>JAWNZC010000376.1:1362500-1892500 GCA_035771165.1 Paragorgia papillata | reverse complement strand
CTTACCTTAACTCTAAAAATTCCTGCGCGCACCTTAAAAAACGTTCCGTTATTGGTTGATTTGCTTTGATTCGTCCAATGTCTCTTTAATTTAGTATCTAACGTCGAGAAGTGTGTTCAAAGTGCTTTGATGTTAGATCAAACACAATTCGAGTCTTTGATTTATCTTATTAAATAAATCAATATTTAAAAAAAAATTGACGTTAAAGTTGGCTTTATTTTTTGCAAGAGTTTAACCACATATCCAAGTTTTGTCTCCGATATTCTTTGTTTTATCTGGTTGAGAACATAATAAAAAGATTTTGTGATAGAACAAAATGCAAGCTTTAAAACGATAAATAACTTCTTGTTTTACCTTTTGCGCCTATATATGAAAACGAATATTAAACAATGACGGCACTATTCTAAAATTGAAGCTGTATTCTTAACTAATTGTTTTTCTTGCTCTAGGTTTTTACAGCTAAAACCGGTCATGTTTTTCATATCTATGTTAAACTGATAAGTAATGGAAATCTGAGGATTCTTCATCGAAACGAGTCAGACCTTTTAGTCAACGTAAATTCAACAAACTGGTGTGAAAACAACTATGCACGTTCTTCCGGAAATAAAATAACTGTAGAAACAAGTTTCTACGGGCGTGTAATATTGTATATTGTTAGCCGACCCGGTAAGAACTATTATCACTTTATAATAATTTTACAAACGTTTATTATAGAGTGTAAGTGAATGAGTCTGGTATGCGGGCTCTGCATGGTAGTGATTTTTTATTCACTTATTTTATTTTAGTTTAGTTTAGTTTTGTTTAGTTTTGTTTTGTTTTGTTTTGTTTTGTTTTGTTTTGTTTTGTTTTGTTTTGTTTTGTTTTATTTTGTTTTGTTTTGTTTAGGTTAGGTTAGGTTAGGTTAGGTTAGGTTAGGTTAGTTTAGTTTAGTTTAGTTTAGTTTAGTTTAGTTTAGTTTAGTTTAGTCACGTGGTTTAGTTTAGTTTAGTTTAGGTTAGTTTATTACTCGGGCTATCTGTGGTAGACGAGTCTAGGTTTCGGCTCCGTTATTATTTTTATTATTATTTTTTTGTCTATGTTTCGAAATGGCAATCATTACGTCATCCCGTAAGGCTTTGCGAAACTGATGCGTGCTAAAATTCCATACGTTCTTTCTATAAATCTTCGCTTTCCTGATGTCTGATCAAGTTGTTTGAAGTGAAGTGAAGTGTTCTTTCTTGGACATGTTCAGTGTGTTCACAGACGTAGTTATTGTTCAGTAATTTCGCTGGCAGGTATCTTGATACAATCGCTGATTAAACATGATCGTGCTGTGTTGATATTTAACACCCGAAGGGACTCGACATATGAACGCTGTGTGGAATTATTACCTTAAATACAGGCAATAGTGTTTTGTGTATTGCGAATTGTGTTTTCTATCGGAGAATTAGATAGTGCTTTGACTTTTCGGTGACGAATGACGTTTAGACTTTTATCAGTAATCTTCCTGACAAAGTTTGTCCATGAAGACAGAATAGACGAAGTTATTACAGACGCGAAAAAATGCCGTGTTGACTCAGTACCTAGCCTAGGAAGTTTGACTTGAGGACTAGAGACACAAGAAAGGGCCACAGTATATCAAAGAACATATACGTACTGTTTACCTACAGTAGTAACGGCATTCTCCTTGTTTGAATAGCTTTACCTTTTGCAAGTGACCGAGTTATAGTTGATCAGTTAAAGCGGCTGACAATTGTCTCCATCATAAACATCAAACATGCTTACAAAGACTTTACAATGTTTACAACTGAACACGCCGGCGATCGCGCATTCGCGGTAGACCTATAGTACGTAAAAGATGAGGAGCTATTTCAAAACAGGTTGGCCCTGGCCTTGCTGCTTTATAGTCCGACAACTACAAAATGCAAGTATAATAATAAGCACCGAATAGCAGTGGTGGATCAATGGGAGGGCACTTTGGGCAAGTGCCAGGGGCCCCGCGCTTTCGGGGGCCCCGCGCTTTCGGGGGCCCCGCCGATTTTTGGGCTCCAAAAATCATTCCAAAAATCATCAAAACCTATGACTATAAGAAACTTGTAAATTAATTTCTAATCTTCAATCTAAACTTTGAAATCTGACTTTGGTGGGGTGGGGAGGGGATGTGAGTCAGCTACTAATATGCCAGGGGCCCCGCTCATGCTTGATCCGCCCCTGCCGAATAGAGCAAATACCGGTAAGATATGAATTGTGAACTGTTCAGTGCATTGCATGTCTAGATATCGCGTGGGTGTCGCGTGTCGTATTACATTTGGAAACGCGTGTTTCAAAACATGTTTAAATATTTTCTGTTTGTCCAAATTTAAATAAATTCTGTATCAAAATGATCGCTTGATTCTGCCGAATCCGACACTATAGGTTTTGTCTACTAAATATATTTATAGATCCGTTGTTTAATTTTCAGAAAAACGGCTTTGGTTACATTTATATTACATTACCAAACCTTCGGCGCTTCCTGCACCGCTGCAGTTCATATAAGACCATAGATTCTATTCGTGAAAATCTATGCAAATATGCATTGCCATTGCCATATAGTCTTGCTAGAGTACGCACAGGCTACGCGAAGCTTTCAGAAATATGTAGCCCGAGTGAACGCCTTGAGCAGGCGTCTTGTTTAGTTTATTTTAATTTAGATTAGTTTTGCTTATTTTAGTTTAGTTTATTTTTATTTATTTTTATTTATTTTTATTTATTTTTATTTATTTTTAAGTATTTATTTATTTTGTTTTATTTATTTATTTAATTTGTTTTATTTATTTTTTTATTTTGTTTCATTTATTTATTTATTTATCTATTTAAGTATTTATTTATTTATTTATTTATTTATTTACTTAATAAATACGCCATTTTTTTCCACGATGACTTTTCGCAAAAAGACGTTTTAAAGGGTTCCTAGTTTACAAAACTAAAAAATAAAACAAACAACAAAACATAAAAAAATATAAGCCAGATTTCAAGAATTACATTGAGCTGATATACGCTCTTAAAACTGTATTTGAAGCGTTTCATTTCTTTACAGCAAAGTAATATCGTTGCTGCTTAACCCAAATTGTTTTAACCATAGCCAGAAACTATCAGCGTTACGAATGAGTGTAAAAGAATGCAAAAATTATATTCTAAACATTTTCTTGACTTTTTTATAATTTCAGCTTTGTCAGCACGATCGGAAAACACAATTTCTGGAGTAGTGATCAGAGGGTTTTCACAAAATGCCATAGTTTTCAATAATGCTTTTCAAAGTATTTTTGAAATGAGAAATTCTATTATCCAAAATGTATCTCATAGTTCAATTTTTATATCTGGTGAAATATCAATTATTCGATTGTTCAACAACACATTTGATGGAAATGGAAATCCAAAAGATGATAACATAAACAACAACAACAGATATGCATTGATACAATCATCCCTCAAAATTTACGCTGATTACAAGATCTCCGGGAACGTTTTTCGAAATAATTTCCACGATATTGTTAACCTTCCCAACTCTCCAATGTCTACTCTAGAACTCAGTAATAGCACTTTTCTGAATAACACTGGCTTAAAACTTTTCAGAATGCAATCTTCATACCGGTGGTGTAGTCTATCAATTTTCCAGAACAAGTGGCAGAACAATTACGCTCGATATAGCATGTTCAATTTAGATTTTGGTCAATCAAGCTATTATAACTCAAAAAGCAAAACATTAACTATGTTTCAAAATGAGTTTTTGAATAATACAGCTGAAAACATCGTCGATATCAAGGCCGTCAGTGTCGATACTACCATGACAATTTCGCAGAATACATGGCAAAGTAATCTTGCTCAAAAAAGCATGTTGCAACTTTACATCGGTGAGTCAACCTCAGGGAGAAACTCGACTTTTGTATGTAACATTTTGATTAACAATACGGTCTGTTGGAATAGCCCATTTCTCCACGAATATATCACAAGCAAAGCTATCATTGTGTACAATTATGGGCATATTACTTTCAGCCAAAATTATTTAGAAAACCCATTGTCACCTTACGAGTTTGCTACGACGAGGCTTTACCAGAGCGGGAAAATTGTCAACATCGAAGCACGGTTTAATTGGTGGGGATCAACGGATCCAGAGTTCATCCTGTCTAGGATTTTTGACTTTAGGTCAAGAAACGCTGTAAATATGGTAACATTTCTGCCGTTTCTGGGAAGCAAAAATACTTCTGACATCGCTTACGATCGCAGCCCGTACTTTGCTTTTAAGAAAGGTAACACAATTGGTGGCTCTCTTGTTAGAAGCATGGTTCTTGGGAAAGACAGCTCACCCTATTTGGTGACAAGAGATGTCATAATTTATCCTAATGCTACACTTGTCATCGAAAAAGGAGTTGAGGTTAAAGTTCTGCCTTATCTTGGATTTTACGTTTATGGCAAATTGGAGATGGTCGGCGAAGAAAACGAAGTTATTGAATTCAACATTGGCTATCTTGATGAAGATATAGTGAGTAATTCAGCATATCCACTTCGTCTAATTGATGGAACAAATCCGTGGGAAGGGCGTTTGGAAGTATTCTACAACAACACATGGGGAACTATATGCAGAGATGGCTGGACACGTACTAACGGCGAAATTTTATGTAAGCAGCTGGGATTTCAAAGCTATATTGGATTATTTAGTACTTCCTATTCAGGCAACAATCAGCTATGGTTAAAGAACATACAGTGCAGATCAGGAATTGATTATGACATAACCAAGTGTCCGTTTGCAGGATGGGATGTCCAGTGCAGATACTATAATACTCAACCTCTTGCTGTCCGTTGTGATCCTGGGTATTGGCGTGGAATAAGGTTCAGAAATACAGCTAAAATCAGTGAACTAAGGCACATCAAGTTTGAACGCGCTGGAAGCTATTCAGACGAGTACAGGGAGTACAACTTTGTCTTGCAGTTTGACATACACAGGCAGGTTGTGAGAGATGTAGAAATCAGCAATTTTTACGCGCATGGAATAAATATAATAGTAACACACCCTGAATCAGCGTTAGAGGATATTGTCATCAGAGACAACGCATATCACGCAGGTATCGGAATACAGTATTCTACACCATTTCTTTCGTGTAATAAATTAAGCATTCTAAATGTGAAGTACAGAGGTATATTTTTTCAACCTAAGTTACATTTCAGTGTAAGTGACTTAAAAATTCTAAATGTCGACTCTCGTGTTCCTTTACGTTATGAGGATAAAGTTGTTCGAGATCTTTGCAATACACGAGAAAACACGACAGTGGTCGGCGAAGCAAGCTTTGCGTCGTTAACGATCGAATATACGGGCTACTCCAGTCAGGATATTGACTGTGTACACATTTTGCGGACGGAATCACAAGGCTCAATAACTGTCCATATGCAGTCAGTATCTTCACAAGTTCTATCCATCAGCCAAAACCATCCAAGTGAATCAAATACTACAGTTTATACTGCATTATCCAATGACGTTTTTGTCCACGGACCTGGTGTGGTATACATTAGATATTTGCGAAAGAGGTATTCTTATGGATCAAACGTGAAAATATTTGTTTTTACAACAAGAGGTTAGTGGAACTTTCCAGTCGTTATACGTTCTCTTTTCAACAGCGTACTCTTTTTGTGTTTTATATTTTTTGAAGCTCTTATGCCCCAGGGCATTTGTGATTCTTTGGTAATGCTACTGGTTAGGTGGTTGTTGTCGTCGTCATCGTTGTTGCATTTTTGAAATAGAGAATATTACATGACTGTGCATGCGGAGATACGGATTTTCATCTTTGATTGTTGGTAAGATCACTAACAAGTGAGCGAAGCAAACGTGTGAGAGACATTACCAAGACGAGAAGATAAAATTCGTATGTCTAAACCGTTATGTAATATTCTGTCTATTTCATAAAAATAACCATCTAAAATTATAGTTAATTTTTACCGCGTAAAATAGTGTAAAATATCGTATATTTTACATGTGCATGTTTAAATATGATTTTTCTCAGTGGTTACACTTGAGCCTATGAAATAATAAACACTTCTTTACTGGCACCGAGGGAAACAGTGTGTTTTGTTTCCCCGAGACTGGCGTTGTTTCTACGAAATACACTGTTCTCTTGAGGTGGCAGTAAAAATTGAATAACAACAAAAATGTTGAGCAAAACCTTCGGACATTGTTTTAAATTAAGGAAAACTGGAAAAAACCCTGACAAATATGACCTGATTTTCTACTTCCGGTTTTCATATTTTTTTCCTGGGGAAAAGTGTATGTAATGTAGCTCGCTGCCGTGGTTTACGCGGAGAACATCGCGATTTTTGAACCACGCTCCACGCTAGGGCCGCTCGTCCAATCAGAAAGCCAGAAAAAATGGACATGAGATATAACAAATTGAGTTATTTACTTTCCATGCTCGTGCTCTTTTGATATTATTCTTATTTAATTCTATTTGTTTCTTTGAAAATTTAAAGCATTTTTTTTCAGTTTATTGAATCTTATTCGTGATTCAACTTAGCCGTGGTAAAATACGATTTTGCAATTGGAGATTTAAGTTATGTAGTATTTGTGACCTTAAACTGCATATAACCCCAAATTTTTATCATCTAAATACGTTCTATCCAGTGGCGTAGCTAGGAATTTTGAGCGGTGGGGCAAACGTTCTATATTTCCGAGAAGTGGGCGTGGTCACATGGGCGTGATCGCATGGGCGTGACCAACATTTTGTGTGGTCATACGTTTTTATTTTTTGTCTTTTAAGTGACTTTATTGGACTATTTGAAATAAAATAAAGAAATGGGTCCTGCCTATATCTTCACATGTGTATCTTCACACTCGCTTGATGAAGACGGCCCCGGAACGGTTGATACGGGAACCTCTGCTGCACCTGCAGGCTTATCAGGCTTTGTTTTCCTTGCGAACGTAAATGAATTTTCGGGAGCGCCGGCCAGCTTGTACGGAATATGGCGATGGGCAGCTATTAGTTCACTGTTGTACTAACTTATCATTGTGCCTTTTTCTGTAGTCGCTGTCAAAGGCGCGAGACGCTGCGGCCGGCGAGTCGGCGAGTAGCTATACAATCAATTAAAAACAAGACTTCATTTACAGCGAAATTTATCTGTCATCAAACAAAATAAGTATTTTTCTACAGTTCGGTTTCCAGTGGAAACTTTCCACCAACTGGCTACTTAAAAAGAGGTGATAAACTGAGTACAATATCATATCCATGTGACCATGACAGTAGGGCGGCACATCATAAAATCCACGAAAATCATTTCAAAAATTTATTTATTTATTTATTTATTTATTTATTTATTTATTTATTTATTTATTTATTTATTTATTTATTTATTTACAAGCTTTGCCACGAGTGGCAGGGAAGTCCCACAGAGTTGTTGCTCCATTACGGGGTCCCTATATATAATACAAAATTAAATCTAATGGCCAACATCAAGACGTAAATAGGCACTTCTAAGCTAAGACTATAAAACATAAACTAACAGCACATTTTAACAAGATGACTAGATAGGGGACGGCACGAGTAACATTTTACACAGACGGTTTTAAAAGTTTGTGGAATTTCGACATCGTATACGAGTTCGGTTACATGTTGGTAGTATTTTAACAATTCGGATTTGAATTGGCCTATAGAGAGATTGGGACCTCGCAAAGGTGATGGCAAGCAGTTGAAAATTCTTGGAGCTCTACAATAAAAGCTATTCTGAAAAGTTAGAGTTTTCACTTTAGGAATATTTAAAATAATTTCATTAGTTTGATTTGTACGCCTGGTTACACGACTGGATGATTTAACGGAGATGTAAGGGTCACTTGAATTAAGCAATGTTTTGAAAAGGTATACCAAGTCCAGGTACTCGTGCCAGTACGACAGAGGTAGCAGTTATGTTGTTAGGAGTCTATCCCTATAGGTGACGTCAGATCTAATGCTAACGACAGAATAAACTTGGTTGCCCGGCGCTGGACTCTTTCGATGTTAAGAATTAGTGATACAGATTGCGGAGACCAGACTTGTGAGCAGTATGCAAAATGACTTCTAGCTCTAACTAAAACTGTGTATAATGCAGTACGAACCCGCTGGTCATGGATATCAAGTGAAGATCTTCTTATAAAACCCATCATTTTGTTGGCTTTAGCCAGTGCTGCGGTTACATGTGAGTTCCACTTAAGATCAGGAGTAACCAGAACTCCAAGATCTTTCTGAACATCGGTGGTGTCAACTGTGGTGTCCATCAGATGGTTGCTTGACTGGATAGGTGTAATGTTCCTCGTCACTCTAAGGAGTCTCTAAGGAGACATACAATTCAGTGCGTATGAATAAGTACGTAACTCTTAAATACATGAAATGTATAACTTACTTGTATATGTCACTCAGTCACTTACTTGTTTATATCGATGAGAAATGGTGTTTTTTCAGAATTTCAGACTTTGAGTTATTGAACTGATCACAGAATAGTGCACTGATTGAGAGGTATTTCATATCGGAACAGCTGTCTGCGGTCAACCTGTGACGCATTTTGTAATCGCATGTAACGTGACCCGACACTTTGTCACCAGTTTATAGACCTTATATTCAAAAATGGCCGCCGAATTAGAATTATTTTATGCGCATATAAATTAGCCCTTATGACCTCGTTTTAAAGTAAAAATTACTTTGAATTTCCCACATCAAAACGAGTTCATAAGGGCTAATGTGAACATCTTCTCGTTTCATACACGAATAACACGCCACAAAAAACGTTGTTTTAACTCGTAACTTTAATAAACAAAGGAAAGGTAAACAACGGTTCCGGGCAAGCGAATAGCCGCAAGTTTTTACATATTGAATCACAATATCTTCGTAAAACAAGATGTCTTCTTCCCTCACTTAAGTTTTTCTACGTCGAGGTCAGTCACGTGATTCTTAAAGTCGCGACACACGCGCGTGCGTCACGCGAATAGCAGTTACAGCTAACTTATATGTATATAAAATAATCTTAATTCGGCGGCCATTTTTGAATAAGATCTATAAGTTATGCGTTTCCCTTGACTTTTCGCAACAAACATCATTCAGTTTCTTGGAAAAACCGAAAGTAAAGAGTTATTATTTATAAAGTGTATAAGTCGTTTTGGATCAATTCGCCGTCTTCGACCATCCGATTTTCCGACAGGCATCAAAATTTTGCGACAAACAACACTCAGAGGTCCAGTGCGAGGGGGGGGGGGGGGGGGGGGGGCGCTCGCCACTGGTTCTACCTTTGGCAAATATAGTTGAACAACGAAATATTTTTTTAGATTGGAGCAACCTTTATTGCTTTAATAGAGATTTTTGTTTTCAAAATGGTAATGAGATGTCGCCAAAGTAGTCATCATTATCTACACAATATTTATTTGAAGGAGTGACATGACCCAATTCTTCCATTAATGGTGTGTTTGAACATGTTCCATATTGTATGAGTTTTTCCACAAAAAGTCTCTCACAAAAAGAGAAAGAGAGCCAAATGCCTACATAGACGTCATCTCATTACCATACTAGAAATGCGAATCGCCAAAAAACATTGAAGAATAGCAATTTCACTGAACAACTGTTTGCTCTACGTATAGAACGTATTCAAATGATAAAAAATTTGGGTTTATATGCACTTTAAAGACTTATATGCATGGTTATATAAGCTATTGAACTCAATTTTCATGTCAGTTTTCTATATTTAACAGGCAAAGACGAGACTCCTCTGGAAAGAGGTAACAGAACTGATGTAGTGATCGAGAATGTACTTGTAAGTAATTGTGGACAAGGTATCCAAATCGCAGATGCCTCCCAGTTTGAAATTGCCTTCAGAAACACAACCCTTCAGAGAAATGGATATGGCATTCGTACTAGTTCTGGCAAACTTTTTCTTAGGGAATGCTACATAATGGAAAATAGCTATGGCATAGAGCTCTACAATTCAGGTAGTTTAGAGATGAGTGAATGTTTAATTAAAGGAGGAAATACAGGTATTTACGTTTCGTCGAACGCGCTTGGCGGCTTTCACCTCTATAACTCACGGATTATCGGTGCTTATTATGGTATCTTTTCGAGATACTCTTATCTCATAGGAACAATAACAAACTGCTCTCTAACCGACCTCCGTAATACTGCCATATACAGTTATCAGGAAACAAGATTAAACATCTCCATTTTCCATTCGTTATTTGAACGAAACAGACAAATCGTTTCATATTCATATCCATATTACTATAGCAATTTTGATATATATTTTCGTATACAACAATGTACAATTTCACTCACGCAATCCAACGTACTTCAATTCAGCTTTAGCAATAGTGCATTTAGTTCTGGCAAGATTGTAGTTCGAAACAATACTTTTTCTCGAAATGCAAACACGATTATCAAGATGGAGCACCAAGGACATATAAGTAATAAAGATATTATAGTGGTGATTGAGAAAAACATGTTTATTAACAACACCTTTCCTGCTTCTGGAAATGGCATTTTGGAGATGACAGGAAATGCTCAACTTGTTCGAATTATTAATAACCAATTCATGAACAATAAGTGTTCATTTCTTGCAAAACTCACAACGTGGACATCTCCTGGTACTACAACTTTGGAATTTATCAACAATATTATGGATCAGAATATTGGCCTGCAGCAAAATATTGAAGAAACTCGTTACATCAATCTAACTTCATTTTCTTTGGGTTTTTTTGGGTGCTATTTTCGAAGTTACACATTTGACCATAACGTATTTAACAATTGGCAAATGGATGCAGAACTTTTTATTGGAAGTGGTTGCGGTACAAATTACTATCATAGTGGATACCAAATTGACGCAAAATTTAATTGGTGGGGCACATCTACTGTCGCTGAAATAAAAAAAAGAATTTTCGACTATAACGACTGGAACGACAGAGCAAAAGTAACATTTTTACCTGCAGCAACTTCAAAATTTTTTTCAAACTTTTCAAGCTTCGTTGCAGCTTTTGGTAATTTGTCATTCATTGGTGGATATTTGAATTCGTCTGTTGAACTTACAGTTAATAATAGTCCTTACATAGTTACGTCGGATTTAACAGTTTCTCCAAATGCAATGTTAACTATTAAACCAGGTGTTGAGCTACATTTCTATCCAAGAGTTGGTGTTTTAGTTCTTGGTAGTATGTTCGCCATCGGAACCAGAAATCAGCCAATCCGGTTTTGCTCATTTTCCAAGAGGTGCAAAAGCGTTGCTTCGCCGAAAAAACACAACATTCGTCTTACTGGAGGAAATTTTGAAGAAAATGGAAAACTGGAAATTCTAGTTGGGCGCACATGGAAAGTAATGTGTTACAGGTATTTTAATTCAAAAGACGCCAATGTAGCATGCAGACAACTAGGATATGAAAAATCAAGTAGTTTTTCTGCTAAACATTATGGCTGGGGTAGTCCAATGCACCCTATTTCTTTAAATTGCTATGGAAATGAAAGTTCAATTTCAGATTGTCCTACAACATCACTATCCTACTGTTATTCTTATAACGGCGTACACTTAGAATGCGAAGACAGTGAGAGATGGGGAAATATTCGCATCAGCTCAATTGGTGAAAATGCGACGAATGCGTTTGGAAACGTGGAACAATCGATTTTGCAGATTATTCAATTAGATCATTCTGGAGCTCTGCACCGTTATGGAAAGGCTTCCTCAATTCAAGTCATTAATGGATCCCCTTCTATCAAACACGTAACAATAACAAACGGCAATGGAATAGAAATCATTTCTCCCCATTCTCTAGTAGAACTCGAGAATTTGACGTTTATAGACAGTTACTGGTCGCCTGCAATCTCTATACTAGGCAACAGAGGGTCAGTCGTGGTAACCAGGTGCAATATTTCGAAAAGCAGATACGGAGGTCTTGTGATGGCGCCCATGGAAAATCTAACTTTCTTCCAACCTTACTTTGGTTTTCCAGATTTGTGCGATCCATTCTCGAAAATGTCTGTGAACTACCTTACTTATATTCATTTGCGTAAAAACAGGTTTTTTAATGGACGGATATCTTGTGCAAAGGTACTCTCTTCTCCACAAAACACCACGTTAGTGTTTCGTCTTCTTTCCTTGTTCGAAGGAACCATTTCCATTAATCTCCGTGACGGTAATATGACTACGTCTCGTTTGATAACGTCACTCTATTCTTCGAACCAACGTCAATATCACTACAAAGAATTCAAGAGTTCGTCTAATTCGATGTACCTAGAAGCTATCTCAAACCAATTTGAAAAAGGCTTCTTGGCAGAAGTAAGGGTGTTATATAGAAAAGGTAAGCTAGAATTTATTCCTTTTTAGCTTTTAAATATTTAAATATGTATTAAAGTTTTTATCTCACTTATGGTATTTTACATATTAATATTGGCAAGGTTGCAATTCTTTCCAGAATTTAATCTTCATGCTGTCAAAGTTGGTAACTATACTTACCGGAAGCGACGCTTAACTCATTCCTGTCTATGGGCGTCCCCAGAGATGAATAAAATCGTCTGGCGTTAGCCAGAATAAAAGACTAAAGACAAATTCGGACAGGAAAGAGTTAGAGAGATAGTTTATAACTCATTTCTGTCCGAGGGCTTCCCCAGAGGTGAATAAAATCGTCTGGCGTTAGCCAGAATAAAATACCAAAGACCGATTCGGACAGGAAAGAGTTAGAGAGGAATGAAGTGTTAGGTTTGACTCAAACGTCCAACTTGTCATGTGTCGAATCTTTTGCATTAAATTCGACACCTAAAATGTTGGATGTTTGAAACAGACCTTAGACTGAAGAATAAGTTTTTTCTATAGAATTACACGTCTTTCTCGTTATTTTTTGTATTTACGCAATAACAAAGAGAATTAAGTGCGAACCTCTAACAAGAAGAAAAGTCTATAGATTGACAATACTTGACATATAGAGTAGTCTATATATAGGCTAACCTATAGTATCTTATAGGTTTCTTTTGGCAATTAGAACGTTTCCTATAGGCGGCCTATAAGAATACAAGGTGCTTCTAAAGGCAATTGGAACGTTTTCTATAGGTTGCCTATAGGCGCCTATAGAATTTTTTCATAAGGGAATAAATTTGTAGTATTGTAAGTACTGTTTGTTTTTAAAAGCTTATTCCTTTATTAACGGTAAGTAGTTACCAAGTTTCACAGCAAAAATGTTGATGAAAATAAGATTTTGGAACGTCAAAACAAATCGCAATTTTGCTCAAGAGAACTCAAATTGTAAAATATGTAAAAATTCGCAGTCGGATTCGCTGCTCGAAATCCATAGCAGGGTGAATTAAGTGGTTTTAGCAGGCCTAATCTACCTTAGCTTCCCCCGCAGGCATTTTTAGGGAGACGGTAAATCCTCTCCCACTAACGCCTGCTTGTCGGAGGAGGATATTGTGTTCTCTTTGTGTACCGCGAACCAATCAAATCAATACGGTACTGTGCCAAATATAGATCAACCAATCACAGGGATCGGGTGTGGGAAAATAACTTACCGGAGAGTGTGACTATATAACCGTCTATTATGTATTACTATTCGTGAACATTTTAAATTTTTCATGCAATTGCACCTGGGTTTTGTTGATTCATGCTGTACTCGTGGAAGTTATCATTTATACAGTTTAATTAATTGGTATAATGTATTCCTTAGTTCAACAATCGAAATATAGTAAGGTTAGATATACTGCCGAAACAGAGAAGGTAGGAGTCTAACTGTTTCGAGCAAAGGCCCTTCGTCAGAGAGAAACGTAAAGAGTGTAAACAAACAATGGGCTTAATTTAATCAGATTTGAAATGAACATTATAATATCAGTAAGACTTAATTACCGAGAACTGAGGCTTTTACCCAAATACATCCCAAGGGCTTTAGGCTTTTAGCCAAATACAGCCCGAGGGCTTTATTTGGCTAAAAGCCGAGGTTCGAGGTAATTAACTGACGTATTACACGATTGACAAGGTTTTTACAAAAAGACCTTACGAAAGCTGTTTTTGCGTACTTTTTATTTGATTTGGAGTCAATTGCAAGGTGTTTGAGTAATGATATTTGCATTTACGATAGAGAACAAGTAATTGTTCGATAATTGAAAAGACGAAAAAAATCCCAGAGGTATGAATTCTCTCACGTGAATGAAATTAGTATTCATGTTTAGATCTGACTTTGAATTTGATCGGGGCGTGTTGTGCTCGAAAGTTTTCTTGCCGTAGTGCGTAGAGCTGTGAAAACGTAACGAAAAGGCGTACAGCAGCGATGAAGGTTTTAGCGGGTTAGCTCAGAATACCTTTTTTGAACGAATTTCGATGGCAGATTTCGATCTGTTTAGTGACATGTTGCACAGCGAAGAAAGGTGGGGTTTGGGAAACTCTGAACAGAAGTAAACGCAACGAAAGAATGTGCAGGTGGAGAGGAAGGCACAATATTGGAAGCTACTACGAGCAGCAGAAACATTTCTCTTGTTACAGACGAAGAGTTAGAGAAAAGAAAATTTGCCAGAATACCCGAAAACACGAAAATGAGCACTGCATGGGCAGTAAGAGTGTGGAAAGGCTGAGCGGAACAGTAAAGCAAAAACTGCAGTCAGTACGGAAAAGACTGAGTGCTGACATTTTGACGAATACTGACGATGAACTCAACAAATGGTTGGCTAAATTTATTGTGGAGATTCGAAAAAAGGAAGAACCGGGAAAGTGTTATCCTGCAAACAGTTTATATCAATTATGTTGTGGTCTTCAGAGGTTTATCCGAAATAATGGCCGCCCTGCCCTTAACATGTTTGAAGATCCACGCTTTAAACATTTTCAAGATTCGCTAGATTCGGAAATGAAACGGTTGACAGGACTTGGCGTGGGAGCAAGTGTGAAAGAAGCGGCGGCTTTTACAGTAGAACAGGAAGAGAAATTGTGGGCTTTGAATTTTTGGGCGACCAGTCACCTAGTGTGCTGCTTCACACAATGGTTTTCTTATTGGCAAAAGCTAAAATTTGCCCTACGAAGCGGTCAAGAACATTGGAATTTGAAGTTTAGCCAACTTGCTCTTTAGCCAGCTTCAGAAAAAGAACCAGAAAAGCTGGTATACATGTCGTTCGGGGAAAAGAACAACTTAGGAGGACTTAAACATCGCACATTTAGACGCAAGCGAGTGGAACATTACGCCAATGAAGCTTGTCCAGAACGTTGTGTTATATAAGAAGTACAAGGGAAAGTGCCCGAAGTCTGCGATCGCGAATGATATCTTTTACTTAAGTCCACGTCGGAATTACGAGTTTTCAGATGAAGGTAAGATATAAAATTACAATCTGCTCTATAACGTTTTAGTAACTTTAAGACTTGTGCATTTCGTTCGATCGAATGATATTAATAAACACCTTAATTAATCATGAAAAAGTGATGATAAATGCAAGTTTTCACACTTTGTCCCTGACTAAATTCCGCATTATTTTTAGTTTGGTTCACTGCAAATCCTGTTGGCAAAAACACTTTAGGAGACACCGTAAAGAGACTTTGCAAGGCGGCTGGTATTGAAGGTCAGTATACGAATCACAGCTTGCAATTGAGAGCTACAACCGCAACGCGTGGTTTAGTGAAGGGGATCCCTGAAAAATTTGTGATGGAAAGAACAGGCCATCGAGACGTGAGGTCGCTACAGAAATACCAACGGCCGGACGTGTCCACCAAGGTTGAATATTGTAAAGTGTTTGATTGTAACACGTCACTAGATACCAAAATACTAATATACGGAGTATAAAAAGAGTATATCAGTCAGACGGGAAGAACAGAGAGGTGAAGAAATTGTGCTGTGATGAAGTAAAAAGGCAAAAAAGAACAGAGTTTCTTTTAACAATTGCACGTTTATGATACGAGAAAATGTTAATGTTGAATAGACCGTTGTGGCTAATGCATGCACTGAATGTAGGATCTTGAGTTTAATTAAGTAGTGATGAGTTGAAAGTAATGCTTATAGTTATGCAAAAGCCGGAGGAAGGATTTGATATTTAGGAGGAAAGAATAGGACGATTAATTGAATTGCATTTCAGGTTAGGTTTTCAAGGGCTATATGAGAAACGTTCCGGGGCGATATACAGATATTGCCCTGGAACTGAGGGCAATATCTGTACAGATATTGCCCTGGAATGTTTCTCATACAGCCCTTGAATAACGTAATATGGAATTCAATTCACCAGCCCCGCTCTTCCCTGCTTAATATCAAACTCCCCTCCCCAGACTTTCAGAGAGTGAAGTAATTATGCGAAATAAAGGGTTATGAATAACAAAGAAAACCGCGTCAATTGTGTAATAATTACAATTATGAATTCCATTTGTGGTCGGTGTAAAACAGAATTCAATGATTCCATCAAGCTTAAACCATCAATAGTCAATTGGTTTTACATAAAATAACAATAAAATTTAGAATATTACAACTTAATATTAAAAACTGCAAAACTAATTCATATCATATAGAGCATGAAATTTATCGTAATATATCGAAATTAAATCGCGGCGAAATACAGAGAGCGTGTCAGACTCTGTTATAGCAAGTGGTAAATCATTCCACAGACGATATATTTGGACTAAATAACTATTTTTAAAGGCCTCAGTTCTACTAAAGGGAACATTTAAAGGCAAATGGTCAATGCCTATGAGCGGTTTAGTGCAAGAACGAAAGGATATGTACTGAAAAATATCAATGTCATATATACCCTTAAAACACTTGTAAAGAATATAAGATCGCTAATTTCTTTCCGATATACCAAAGGATAAGATTTAATTTTAGAAGGCGTTCATTGTAACTCAAATCCCTACCCACAATAAACCTAGTAGCTTTTCTTTGAACCTGTTCTAATGCTGAAATATTTATCTTGGAATGAGGCGACCATACAGGACTAGCATACTCTAAACGTGATCTAACCCAGGTTATAAATAATTATCTTTTTACACTAATATCACTTATATTCTTACAGGTACGGTACAAAAGATTAAGCATTCTATGAGCCTTAGAAGTGATGCAATCAACATGACTATTCCAATTTCTTACCACCAAGAAAATAATCCCTATTAAATAACTTCTTAATACGAGCTATTCTTAAAACCTTACACTTGGTATAATTAAATTCCATCCCCCAGGCATTAGCCCAATCCAACACTATATTCAAATCATCCTGTAATTTACTACCATCTTCCTGTCCCAAAATTCAACGGAAACACTTCGAATCATCAGCAAAAAGTGGAAGGCATGTATATAAGGAAAAGCAGTGGTCCTAAAATTGACCCCTGAGGTACTCCTGAGGTCGCTGGCAAATACTCAGATTCGTCGCCCATAATTATTACCCTGTGTTTTCTTTCTGTTAAATAAGATCGAAACCAAGATAGTAAAGAGCCCTTAATGCCTAAGCATTCCAGTTTATGCAAAAGTTTAGTATGTGGAACTTTATCAAAAGCTTTGGAAAAATCTAAATAAATAACATCCATTTGATGTTTTTTCTCAAGTGCTTCAGCAAATTGATGTACTACTTGTATTAACTGACAAACAGTAGACCTTCCTGGAAGAAAACCATACTGCCATTTTGTAAGATAAGGTTCTATAGCACTAAACATCCCATTATAGACTTGCCTCTCTAACAACTTAGATAATGTATCAAGAAGAGATATTCCTCTGTAATTAGGTACCACTGACTTAGATTCAGATTTATGAATTGGAACTAGGTCCAAACTATTTGGGTAAGAAAATTTAGTTGTATAAGGTCACAAAATCTATTTCCCAGAGCAGAATTGTTGTTGTCGGCAACAGTGTTCCAATTAATGTGTGGCATATATTAAAGTCACCGATTATGCAAATTCTGTTGTTGACTTCTTGTAGATTGTTTAGTAAAACACCAAAATGATCGAAAAACAAATCGCAATCTGGAGAACGATAACAGACACACCATTCTCATTTACACCAACAATGTCCAAGTTGTTACCATAAACCAGTCCTTGAAATTCTTCGATCTTGTTGGATATAGAACGACAATTAACTAAGCTACACAGAAGCTTGTTGTTCTGCAAGGACGTTCCAGATGGTCGAACACGAGAGGCACTTGTTGGATCAGGTTGAACTACTGTATTAGGTCCAGGATTAGGATGCATGATATCCATACTTAATAATATGGACTTCTTCAATGGATTAAATGTTGCAGTCGAGTTTGAATAATAGGCAACTCTACTCTGTAAAAACGTTTTATCCAATCAGATAAAAATAACAACAAATTAATAATGAGATGCAAAAAAATTAGCCAATCAGAACAAAATAGCAATAACAAATTAATAATGAGATGCAAAAGACATTTGCTATTCTCACCGTCGATGAGCAAAAAAAGGAGGGGTGTAAAAACGATGAGCGAGAGTAAAAAATAGATATATTAAGTGAAAAAACTGTTTATGTCTGCCCTTGCTAAACAAAAACAGCTTCTTCAGAAGTGTTAAATAAAAGAAAGACGTTCGTTGCCTCCATGAGGATGAATGGTTCCAATTTTGAAAATGAGACGCTTTTTTGAGATGGCACAAACTTTCATGTCCGAAATACAATGCTTGACACCATTAAAATGTCGAGCGACAGGCTTGTCAACATCATTGTTCCTCACAGAATGAAGATGTTCAAGCAAACCTGTCAGATAAACGTTTGCCGGTTTCACGGATGTAGAGCATGCAGCATTTACTGCATAGTTCGTTGTTTATCATTGTCTGGCGGCTTGGCGACAGTACCTTGCCTTTAGACAGCTCAGTGAGTGACCTCGCTGTAGCTTGAGTCCCAAATTTCTTTCCAATATTTTTATCATCACTCAGACTTCTAATCTGGAAACTGGCGTGTCTCTGATCTTCGAGAACTCGTTATATACGTCGCGTTGTCGTTATAGACGACTCTATTATTTTACAAATAGTGAAATAAAAGTAGCGTGCTGCGTAGGCAGTGTTGAAACAACAATCGAAATATAGTAAGGTAAGATATACTGCCGAAACAGAGAACGTAGGAGTCTAACCATCGTCAGAGAGAAGGGCCTTCGCTCGAAACGTTAGACTGAATAGACTCTTACGTTCTCTGTTTCGGCAGTATATCTATAACCTTACTATATTTCGACTATTATTTTACATTGAGCGGCTATGCCAGACAATTTTATTCGGTCGTGCCGTCAGAGACGTCTCGACAAGCGATACATGAAAGCCTGAAAGGTTCATCCACACGGTGAATTAACAATTTACGTTGCGTTGTTTTCGTTCGAGTTAGACGAATTTATTTACGCCAGATTATTTTTAATACTCTTGCTATAACGCCAGACAATTTTATTTGTCACGGCCACGGGTAAACCGTCTGTCAATTTGAAGATCAGCTTTCTCGATTCTAGAAAGTTATTTGATTGGCCCATCGTGTAGAATGGAATGTTGTTCTCCGACAAGCAGGTGTTAGTGAGGGCGGATTTACCGCCTCCCTGAAAACGACTGCGGGGAGGCTAAATCTACCTCTATTAGATTTAAAGCTCCTGCGACTGTTGGTTCAGTTAAATATGGGTAGTGAGGTCAGCTAGTTGGGGCCTAGTTTAACGTTTGCCGCGGGGAGAGTACATCAGATATAGGGTAGGACAAGATCGCCCCAGTCCCCGGTCCAACCCCGCTGGCACCAGTGCCTAAAGCGGAAAATGCTCTTTGTCCCCAATCCTAATTTCCTTCCTTGCACTACATGTATACGTACAACTTATCATGTCACTTTACTAACAACATCTCATATGCAAACGCTACCACTTAGGAGCACATGCATATGACTATGAATTTGCAACCTTAGCTCTCCATCTGTGCCTCAGTAGCTCAATGGTTAGAGCGTCTAACCGCGGTCATTAGAAGGTTGCAGGTTCGAACCCTGTCTGGGGTCTCAGAAATCTTTTCTGAGTAATTGAGCTTGACGAATTACGTCTACCGAACGTCTGTTGCATATTGCACCAAGCTCGCAAACGTACCACATGCACTACATGTATACGTACAACTTACATGTCACTTTAATTTCCTTCCGTTGGGAATTGTGTGGCGAGGAGCCCACTGTGAACATATTACGAACCCACAGGTAAAATAGACAATTTAAATAATACTATATTAAACTGAATTTTGATTAATATATTTCTGGAATTCTTTTGATTTAGAAGAAAGCTTCGGATTTCAACAACAGAACCTGACAAAATGTAAAATTGTAGAAAGCACATTTCAGGAAAACGTTGCCTCAGCAATTCAGTATTTTTCTGATTCGAGGACATCGACCAACTTAACTATCACTCGAAATCACTTCATCTCATCGAAGCACAGTGATAACCCACTTCAATCAGTTATCAATATTTCTGCAAATAACAACGATAACATTGAAATATCAAATAATTTCATTCATGATAATTCCCAAGGTGGGATTTATATTAAATCCAAATCCAATCAAGTCAAAGGAATGATAGTTAACAATGTCATAACTTTCAATATTAACGGCAGCGAGGCAATACTGGTTGAAGCACAAAATGAAAGTTTTGCGCAGTTTTTTTTAACAGGAAACGACCTGAGACGAAACGATATCAAATACCCGAAAGATCTTGTAAAAATTACAAATGTTTGGGCTACCATTAAAGAAAACATATTCTTCGACAACACGATGAGGTACGTTCTCAACTGGGAGAGCCCTGGTGTAGTTAACCAAACAAATGGTTACTGTTTAAAAAATAAGTTTTTCCTGAACAGTGGTTCTTTGTACCACACGATACTTACGAAAGGAACGCAAAAAGAACTCCACTACAATTTTTTTGTAAATCCCGCCAATCGTTTTGAGCTCAGCACTTTGCCAAGCAGTGATGCAGATGTTCCTATCGATGCCAGACATAATTGGTGGGGTCGCACAGGAAGTGGAAACATTTTAAAACGAATCAAGGATAGCAGATTGGCACAAGACCTTCCAGTCGTGATTTATGAACCGTTTCTCCTTACGTCTGAGGAATTCTCTGTAGGTATGAAACAATTATTCGGCAGACGTTTTTTTAACTACAGTATATGTATATATAAAGACAACGTTTGCATGTTCCTATGAGAAGCAACAAACGAAGCGAAATAACCTTTAAAATAAAGAACAAAGAGGACCAATCTAAAGCGGTCTAGCTCATGCGGAACTACTTGTTCTTATGAGAACGAATAAAGGGAACAAAATAACCTTTAAAATATATAACAAATAGGTCCTATTTAAGGCGGTCTAGCTCATACGAAACAATTTGTTCTTAATGTAGGGCCGTTTCTACTTTTTGATATCGGAACAAAACCTTCCCGAATCCAAATGAGAACGAAACGTTCCGCTTGAATATGTTCCTTTTTAAAAGGAACAAACGCAGCAAGTATAACCGAAATCTAAGCGGTACAAAACGTTCCTCTAGATGCCGTTACTAAAATCAAAACAAATTTAAATTTCGTTCTCATTTAGTCATAACCGCACCCAATGTTCTGTTTAACCGATAATTATAACCCCGGCCCAATGGACCCATGCACTTTTTTATAGACGGTTTATTGTAAAAACAAAGCACTGGCGAACACTACAACATAAAACAACACAACAAATAAGAACAGATATAAGGAAATGAGGACAACAATCATAATTTAGTTCAACAATAATTTTGAAGTTTTCTGTTTGCAATCTTCAAATTTCTTTAATTTTTAGGCCTATGTCCATTTGGTTGGATTTTATTTGGAAACACGTGTTACTTTAACCAAGGTGGCGCTCAGACACATGAACAAACGAAAAAGATTTGCGAGGTTTTATTTTATTTTTTTGTTGAATTTCCATCCTTTTTGTATTTTCAATCTTTAACTACGTTACTTAAGAACAAAAAATAGCTGAGGTAGAACAGAATATTCCTTTTTCTCTGACGAGTAGTGATAGTTTTAGAGGTAAATTGCAGTCCTTATAGTTTCTACTGCTGTACGTACTACCTGTGACGTCTGAAGTATCATCACCGTGAGGTGGCGGCGAAGCTTCTTTTTCTCTTGTAAACGGACATTGTTAACCTAATTTCAAAACCTTGTGTTACCCAAGTGTATATCTAGCAAAAATCGATTCAACAAAAAGAACGGGGGGAGGGTATGTTTTTCTCTTGACTTTAACCGCAACTCTGTGATGTGCTTGATTGATTGATTGATTGATTGACTGCTTGCCTGCTTGCTTGTTTGCTTGCTTGTTTGTTTGTTTGTTTGTTTGTTTGTTTGTTTGTTTGTTTGTTTGTTTGTTTGTTTGTTTGTTTGTTTGTTTGTTTGTTTGTTTGTTTGTTTGTTTGTTTGTTTGTTTGTATGTTTGCTTGTTTGTTTGTTTGTTTGTTTTTTCATTTGTTTGTTTGTTTGTTTGTTTGTTTGTTTGTTTGTTTGTTTGTTTGTTTGTTTGTTTGTTTGTTTGTTTGTTTGTTTGTTTGTTTGTTTGTTTGTTTGTTTGTTTGTTTGTTTGTTTGTTTGTTTGTTTGTTTGTTTGGTTGGTTGGTTGGTTGGTTGTGGGGTTTTTTTGTCGGCAAGATATTTCAAAACGTTTTGACAGAATTTCATGAAAATTCGTGGTCATTTTGGGTGTATTGTTGAATTGCAGCTAGTTTTTAGAATTATTTTTTTGTTGTTGTCTTTCAGCAAAACGGTGGTATGATGGTGAAAGCTTATATAAATGACCAACAAACTTTGCTTACATCCAAACTTCTACATCAGAGGTGGCATTTTATTTACGGCGTAACAGCTATTTGGGTAGATGTTGTGTCAAATGAGGTAAATATTTATATTAACTAATGCAATTTTTTAACTGATCGCTAGTAAACTGTCTACTAAAGAGTTATATTTTCTTCGGATATTGTCTTTCTGTTCACACATGAAACGCCTGTTCACGCCGCTCCGCGATCTTGAAAGAAGTACTTTGTTTTGGTCGTTTTCATCTGACGTCACGGCGGCCATATTGGTGTACCTAAACAATGAAATAGCGGCCATATTGTTGTACCATCCTTATCCTATAGGAATTTAGCTCTATTCTTATTCAAATGTTTCGTATTGTTTTACTACCTCAATGGGGCCACCGATCACGTGAGTGAAAAGGATGTATTGGAGAGCTTTTTAACTGGAGTCGAGTCCATCTAATTGGCTAATTTATCGCGTAGGTAAATTATCTCTAAACTAAACCAAACTAAACTAAAGTAAACTATGAATTTAGTTACGCTAAACTAAGCTATATACTAAACCTAACTAACCAATGATATACCAGGCGGAAATCGTATTCTTAGGCTGAATATAAGAGCCCAGCTCAAAATACGTATATAGATAAAGACATATCTATGTTTACACAATAAGTAAATTAAGATACTCTAATTTTTACCTCCGCCAGGAGGTTATGTTTTTACTTCTTTCTTTCTTTCTTTCTTTCTCTCTCTCTCTCTCTCTCTCTCTCTCTCTTTCTTTCTTTCTTTCTTTCTTTCTTTCTTTCTTTCTTTCTTTCTTTCTTTCTTCTTTCTTTCTTTCTTTCTTTCTTTCTTTCTTTCTTTCTTTCTTTCTTTCTTTCTTTCTGTCTGTCTGTCTGTCTGTCTGTCTGTCTGTCTGTCTGTCTGTCTGTCTGTCTGTCTGTCTGTCTGCCTGCCTGCCTGCCTGCCTGCCTGCCTGCCTGCCTGTCTGTCTGTCTGTCTGTCTGTCTGTCTGTCTGTCTGTCTGGTTGAATTTAGCCAAAATTTGGATAAGAAATTGATAAAAATCTGCCCGCAAGATTCTTAGCCTGAGAAAACAGCCGCCTCCTCTCGCTCGCTAACGTAGCAACGAAGGTTTCAAATTTCATTCGACAGTTTGAAGTCTCGACAGGAAGTGGCGCTCGGTGTCTGGCAAAATCGTTCAATTTCCATAGGAAAATGTTGCTGTTTATTGCAACTCAAACTCGCCTGCGAAAAACTAACTATTTATCTTTCTTTGTTGGCAAAAGCTAAGCTTTAACTTTGTTATTTCAGACAGGGATGATGTCGGAGTTGATCTTGGTCGAGCCGAGTTTTGAATTAATTATCGTATGATAATTAATAATCACGGTAGATTTACGTCATCAGTATGGAATTTCTTGGCTCGTTGCTCAGACATCTCTTCCGCGAGAGCGAGAAGAGGCGGCTGTTTTCTCAGGCTACAAGATTCTCCATGTATAAGAAATGCTTGATTGCGCTCATTATCTTTATTTCATGCAAATATTTTTGCACAATTTTGGCACGAGTGCAATCAAGAATTTTATTGATACATGCATGTGTTTGTCTCGTGAGCTAGCTGGTTAGCGGGATGCTCGTTCTCTTTTTAAACATCTCTAATAACCCGCTCGCGGAGGTATATGCAGTCCCTGACTGCCCTCTAGTTAAGAATGTCTTTATTTATTGTGTATACATAGATATATCTTTATCTATACGTATTTTGAGTTGGGCTTTTATATTCATCCTAACTAAACCAAACTAAACTAATTAAACTAAACTTACAAATAAGTGATTAGAAGTGAAAGAAGAAGAAGGATTATAACCGGTTGGTAACAGACAAAATCAAAATAGATAGAATGGCGCAGAACCTATGTTAGCATTTAAAGAGGGTTTAAGTTTGGAAATAAGTAAACTTTCACGTAGAAATAGTTCAGATTTAAAGGCAATGGAGCTAATGATTTTAAAGTCATCAAAACAAATGGGATGTCCAGTATCATGATGGTGTGGGAAAATATAGAAAATGTGTAATGTGTAAATGTGCAAGAAAATGTGGAATAGTAAAAGGCAACGTAAACGTTTTCTCCTTCAAGGATCGTATTGCCACATCTCTGAGATCGCATGTTGTCTATAAATTTACATGTCAAGGCAGCGGAGCGTTGTATGTCGGTGAAACAATCCGACACATTCACACGTGAGTCTCAGACCATCTGGGCATTTTGGCTCTTACTGAAAAGAAACGTAAAAATCCTCCTCCAACTATATTCTCTCTCACCACCATGATATGGACATCTCGTTTGTTTTGAATGCTAATATAGGTTCTACGTCACTCTATCTATTTTGATTTTGTCTGTCACTTCTAATCACTTATTTGTAAGCCTATTTTATTCTTTCATTTTATTGGTTAGCTTTATTTGTATTCAAATTTAAATACTTAGTTTTACTGTGATTGTAATTTAGTCTTTGAAGGTGTTGTAAGTAATACAACGAAACGTTGTATTATAAGTGGGGTTTTTTTTTAAATGCCTATCTTTCGAGTTTTATGCTGGGATCTTATATTCATTACAAGATTATGCTTTCCGCCTGCATGGTTAATCAATTTCTCATAAATCATACTATTTAAGTAAATTGTTGTTTTTCTCATTCTTTGCTTCTTTCATAATCTGTTTTTACTTACTCACTTATCTTAGTTCTTCAACGGGCTGGGCTCTCTCTAATATAAATAGGTAAAATAGGTCTAATGCCAAATATCCAAGCAACTTGACAGATTTGTAAATAATAGAATAGCAAATTAACTACAAATCTTGAAAAAACCTGTTGAGGCAATTAACCAAAAAATTACGTCAACCTCCTCCCCGTTCAAAATTGATTTCCTAATACCAAGTTAAAGCCAGTGGGTCTGCCTACGTGTTTCTGCCAGCTGACTGTCATAAAACAGAGTGTAATCTATTTAACCAAAATGAAATTTGTAATCAACTAAAGATTTTTAAATCAATCTTTTATCAGTTTTGAAATCTTTAATTTAGGTCACAAAAGCTACCGAATGCTGGATTTTTAATGGAGAAACATCCTTAAAGAAGCCATGTGACTCGTTGTACCCATCAATATGTGAAAAGAGTTCAAGTAAGTCACTGTGTGAGTGAATGAAAGGGAAGGGAAGGGAAGAGAAGGGAAAGAAAGGGGAGGCAGGAGAAAGGAGGGGAAGACAGGAGAGGAGAGGGGGAAAGGAATTGAAGTGAAGTGGAGTGAAGTGAAATGAACTGAAGTGACGTGGATTGGGGTGAGTAAGGCTTGGTGTGGTGCGGTGCGGTGCGGTGCGGTGCGGTGCGGTGCGGTGCGGTGCGGTGCGGTGCGGTGCGGTGCGGTGCGGTGCGGTGCGGTGCGGTGCGGTGCGGTGCGGTGCGGTGCGGTGTAGTGTAGTGTAGTGTAGTGTAGTGTAGTGTAGTGTACTGTAGTGTAAGGTAGTTTAATGTAGTGTTGAACTGTACAGTTGACTTGATTTGAGGTGAGTTGAGAGGTGAGGTGAAGTGAACCATAACAATACAACACAACACAACACAACATGGTCGCAGTTTACCCAACGCAACTCAACGCAACACAATTCACAGCATAACATAAAATAGAATAAAGGCAGAGTGTTATTGTGGAGTATTGATTGTCTTGTTTTAGCTGTCAGTTGTATAAATGCATGTTTTCACAACGGAATCTGCAACGGACAGATCTGCAAATGTTACAAGGGCTGGGAAGGCGACGATTGCTCTCGTTTCCATTGTAAAAATGTTGGAAGTTGTGGGTCTTATGGTTCATGTGTTGGACCAAATCACTGCAAATGCCGAATTGGATGGTCGGTAAGTTATTTTTTCCCACCCCCTACTCCCTCTCTTTTCTGTCTCTTTGTCTGTCTATGTATTAAATGTTATAATAAAAATCACACCAATGAGAATCACACAATAAATATTGCCAGGGGTAGTGCACTCGGTCGGAATAAGAGGTGAGCTTGAAAAAGCGCATGCGCACCTTTTCGGAACCAATTAGAAAGCCGCTTTTACCCCGGGTATTGGATAATGTTCTGTAACGTACACCTTACGAAGCACCGTTGCGTTGCAAGTTGCAAGAAAAATTTCCTTTAGCGCCTTTAGCTATAAGTCCAGTATCTGTATACAACATGTAGTTTAATCGATTGAAATGCCAAATATATACTTGTATATATCAAAATATATACTTCTTCAGCATTTTACCTATTTTATATACGTTGAACTAATGCATGACTAAGTTTCGACAACACTAGAAATTTATTTAAAAAAATATTTATGTTTACCAGTTAACTTGTAGAAACTAATTAAAAAATTTATAAGTAAGTATAGTTTTTTCAGCTTGACGTTGTTTTTGCTACACAACCTGTTGTTAGTAGTCAAACTTTGATCACCAAACCGAATTCGATCCCACAACCTTCCGAGTGCTAGCCGGACGCTCTAACCATTGAGCCACTAAAACTCAGATTGGGGAATGAGTCATGCAGACCGTACGTGTATCACAGTACTTGTTGGGCTACAAGTCGCATTATGTCAGTTAATTTCCAGGCAAAAAAATGGAAATTAAAGCCCGACATACACTGAAACAAGTTTCGTAAACAAGTTTCCGAAACAAGTTTCCAAAACACGTTTTCGAAAAAGCTTTCCGAAACTTGTTTCAAAAAATAGAACAGTGTTCTAATCAGGGAAACGTTTGTTTCGGAAGCCGTGTTTCGGTATCTTGTTTCGGAAATTTTCTTTAGTGTTTGCCGGGCTTAACTGACACAATTCGATTTGTACAGCAACAACAACTAAAACTTTAATTGGAAAATGTTTAACGTTTTTTAAGTTTATGAGTTGTATTAAATTTTCTAATTTGACAGGGACGTGGTTGTACAGTGAGCTATTGCCCCCCTTTTACCAGCTGTAAGAGTTGTCTTTCTCGGAAAGGGTGTGGCTGGTGTGATGACAGAAGAAAGTGTTTACCAGGAACAGCATTTAAGACAGACATTGGACATTGCAAATCTTGGTTTTATTACCAATGCATAAGTGTCGGAAAAAATCCCAAGTGTTCTGGCAACATTAAGGTAAGTTTGTTTCTCTAGTTTTATCCTGGTGTAGCTCTGGAACATTAACAGCGGTGCCACTAGAGAAACGATCACGAATATGAGCACTTAATGTAGCAATATGTGGAAAATACCAAACTATCTGAAGAAGATTTTTTTTTATATTAATTTTGTTACTTTCAAATAAGACAAATTGAATTTTTGTTTTATCTTGAACCAAGTTTTATCTTGAACCAAGCTAAATTTCACTATTCAACAATTAGATAGGAATTGAGAGCGAATAATCTAATTGTTTTAGTAGACACTAACTTGTGTACCTTAGTTCCTCTGGATTATTTCAAAAAACGAAAATCTTTATCATTGTTTTTGTGTGAAAACCAAGGTGAAACATCGTCACTTCCATGTTGTTTGGCTGCACGATCGTTCGGGTCCTGGTACTCAATTTTTTACTCGCTTCACTGTCAACGAATATATTAGCTAATGAGATTGCAAGATTTGCAATAGTATACTGGTAAGTTTCTACTAAGTAAAATATTTCTAAGAGCCGTATTTTGCTTTGCTTTTGCTTCAGGTTATTGATTGCGATTCAAGGCTATGCAGTGACAGTTCAACGGGTACAAATAAAGGAACTTGCCAACAATGCAGAGATCTCGAAAACTGCTATAAGAAGCAAACGGTAATGGGGAAAAACTAACATTAATATTGACAGGAAAATGTCATGCTAGGAACTGTGACCTTTATATTATCGAGCCTTAATTAGTAAGCCAATAAATATCAAGGTAAAATCTGGACGGTTTTCAACAGGCTTACTGTATGAAATAGAGTTTTCTCAGGCGTATATTTTTTTGCATATAACATCAGGAACTTACGCGCATAACATCATTATTTTTTTCATAACATTCATAACATCACATTTTTTTGCGCATATCATCAGGAACTTACGCCTCAACGTGTATTAACCTCAGCGAATATCCATACAACTGTATAGAAGAAACTCTTCGGGATAAACAAACCAATCTCCACAACCAACGCATAGATGACGACACCTGATTGGCTATATTTACGTATTCCTTACGTGTCAGACGCCGTTGACCACAAAATTAGAAACATGCATGTTTAAAATTAGAATCATCCACTATCTAGCCTGGTACCCTGGCCCAATTTCAAAAGAAATATGGGCCAGGTAACCACTAATCTCATTCTCGCGTCACCAGGGCTAAATCCACTTATGACGATTGCTGTTTTACTCATAGCCACTAAAAACGCGCGAAATTTCAACCAATAGGAAAGCAGAAGTCTTTAATGGTTACCTGGCCCATATTCTTTGATTGGGCCAGGGTACCAGGCTACCACTAATCGACAACACTACGACAGATACTGAAACGAAAGTATGACCAACCTATTTTGTAACCGACCAGAATGTGTCACCGCCAAAGATCATATATGCTTTAGAAAGAATGTTGTCTACAAGATTACCTGTGACAAATGTCAGCGAAACATCGTAGAAACTTACGTGCTAGAATTAAGGAACATCTCTCCAAGCCAGTGTCATCAGTGTTTAATTAAACATCTTATTATTTGTAATAACAACACAAAATCTGCTATAAGCGTGAAGATTATTACTGGAGACACTGACCCAGTTAATTTGCGATTGAAAGAAGCTATTCATATTAAGGGTATAAACCACGAATAAATTCCCGAGAAGAGCGCAATGAATTAGCCGACCTATTGTTTTAAACATTTTTGCACTTTAGTCATACATACTCTTTATTTGTTTTTATTATTTAAGTAATATTTAAAACACGTTCTGCGAGTGTTTTGAATGGCTTAAAAAACGATCACCATTCGGTAAGTTCGTTGGCGTAGTAATTTTGAAAAATAACGTTGTCTAAGGCGTGAAAATCAAAGCTAAAGTTTATGTAAATCAGGAGAAAATTTTATCAGATATAAAACCACGATACGGTTATGATTTTTCTTTGTGTTTTCCTCATGAATTATTAATGAGTGTTTGAAGCATAATTAATACCGATTTTAGCACCTGTTATCTATTTGTCCTTCTTTGTCTCTGAAGATTTTGTAGCTAGTACGACGAACGCTTAGACGATCACAATTTTAACTTTTGTGATAAAGAGTTTTATTTGTATATCAGTAGTGATCGACTGGCCTCGTTTGATTCCCCTCTTTTATCTTCATTGCATGCTACTGAAGAGCAACTTTATTCGGTTGAATAAACATGTGTAATACACAATGTGTAAGTAATGGCATCTTAACAAATAGTGCTGTACGGCATTCAACTCCAATTAAAAATCAAGAAATTATTTTACAATTTATTTTAAACAATTTTACGTCATAGTAAATAGAAAAAGTCATTTTTTAAAACGATTTTTATTCTGTTTAAGGAACACACTGGACTGGAAACAACGCAAGCATGTTTTTCATGGAACGAAACGCGTTGCCCAAAAGGCTTTGTAAATAAAGACTACCAGAATAGTAATCGCATCAATAACATCGTGGTCTCGTCAAACGTGAAGGCGGTTGCATCAGATGAAGCAATGCTGTACGGTTGTCCTGTTGAAGAGAGTTTAATTGTCGTTGTAAAGAAAGGAGTACTTGATGTGCAAGTAGGACAAATTATATCAAGTACTCAAGCTGAAGGAATATTTCACAAAATCATAAACATCCTGAATCTAGGTATGTTTTCTTAACTGTATATTTCAATAATTATTTGTGGGGTAGCGAATCCAGATTAGGTGCTACTCCAAAGCGACGAACCAAATCGGCTAATTAGTGAAAGCTATACTCCCTTATGAAAATTCTACATGTCAGTTTCACGTGTGAAATAATCACATGTGAAATTGGAATCGTCACATGTGACTCACATGTGAGACTTTTACATGTGAGCATTCACATGTGATGAATTCACATGTGAGTAATTCACATGTGATTAACTCATATGTGAAGTGATCACATGTGATCACTTTAATATGTGAGAAATGACAATTTAGATTATCATTTTACATATGCCAAAATCACTGAAAATGTAATGTAATATACAATCAGATGTGGGAAACGTAACATTAAGTTGTTTTAAAGCATGAAAATTAATTTACAAACGTTAAAGCACAAGTTGAAAGTTTAATATCTACAAATAGATACAATGAAGGCATGTTTTTAAATATGTAAAAAAGCTTGGCAAAAATAAAAACTGTGATCGATCATAGTAGGTTAGTTACCTCAACCTCGTTAACTACGAAAGTTGTTTACCTCGGCCCTTCGGGCCTCGGTAAATAACTGACGCACAACCTCGTTGCCCTTCTAAAATTGGTAGGGCGTGAAAAGGCCCTGGCATCGACTGGTGGACTCTCCATTTTCATTCATTGATTGGCTTTCTTAAACATTCCTCGTGAAACATATTTATGCATAGTTTTGTGATCAAGTAGCTTCAACGGGACCGCCATTACCATGAACTTCTCCCACCGGACTGTCATTACTCGGAATGATTTTGCATACTAAACGAATTGCTAATTTATTACACCCAGTACTTCTGGGTGCTGTGACCAGCACCCAGTTATAATCTAAAAACCAGATACTATACATGTACAGTTACTACAATATATGCATGTGTCTTGAATATATTTACGCACACCAATTGTATTAAGTGGGTGTGTAAATGTCAAGGTGGAGAATCAATATGGGGCCATTTTAAGGTAACTGGGATTAACTTCGCATCCCAGTAGTGAGAGGCAATGCGCTTGCAAAAGTCAGTAAGTGGAAAACTGGCTTAACTGCAGACTCCAAAGAACTTGTTTACAAAACAGCTTCAGGGCATGATATACACTCATATAATTACATGTACAGCACAGTAATACAGTAAAAACCCGCGTATAAGAACCTACATTTTTCCAGGTCAGCCTAATTAGGTTCTTATATATTTGATGCATAAGAAGAAATCAGGCTGTTTAGGTTCTTAAATAGGTTCTTATTTTTCAAAGGTAAAACTAAAGACACTATGTGATGCGTGGGTGTGGTCCTATGCACTCCAATAAATTACTACACATATGTATGTAGGTGAAATTATGATTAATATGTATTCAGTAACATGAACTGGGTGGTCATAATGTACAAAATTCAAATTGAACGCAACAAAATATTACACTGAAGCGCATGCAACACTGCATCCCATAATTGTGCACAAATGGGGAAGTTGCCTACTATAGTTGGTGGGTAAGAAATAATGTCTTTCAAAACTCATAGTCTTTCATTCCTTGAGGCCTTATTTTCTCATCTTCAGATCCATCTGCTGTCACAAGACACCCAGTTCTCTCAAAAAGTTTCAAGAAGAAATCCTTGTTAACTCTGAGCTCCCTCCATGCTTCTCCAGTCCATTTGGTCATAAGAATTCATCTTTCCTTAGCAGATATTTTGTCATGCCACTGTTCCAAATTACCTTCTTCTTCTAGCCACCTTTCCATTGCTTCCCCTATTTTTTTCTTCATCATTCTTCCGCATCCTGCATCAATAGGCTGGACCTTATCAGTATGGTTTTCAGGCAGTAAGTACACCAGGGTATTTTTCTCCTCCCTGGCTTTCTGATGGAATTCCTTAGCTTGCTGGAAGCCAGCATTATCCGCAAACAAAACCTTTTCATCAGGTTCTTTTCCTATTCCTGGAACAAATGTTCCTTTAAGCCACTGCATATTCAGATCTGCATCCATCCAGGCACATTTCTGGAAATATACATCCACTCCATTGTCATACTGTGCTGTCTCTGCATTTGTCACATTGCCTTTTCCTCTGAACACAATGGCTGGTTTAATGTTCTGCTCTCCGGCTGCACGTATGCAAAGCTGTAGAGTTGCTTGTCTTTTGTCCAAGCCTGTTGAAGGCTGGGACACCCATATTTGTTTGGATCCTTTTACGTCATAGGATTTGTCTTGCTCGATTACAAATGGTAGTGGGACTTGATCAACATTGTATCTATTCTTTGGAAGCCACCTTCCATACTTTGGATCTGATGTGGTTTTATTTCGTCGCCGCATAGTTTTCACAGCCTGTCTCAGATTCCTGTGAAATGCTTGAATCCTTGGCCTTCCATCATCTGCAGAGTCTTTCTTTTTATTTGTTCTACGCCTGAAGACAATGTCGTGTCGCCTCTTAAACCTTCTGAAACCAATTATTACTGGCTTTAAATTTATCTGCTTCTTGCTTGCCATAACACAGTTCAATTTTTGACTTCATCTTTTTTCTAAACCAGAGCTTCGAGATTTTGCTGCCCGCTGCTCGCTTAGAGGATATTTTTCGCTGTGCCTTGATTTGTCTCCTATCATTTTCCTTCTTTGCCTGGCAGCTCTAATACCGCCTGTGTTTCTTTTTCGCTTGTTTAGTGAAAACTCCGCTAAGATGTTATTTCGATCCTTGTTCCATTTTACGATCAAGCATCTGCTCACACCTCTCACTTCTGCGACCTTGTCCCATTTATTTTTGGTTTTGCTTTTTGTAAGAGTATCCAGAAGATCAAGCGTTTGTTTTTTAAATTCTACAGTGTAGGATTTTCTTTGTCTGCTTCCCTTTCTCTTTTGACTGCTTGCACAACTTGGCTGTGATCCCTCGGCAATTTGCTTCTCCTTGTACTTGTCCTCTATAAACGGCACATAACTGTCAGCTGAATTACATTCAACTTGAAATTCCACATTTGAACTGCACGCATTCGAAGCAGAAAGCAGCTGGTCACCTTGAGATCCGGACAAAAGTTGTAGAGTGTTGTGCTTAAAACGCACATGGGTATCGATATACTGTTTACTCGAGAAGACTTCTTTGCAAAGGCTGCATTTCAGAAACTTGTTTGTAAGTTTTACAGACTTTGATAATGCGGCAGTTATGTCATAAAGTTGACCACACTTCGACTCAACCTCTTTATTGAAACCACAGCCAAATAAAGTACGATTCATAGCTCTAAAACCTAGCAAAGATGACAAAGAAGATTCTGTATTTTAATAATCTGCGCGCCACCGCCACGGAAAGTCACGTGACCTTCCGGGCAGCGGTTTCGTTAATACACTAACAAGCCGCCATCTTACTAGTTTTCGACTTTCGTTTGAAAGTGTAAGTGTAAGTGTAAGGTACATGTACGAATGATCGAACAGAGATGACAAATGAATACGAGCTTTTTATTGAGTCTAGTGTACGTGGATACCATGCATATTACAAGGATGCAACAGTTTACATTGGAGAGTTGTTGGAATGCGAACTGGAACTCAACAATGCACATGATAAGCACGCAGTTGTTGTCAAAAAACAAAGCGGGGACACTGTAGGGCATGTTCCAATTGAACTTTCAAGAGCATTTCACAAGTTTATTGCAGATAATGGAGAGATCGAAGCTGAGTCTATTGGAGATAGATACAATGCAGGAGGTGGAAAAGGATTGAAAATCCCTGTTGATTACAAATTAATTGGAAATTTCGAGTACCTGAACAGAGTGTTAAGAAGGTTTAATAAAGCGCAGGGAGTCTACATGTAACCTGAAATACAGTGATGTCAGAAGATCATAAGCTAAGTCCTACATGTATACGGCTGTGTTAATGTTTTGCATAACATTGTGTTTTCTATGTACAGTACTGCTCAACAGTGACATTGTTTTGTTGAAAACTTTATAAACTTATACACAAATACCAATTCACATTGAAGGGATAACCATTTTAAAAGTCTGAAACAGTTTCTTCAAGCAATAAATTTAATGTTGGAGTTAAACACAGTACCATGTAGCGCATTTATTTTACACTGTATCACTGCTAAGCCTTCAGTTTTATTCCAGTACTATATTAAACTGTAACTGACCTCCCAAATAAGAACCTATATTTTAAAATTCAGGCTGAATAGGTTCTTATAAAATGGGTGTTTAAATGCCAAATTTCAGGCTGTAGGTTCTTAATCCACTAGGTTCTTATACGCGGGTTTTTACTGTATTGCATATCCTAAACCAGTTTAATTTGTTTATAAAAGTCTTGTCCATACACACCTGAAGAAAAGTAAGTAATTTTATCCTAATTTACAAAAAAAAAAACAACTTAGGGATAATTGTAAATTTGATGATGATACTTGTTCTTCTCCTTCTCCTTCTTTCTTTGGCTCATCACTCTTGACTTTGCATTGATTCTCAATATTATCAGGAGTTTTGTAATATTTGATTAGGAGAAGTCGGAGCAGTTGAAAATAATCTTTTCCTCCCCAACTCAGAATCTGAAAAGCTAGCACTGCTCAACTTTTTGCCCAGTAAACTTCAATTCAGTGCTACAGCTAGAAGCTCAGGAAGTCCTACAAACAAGTTACACTGTAGCCATTAACAATTTTCCGCTTCTTAATAATTTATTAAATTACTAAAAATGTTTAATCTCATTGTTCAAAATGATGTAACAACACAATATTGTTATTAATCAGATAATAACATGACAAAAGAGAGGTATTTGCAACAAAAAAATTCAGGTCGTATTTATTTATTTATTTATTTATTTATTAATTTATTTATTTATTTATTTATTTATTTATTTATTTATTTATTTATTTATTTATTTATTTATTTATTTATTTATTTATTTATTTATGTATTAATACTCTACTTACCTGGTATGGTTCGTCACTCGGATATGTCACACCTAATATGTCATTGTATATTTCAGTTTTAATCATTTGATGCTGCAAGTAGACATTCGTCTTAATCACCACATGTTAACATAGTTACATAGTGTTCCTTTTTGTTAGCAAGGGTCCTTAATATTATTGTTAGTCGCTCTTGCATTTATATTATTTTTCATGTTTCTGTTTCGTTTTTTATTGCCCCAAGAAAATTATGTATTGCTTCTAACTACTGCTAGCAACATAGAGGAAGTAGTGTCGTACAGTGACTTTAGTCAAGAAATTCCTCTCCAACAACTTGTTGTCCAAGAATCACTGGAAGACACTCCGGACGAAGATTTGTTGATTGACGTCCTCTCAGGGAACGTTACCTTAAACGAGTCAACGATACACGCTATTTCAAATGGTAGGTATATATGATTCTCAACTAAATGCAATCCTGTCAATAGGCAAGTGAAGATGACTGCGCTGTTTTGTAGATCTACTGATAGTCTTTCTTGAACGTGAAGTGCGGAGAACGCCCTTTAATTGCCCAGTTCTATACACAAAGCAAACGTTATTCCGAATTAAAGGTATACATAATCAAATTTTGATTAATGAAACAAAACTTTAATAGTAAATTTTTTACTTTAACTAAGTTATCATCAGACTAAATGATATTTAATCATAAGAATTATACGTTACTTATGATTTAGTCCGATGATGACTTTGTTAAAGTCGAAAATTTACTAATAAAGTTGTGCTTCATTAATCGAAATTTTATTATGTACACGCTATTCGGAATAACTTTTGGTTTGTTTATACTGAAGAAATCAGTTGGAAAAGGATTCCAGTTCTATACCGTATATCGTAATAATCTATAATTAAGACACATAGAACAAACGACTTTATTTAAATTATGCTTGTAGATGATAGTCCAGAACTTAAAGCAGCATCAAAATTGTCAAAGACAATATGCAGTGCTTGCTGAAACGCGTATTTGTTTTAACGAGTTTTTTCAACTGTCTTTTCGTTATTTTGTTAGTTTTTTATTATTTTGCTTTTAGGTGTAAATATTTATAAGTGTCTTGGTCATGAGTATGTTAACGAGGACGAGAATGTCGTCACACTATATATTGTAATACCAGAATACTCTATTAACGGTACACTCAAACTTGGTGACGTTTTGGTTGGAAACTATAGCGACGGGTTTTTAGAAAATGTTATAGACATAAAGCGCGAAGAAGGCAGTGCTTTCGTTCATACCGAGTTAACAAGTTGCAGAAAAAATGGTTCTTATGGACGGTATTTATGCCATAAATAGTTTGAATGAATATGAATGAACGAACGGACAAACGGAAGGAAGGAAGGAAGGAAGGAAGGAAGGAAGGAAGGAAGGAAGGAAGGAAGAAAGGGAGGAAGGAAGGAAGGAAGGAAGGAAGGAATGGAGGGAGGGAGGGAGATAGGGAGGGAGGGAGGGAGGGAGGGAGGGAGGGAGGGAGGGAGGGGGGGAGGGAGGGAGGGAGGGAGGGGGGGAGGAATGGAGGAAGGGAAGGAAGGAAGGAAGGAAGGAAGGAAGGAAGGAAGGAAGGAAGGAAGGAAGGAAGGAAGGAAGGAAGGAAGGAAGGAAGGAAGGAAGGAAGAGGGGAAGGGAAGGGCGGGTGGATATTCGGAAGGGCAGAAGGGAGAAAGGAATAAATGAGTGAATCAATCAATCAATCAATCAATCAATCATGGAATCAATCCACTTTATTTACACATTTTTTACATAGTAAAATGTGTTTTAATCTAGAGATTATAAGACGTTGAACCAAGAAGCCAGTTCTTGTTTGGGTGGTGATGATCTTCGTGGTTTAAAGATAGTTGACGGAGACACAAATGTGACAGCTGGGGATACAATAATTGGAAGAGAAAGTGGACCCTTTCTTGGAAAGGTTAAATATATACTTTTATTATATAATATACTGAGATTTTTGTGCAATTAACAAGTTAAATACATCTCGTACGTTCTTTAGCCCTGTTTGATAGTCTTCAAAAAACTCGCTCGTGCACTTGCTCCAAATTTCACTCGAAAATAAACGATGCTATTACTTTATAACTGAACATGTTTCCCACCATGTCGTTCCATAGTTAATAGAAATTATACATGGTTTGGAAGATCAACAAAAGTCATTGTTTTATGTTTTTGTTCAAGTTTAAGAAAATTTGTGCATTTTCGTGGTTACTGAACATATTGTGTTTTCTGTATAATGAAGCAATCATCCAATAGCAACGTTTGGGTTCAATCACTCAACCGTACTGTTTAAATATTAATAAACCCAAAAACAAAGGATTTGTGCACCTTCATGTACCTTTCAACATGAATCGTAGCTTCATTGTTAACCGCTTTGAAGTTTGCCGCGTTTCCAAACCATGTTTATTTTCTATTAACTATGGTCGTTCTCACTACGATTATTCGCAAAAAAGTTATCTGTTTGTTTGTTTGTTTGTTTGTTTGTTTGTTTGTTTGTTTGTTTGTTTGTTTGTTTGTTTGTTTGTTTGTTTGTTTGTTTGTTTGTTTGTTTGTTTGTTTGTTTGTTTGTTTGTTTGTTTGTTTGTTTGTCTGTTTGTCCGTTTGTCTGTCGCTAGGATATCTCACAAAGTACTGCACAGGTTTTTTTGAACGTTTCTGGAAAGATTGATCATAGACCAAGCACTAACTCATTTTTATTGGATTTGGTTGAAATTTGGATAAGAATTCGGCAAAATGTCTGACCACAAGATTGTCTATGTACAGTAGAAGAAATATTTTATAATAGGCAACTTGACTGTTTTTTACTTTAAACTGTGGTAGCACTATACAGGAGTGGCGCCAGGAATTCCCCGACACAGGGGCTACCCCCTACTATCCCCCTGTCGTGGACCTTGGGGGCATTCTCCCTCCCCCCCGCCCCGAAATATTTTCAAAATTAGAACGTCTAGAATGGCTTTTACCGTCCTCTCAGCGTGAAATTGTTCCAATACCCGACAAGCTACAGCATTTATTTTCCAGGTATCAACAAAGGAAAATCTGTTGATTACCTAGTGTAACGCGTCGCTTGATTAACTTTTGCCATTTTTTTGTCCAATTTTGAGGACAGAAAATGGAATTTTGTTTGTTGTGATTATGACTGTTGGTTTCTACACAACATATACCTTATTCTGTGTTTCTACAAGAGTTTTATTTCACTATTAAAGCATTAATTACGAACTTGTCAGACTTGGCTTAATCAGTTAAAAAGGTTTTTGCACATTGATAAAATTACGATTTTTCTTCCAGATCATTCCCCGACAAATCAACAAATTCCCACGATGGTGGGGGCTAGGGTCCCCGACAGGGCTGTAGCGCCCCTGCCCCCTCCCCCCTGGCGCTATCCCTGGCACTATACAGAATGTATTATCTTTTATAAGGTTGCCTACACAAACACATTAGGAAGGTGCATTTTTTATTCTAAATTTTACGGGAAATTGTTTTGCAATCGTATTATCAATTTTATTATCTTGAAAGGTTGTTAGCTTTTATATTGAAGACAATAAGATCTATGTGGAATTAGCCACCGTGATATCTTTTGAAGAAGGAAAGGCCAAAACAAGATTGAATATCAGTGATGATACTAGTGTTGATACTAGTGCTCGTCGAAGACGGAAACGAGCCGTCTTTAAATCTTCAAAAGTAACAACGTTTAAACTTAGCAGGACTTTCAAGGTTAGGGCTCTTCTTTTTATAAATGTTTTAAATTTAAATTGATTATTTTATGTTACACCGTACTATTAAGGCTATGTGCACACGGTAACGTTTCCGAGCGTTTTCCTATTGTTTACTGTTCTCAAGGGAATCAAGAACAATCAGTTCATTACTTGAAACAATACGAAAACGCTCGGAAACGTTACCGTGTGCACATAGCCTAAATTATTGCCATTTGATTTCCTGTTGGTGGTGGTGGACGCGATGGTGGTGACGGTGATGTTAGTAGGAGTGATAGTGGTGGCAGCGGTAGTGGTAGTGATAGTTCTGGAGTCGGTGGTTGTGGTGGAGGCGTTGGGATGGAGGTGTAGGCGATGGCAGTAGTGGTGCATGATGGTGGATGGTGATGTGATAGAGACGATTGTAATAGCGATGATGATTAAGTGGTGAAGGCGATGGTAGTGGTGGTGGTGGGGGCTACGAGAATAGTGGTGGCGATGATAATGGTTGTGGCGGTAATAGTGGTGGTTGTGATAGAGCTGGTAATGGAAATGGTGGTCATAGTTGGTGGTTGTGGTGGAAGTGAAGGTGATGAATGGTAGTGGTGGCGATGGTGGCTGTGATAATGATTGGTAGACGCGATGGTATAGTAACAGTGGTGACGGTGACGGTGATGCTCTTGGTGATATGATGGTGGTGATATGGTAGTGGTGGATTCGGTGGTGAAGATGGTGGTGGCGATGGAGATAGTGGTGATTGTGGTGATAACGATAATAATGATAGCAATGGAAGTGGTGGTGGCCACGGTAATAGTGGTGGCCATGATAATGGTGGTGGTGGTGGTAATAGTGGTGGTGGTAATAGAGGTGATCCTGTGTTGTGGTGGAGGCGATGGTGGTGGTGATGAAGGCGATGTTAGTGGTGGCTGTGATAAAGAAGTGGTAGACGCGATGGTAGTAGTGGTGGTGGTAGTGGCGACGGTGATGGTGGTGTTCACGGTGATATGGTGGTGATATGGTAGTGGTGGATTCGATGGTGATGATGGTGAAGGCGGGGATGGTGGTTATAGTGGTCACAACTAACAAAATTTTACAAACTCGAGCTGAAAGTCTTCCACTAACTAACAACTATTCTATCATTTAAGTTTTTTTATCTAAATTTTTTTCAGGTTGGTAGTTCCCTGACTGTTCGTGCAGGAATATCTTTCACCCCAAAAGCCGAAGTAACTTTGAAGACTTCGTGGGCAAAAATTCAATATATTGGAGTTGTTTTAACTGGAACACTTGAATTGAAATTGGATGCTTCTTACAATTATGATAAAAGGTAAGAGAGAATTATTTGTATGAGGCGTTGGTGGTACAGTGGTTAGCGCATGTGCCTGGTGCAGTTGTCTGATTTTACCTTGGCCACGTGTGAAAAGAGTACTAGCTGCCAACGAAAGATGACTCTTACTGACATTCTAGGAAAAATAGTTTAGATACGACTGATAGGGCTATCCAGTGTAAATAGAGTTAATTTAGTATAGTTTTAATTTTAGTTCTTGTTTTAGCTCTGGTGGTTGAATAGGTAGGTGGATAAGAGGGTAGGTACAGTAGGTAGGTACGCTGGTAGGTTGGTAGGTAGGTAGGTAGGTAGGTAGGTAGGTAGGTAGGTAGGTAGGTAGGTAGGTAGGTAGGTAGGTAGGTAGGTCGGTCGGTAGGTAGGTAGGTAGGTCGGTAGGTAGGTAGGTAGGTAGGTAGGTAGGTAGGTAGGTAGGTAGGTAGGTATTAAATTTTTGACTTCACTATTTTTTACATTTGGCTTACATGAATCCAATAAGTAACAATTTAGGCGTGCCGATAAGTGGATGGATAAGTAGATAGAAGGTTGGGAAAATAGGTAGGTAGTTTGTGATATATTGTATTAGTATAAACCAGTGAACTCAGTGTTAGTTAAAATGAAACTGAAACGATAAGAGGTAAACCAAAAGGTGAGGCGAAAAGTTCGAGGCCCATACGCGGTTTGCAGGTAGGTTTCAGTCTCCCACAAAATGTTTTTTACACGGCAGCCTGTCTTTATCGACCTACGAAGGCTTGAAAAAAGGTTTGAAAAAATTATTTATTAAATTATTTTGTCAGGCTAAACGTGCATTTAATGGTTTCCATTGTTGTGCTGTGCTGTTGTTGTTTTATTTACTGTATAGCTGTCCAAAACTATACAGTGAATTAAGCTAGGGGTGAAATATGCTGAGAAAACAAACGTCCTTTTGCTGTATAGCATGAAAACAGCGCTGCCGAATTGAAAAGGTGAGAACAAGAGTGAGAAAGCTATTCTTGTACGAGTCTGAAGACGTATTGATACTTGTGATATTTCATTATATAAATGTCATTTTCTTATTTCTGCTCTTTTGATTTTTTTGTTCGAATGTGTTAAACGGCCTTTTGTAACTAATACTATTTTGAAACTTGTAACTAATACTATTTTGAAACTTGTAACTAATACTATTTTGAAACTTTAAATAACTGACAAGTGACAACTATATATTGTTCTTTTTTCACGTTTACTGGCTACTTGTTTTTGGCACGAATGCTTTTTAGACAAAACGACACATGAAACTAGTACTAACGGCATATTCTATACTAAGTTTGTCTTGATTTTTTGTATCCTGTTCTGAGTAACGAAACTCAATATTATAACGAAAAGTTTGATTTGATTTTTTTGACTGACAAACTTCGTGCACGTTTTGTTACTATAGCAACAAATAAACAATTACATTATTAGTTCGGTAGCATAGCACAACCACCCAAAATTTAAAATGCACGTTTAGCAAAGCATGATAAAAAGGTTCTATAAACTAATTTTTGCAGAAAACTTGCATTTACTGAGGTTACAGTTTGTTTCTTTAAGGTAATATTTTGTCCAACTACTTGGTTTATACTAAAACAATAGGCGACTTGCACTAAGAGATCACGTAATCTCAATCCTCTTAAAATGGCAGGTGTGGATCGAATTGTATCTCTATAAAAAAATATAGGGTGGGGGTTTAAGAAATATTTTGAAATCATGATTTTCAAAACTTGCATTGTCTTAGAGAAAACGGTGATATTCTTGGTCACGTGACTAAACTAAAAATTTTATGCATGTACAAAATCTTTTTCAAAAGCAAGTTTTTACAATTAAACCTCAAGAAACATGTAGAAAAATGGTTTGATATCGAGCATGCCAAGTTTTAGCAGAAACAAATACCGTTTCGTATGATCAAAAAACAGTTTGGTTTTGGCTGAAAACAAAATACACTTAGATACCGTAAAACATAATTCCTACTAAAACTTGACATGGACAACTAATTCGTCACATGTTTCTTGTAATTTGAGTGCAAAAATTGTTTTTGAAGATGATTTTGTACATGCATAACACCTTTATTTTGATCACGTGACCAGCTACAATATCGCTGTTTTCTCTAAAACAATGCAAGGTTTAACATCAGAATTTCAACATTTTTCCTAAAACACCAACCTATATCCGTTTTATAGGCTGATAATTCTAAATCTGCTATTTTTAGTCTGTGAACAGGCTCTCTGTGGGGTCGGGCGTAAAGGGAGAAGGAGAGAGCCTGTAGCCAAACTATTAAAGCCGTCCTTCCGCCCACTTGTCAAATATCTGTCAATTGAGAAAATGTCAACACAATCTGCGATAGAAGAGCGGATTTTATTGACTTTTATGCATATTTATTTACATGGGCCGAAAGAGTATAGTCGAAATACTATTACTCGTAAATGTCATGAAGTTCCAGCTTAACTTTTCGAAATATGAGGTTTTGGGTAAACAGTTTGCTATTTTATTATTATAACAAGCGAGCGATTTATTCCTTTTCGAAATCTTTGCCCGTCGGCGGATATTTTACCTCGCAACCTCAGTGATATTATTTTCCATTTTCCAGGGGCACTTTTATCTTTATTTCATATACATTTATTGTTTTCAAAATTTACACTTGTAGCCTTTTCAAAGGCTTCCGCGCGTTTTTATTTATATGAGCAGCAAGAGCATCTCTAAGCTATATTAATCGAAATATAAGCTTTCGAGTAAACAAATAACTTTTTATATTTCACTTCAGACTATATTTTACTTCAGACATTATTTTCACTTCTGACAATATTTCTCTGACGCTCATACGCTCAACATTGATTTTCACATATTTTAATATTATGAATCATTCAAGCAGTGATCGGACCAATCAGAGCATGATACCAGATTCTGGTATCATAGAACGACGGCTTCAATACTTTGTCTACAAGCTCTCTCCTTTTCCCTTTACGATCACGTGACCTCCTAGTGCAAGTCGCCTATTAGAGGACTTGGGCTCGTTGTCTAATTCTTAATTATTAACTACTGACAAAGATATGGACGCGAACAATAGTAAATATTTTTTAATAAAATGGAAGAATGATTATTTCTATAGCTGTAATTAAACAATGTTCTATTTTTAGTCTGTCATACTCAAAACAAAGCAATCCTATTAGTGATAAAGAAGTTGGTCGATTCTGTATTCGAATAAACGTCGTCTGCATACCGGGACGGTTTGTGTTTGATGTTGGCCTTACGGTTGACGCGCAGGCACAGGTAAAGCAACACTTTTTTTGTTTTTTCTATTTGGCACTCAGAGACTGCATACATCCCCCAACGGGTTATTAGAAATGGTTATTTAAAAACGAACCGTCCCCGCTAACCATCTAGCTTACCAGACCTACATATTATGTATGAATCAAATGCTCGATTGCACCTGTACCATTAAAGTGCTTATGACACGAAAATTAAGTCTGTCCTATTTCGAAGAACACTTAAAAATATGACAAAGTTACACTTTTTGCAGTTTTTAATTTCGTTGCTTTGTTTTTTTCGTAAGTAAATGTGACGTATTACGTGTATAATTACTTATCGGATATAGTTACGTACAGTATTTTTGCTATTATGAAACTAAGCTTAATTCGAAGGAAGCATGTGCGCATGTCACTCACAACACCAAACATGTAGATTTTCAAGTGATTTCGTTTAATAATATGAAAGATATATAACTTAGTCCACGAGCACTTCATTCAATAAGCAATGGAACTGTTACATCAATTGTTGTTATATAGCTTGAGTTTCACTGGATGCAACGATGACTGTCATTGGTTGGTTTGTGGTCACATGACCTTAACTAAATTTCAATGTCTACCGAGCGGGCAACAATTCAATCTCGTACCCAGAGCCTGCGATCCTTTTGGTCATTACCAAGGAACGGAGGCTCTGGGAAACTCCGATGAAAAAGACCCCAAAATTGGGTTTTTGTTCCCAGTCCTCTGGTTCCCAGTTCCCTATAATTTGTAACAGTCATCGACGATCGTTCGCTTGTTCGAAGACCAGGAAAAATATTTGTTTACCGATAAAGAAGGCCCAACATGTTTTACAAAGCTCTCGGCAATACAATCGATACAAATGGCCTTTCTTCGCTTTTCTCAAAATCGTCAACCAGACGATTTGACGAGTGTGTTTTAAATGTCCGCGTCGCCGTCAGCACTCGACTTTTTGCCAGGAATTTTGTTTGGCGACGAAGCGACAATAATAATAGTTTTAACTTGTAAATTGTCGGGATTTTTGCTGTTTTGAATTATTTCATGTTTTCAATTATATTATGGGTCTTTCGTGTATAATTATGTGTTACAGAACGTCGAGAAATCGATTAAACAAGTTAGCAACGTGCACACTATTTGAAATTTTACTGTTTTTAAAGTAACCAATCAGATGACGAGTTTCATCGGAGTTTCCCAGAGCCTCCAATTCTTGGTAGTGGCCAAAAGGATCGCAGGCTCTGGGTACGAGATTGGCAACAAATGAGAACTTATTGCCTGCTCGGTCAATAAGTTCTCAATTATTGCTCGCTAGAACTTTGAACTCTTCAAGGCATCCTATAAACAAAAGCTTGTTTGGTACGAAAAAAAGAATATTTATAGGTCTTCAAACCATGTGTGAAGATTAACTGGAGAATGTATTGCTGTTCTTTTGTTCTGAGACTCATATTTGTTTGGTTGAAGTGAAATTACGGAGCCAGGCGAAATGTTTTGGTAAGTCTTAGCGTTTGTCTTTTGTGTACTTTCCCTTGATAAACGTCGAAATTATTCAGCGAAACTCAAACTATATAACAAAACATTTAACGTCTGATCCCTTGGGAAACAGTTATTTTTGTGATCCATCGAGTCTCGATTTTTCCCTCGACTTCGTCTTGGGAAATATCAAGACTCTCGGGAAAACAAAACTAACTGTTTCCCTCGGGAGCAGACATTAAGTGTATATTTCTTGTTGATTTAGCTGAATATTCAGTTAAAAGTTTGCATAATTGCACGCCGTTTTGTCGATAGGCTCAGATTCCAGCCGTTGGGTCTCGGTGCGCCCGCGATCCCTCGCCCAACCAACGGCTGGGCGCATCGGCTTTATTCCTTGTCCGTGACGTAATGGGTTAATATTTAAATAATTTACAATTATGCAAATAACACTAAGGACTATCTCTCTTCTTTATTGATTAAAAACTGCCAGTGGCATGTACAGTGCGCACATTTTGTCAATAAAACTGATGATCGAAAATATTTTACGTCTGCTAGTTGTAGCAAGACAAGTATCGGGTGAAGATTTAAATACGTCAATAGAACGACGATCTTGATATTCTGATCACAGACTCTCGTTTGCCTTCGACGAGTGGAAAAGATTAAAAGCGAAAGACTTTCAGGAGTTATAGCATTTCTCTTCAAGGCCTAAAGCATGTATAATTTATTATCAGTTGAACGCGTGATTTTATCACAATTCGTGAAGTTTTGACATTTGCTGGCGAGAATGTTTTGCTGCACTCTTCTATTTATATCATGCAGTGGGCCGTTGGCCAATCATATTCAATTGGTTCCACGGTCAATTCAGATTTCAAATGAAATCATCAACATTTTTACTTTCCCAACAGCGGCTCGCTACCAATTTACTTTGAGAAGCAGCTAAATTTTGTCACAAAACTAGCCGCGTGTTACGCTAAACTCGTGATTGTAGTATCCAGGTAAAGATCGTTTTCCACTAACAATTTTGGTCGTTAATATTTTATTCATATTTTATTCACGGATTCGACTGTGATAGTATGATAATCAATCACTTGTGTGTGAACTGTTGAATATGGAAGACTTTACACTTATTATTCGGGCTACCTGTAGGTAGCCGAGTCTAGGTTTCGGCTCTGTTATTTTTTTGGTCGCGAGGCTTAGTCTCCCACGCGGCCGCTCGCGATACCACAATCGTCATAGCAGACGTCACCGTCACATGGTATCAAATCGATCATTCGATTGGTTACTGTAATTGCTTTCACTGCACATTGGCAGCATCATATTGCTCGCTCAAACCTATCCAAAGAAATATAGTAAATTTGTGATAAGATCATAAGGAATGTGGCTGGCAAGTATCTTAATCATAAAGACGCTCGCAATGCTTACAAACGCACACGCCGATCGCGGTAGACCTACTCTAAAAGATGCCGAGCGATTTCGAAACGGGTTGGTCCGCGATCTCGATAACCGTACGCTGATGCGTACTCGCTCAAACTTATACGAAAACTTATACGAAAACTCTCGATCAATGTTATACAGAAACTCTCGTTTACATGTGTTATTAATTTGTACTGAAAAATGTTGCTCAAGTGCTGTAAATGAAAGAACAAAGAACATTATTGCCAACTTGCAAGTGAAAGGTAAACATGCTGTGTTGACATTTTCATCGAGGCTGACATTACTCGAAGGACTTGTGTCTTTGAATGCTGTATGGAAATACGTTAAATGTATTGAGGTAACTACAATATTTGTGATTTGGTTTATTTTTGCTTGTATTGTTTATTATTGTACTGATGTCTTGCAAATAAAAGTCGATGTTATTCAACAGTGTAGTATAGTTTCATCAAGTATGTATTCATTATCGATCGTCTATGCATCAGATAACCCTGTTTCACTTGAAATTTTACCTGTACGTGAGAATTCAAAATGTTCCCAGTTATCAGTACAAGCTATTGCTGATATAGACTCAAACTCAGACACTCTTTATATTAATACGACAGAAGAAACTAGATCTCGTTATGCTAAATTTATTGTGATCGAAGTAAAATACAACCGCCATGTTGGTCGTCGTGATCGAGAACCTAGCAGAATTCCAGGTAAAAAACTCTCTCGCCTTTTGACAAAAAGCAGAAAAATTCGTAAACTGGTTCGAAAACACATTAAAAAGAATGTACCCAGATCTTCTCGTATCCATCGTTTGCTTTATGCATGTAGTCGTGAACGAAAAAGGCTACTGAATGACCAAGTTAATTATTTACCCCAAGTTTTCGTTAATAAAACAAAATGTCTACAAGATTCGCGAAATCGACGCAGTAAACCACAGAGTTACAAGTCATATACAAAACCACAACACCCAACTAATAAAGTATCAGCTACCTATACTTACAAGAACTTAAATCACAGGATGAATTGCTGTAAGTTCGATCTTAGTAGAGACATTGAAAAGAATCCTGGTCCTACTTTTATTGATCCTAGTAAAACTATTCATGCACCTTATAGTCAAGGTGATGTTGCTGTATTTGGGCCTATTAAATGCAGGACAGCAATGTGTTGCCATGAGTTTGTGTGCTTTGATACATAACTTCAGAAACAAATCAATGACTTACACAATAACTCACCCAGAACACCTAGTTCAAATTATGAACCTTGGAAATGAATTATATTCTGCATTGTCAAGATTATCAAGACAATCTTATTTATTACTAATTGAATTACCCAGCATGGTTACAGTGCTAAACACAAATTATCAACTTGAGTTTAGTGAAAGTTACTCTGGTAGACTCCATACAACTACTTTGAATGAAAACATCCCATATGTCATGCCCTTAGAATGTGCTTTACAATGTTTGGCACAAGAAAGTTATAATTCATTTCTGTTAACAATTGGATGTAATACTGTATCTATTTATAGTATTTCAAATGGTTTACTAAAAATATTTGATTCACATGCAAGAGATTCATTCGGTATGGCCCACCCACGTGGAACATGTGTATTGTTGGAAGTAAATTCAGTTTTCGATTTGGTGCAATATTTCAAAAATCTACACAAACCTGATGTTTTATTTGAGCTTAAAGGCATTAAAATTACTATTTCACAATTTATACAACCTACAAATATGCATACCAACACATCTCAATCGAATTCAAGCTGCTGCTCTTCGACATGTGAAAATCAGACACTTAATCATGACAATTTTGATTCTGAACAATATTGTGCAATATTGTGCTATTACTCTCTCTGTTTTTCTACTATTATGGCATGTCGTTACTGGAATGATCAGACACTGAGTGCTGTTGCAGAATATGCCATGTTAATGCACCAGGAGGCATTGATTGATATAAACAAATTTACATGTGATTATGTGCCACGAGTTACAAATATATGTGGTGCTGATGTTGACGCGGTATTCAGTTCAAGGTACCAAGACACATTGGTTACTAAGTCTGTTTCTAGTAAACTAGTCCTTAAGAGCATAATATTAGATAACACTTCAGAAAATACTGGGTTTTTGCTGTGGCTTTCAAATTATTGCTTATCTTGCATTTTTCAGCATTATACAAGGCAAAAAACGAAATATTTCTTGCTGGCATGCAATGAAAGCCAAACAATTAGTTTATTTGAACAATTTCATGATGCAGATTTTCTCATTAATAAATTTTGTGATATTGTTACACAAAAACTTAAATGTGAAGAAATACAATACAATATTCAATTTTTCTCATGCTCATGTCCACTAACAAAATCAGAGAGGCAAAAAGTTCTAAGAAGGCATAAGTCTACCACACAAAAAAGGCTACTTGCTGACAAAAACAGAGAGCAATATGTAAATTTGGAACCTACAAAGAAAAAAATAATGCTTGAGAAAGCTGCTTTACACTACAAAATTATGGATCCTATAAAGAAGCAGGCTCTGTTTGAAACAAATACAAAAGAATATAAATCAATGGACCCAATGAAAAAGAAAGTCCTCCTTGAAACAAAAACACAAAAATATAAATTATCAATAAATTTGGTACATGATTTGGATGATTATATATATAGGTTTCACTGTAAAATAAAAGAAGGTCCTTATTATATATGTTCTGTTTGCAATCGATTACTTTACAGAAAGTCAGTCATGTCATTGGATCAAGATAAGTACACAAATCTCCCTGATCTCTTCACTGATCTAAAGTCATTTGATGAAAAAGAATACATTTGTAAAACCTGCCATTCAAAGTTGTCAAAGGGGAAAATTCCTTGCCAAGCAATATGTAATAACATGTATGTTGATAACATACCAGCTGAGCTTGCATCTTTAGAAAAACTTGAACAAATTCATATTGCACAGCGAATAGTTTTTGAAAAGATAATAGTTATGCCAAAAGGGCAACAAAGAAAAGTTAAGGGAGCAATCTGTAATGTGCCTGTTGAATGTGATAATACATGTAAAGTTTTACCACGGCCACCAGAAAGATCAGGTATTATAATGTTGAAACTTAAACGTAAACTTGAATTTAGAGGTCATGTGTATTTTCAAGCAGTACGTCCTCAGTTCATTCTTGATGCACTTAACTGGCTCAATTTATTTACCACATTCGTATTTTCTCGTTGCGAGCTTTGCCATGCACAATTTCACCAAATCGCTTCATGGAACTAAGTACTTCATATAAGACCATATATAGAGAATTTAAGTGCGTAATAATACTTGCAAATTGACAATCAGCGTTAATTAATAGAGAGTTTTGTTGCGCACGCTGTTCCTCAGGTTTTCTAGATGTGCGAAGGCTACGCCAATTTCAGAATCAGTAGCCCGAGTGAACGCCTGAGCAGGCGTCTTGTTCTAATTCGATTCCAAACGTAAAGTAATCTAACCTAACCGCCCCTGCATCCGACGTCACCGGTGGATCAGGAGATGCACAAGATCCACCGGTCGTACAACTCCTCTTCTGTATACTACTGCTAATAAACTTCGAGTGAGGTGCTTAATTAAGTTATTTATAACATGATCAAGGAGGTTTTCTAAATAATTCAATAGGAAGCGAGCTTGTGACAACGTTCTACTGTTATTGTCAGGTTTACATAAGGTTGGGAGGTTTATAACCTGTATATAAACCGCGGTACATCAAAGAAACCCGACTTGATCATATTATAAGATTGGTTAATTTTGAAGATATGCCAGACTTTAAGACTTGCCGGAATGCTGTTGGTCGTAATCTACGTCATCACTACCTTATTTGCATATTATTAACTTCTTATCCACCGAGAGCGCGGTCATTACGGAAAAATATCAGACCGAGGTCTGTACATAAAGACCGAGGTCTGATATTTTTCCGTAATGACCAAGCGAACGAGGTTAATAAGAGGTTTATTATATGGCATTTTGAAACAACACACCTTACATTACCTTGTCAATAGTGTGACCTCGAGCGTGTGACATAGACTCATCGTTTTCAATGTTGTTGCTCTTGTTTTCATCGTTTTCGGAATCCTAAAACTCACTGCCAGATTGCTCATCGTCCCACTCATACATAATTTAGTCCTCAGGTTATTGAATTCACAAAATCTTTGCGGTTTTCTTTCATTGTTTAGTTGCAAACAACATGTCTGCCAAAATCCGTAATCGACCGGTCGATTACGGAAAATTATCGACCTGCCCGTGACGCGTCTCAGCCAATGAGAACACACGATTTAAACGGAAGTAACTTGTGCCATATAAAAAATTTGCATATTGTGATTGTAACTTCTAGTATAGAAACTGAGTGCAATAAGCATATTTTTTATATATAGAGAATCTTGCGCTCAGTATTTTATAAAATTTTAATCTAATCCCCAACCAAATTTGACCAAAATTTAATAGGTGGGTTCTTGGTCTGAAGTAATTAATACTTTTGGAGGTATACAAACAAACCAAAATAAAAACATAACCTGGCGGAGGAAATTAAATTAGTACAGTTTCTACCAACTTGGTGTTTGTAAAGTTTTGTTTATTCTTATTGTAAAAGTTGTTGTTAGATTTTGATACTCTGAGGTCTAAACCACTAATCTCAAATAATAGACTCATTATACTGGATAGAGCATCCGGTGCTCGCTGTGAAGTCGGAATAAATTAGCGGCGGCCATTTCAGGTGGGACCCACTTGGGTTTCATACAGCCACTTTTAAGTTCTCCCATAGCGACAGGTACATGTCACAAACATTTAGCTGGTTTTCGTTAAAAATCCAATCATTTAAAGCGAAAACCAGAGGCGAAAACTATGATTTAGCAATATTGTGGGTCCCACCGGATATGGCCGCCGCGAGATTTTTAGCCTCACTTCCGACTTCAATTTTTGCCACGCGCGAAACAATAGATGCTCTATCCAGTATAATGAGTCTATTATTTGAGATCAGTGGTCTAAACGGACAATACGGTTCAAGTCGTTCCCAGGTATATAAATACCGTAAAACAACCTCGCTCTTGCTCTGAGCTCTAGTAACTCAATGGTTAGAGCGTTTGGCTAGTATTCGAAAAGTTGCGGGTTTGTGTCCCGTTTAGAGCTGAGAGTTTTCTGAGTATTGTACTAACATTTAACGACAGATTCACAGCAAAATCTAATAACAATTTTTTTTACAAACTCAGAGCGACTTGTTGTACAGGTTAACGTACAATTTAACTCATCTTTAGGTATAAATACTGTTAACAACCTCGTTCTGCCATCTGAGTTTGTCATTTTCGTTATTACTATGTTGTAGTTGCAATGTTTCCATTGTCGTTAAGGTTACGTAACACCTTGGAGTAGTGCTATGCGAAAAATGCAATTGCGCGTTGAGTTTAAAAGCAATCAAATTCAAATTTTTACAGTTTATAGCAAAATGATTGTAGAATTGGACAGTTGATTTACAATTTTGAAAAATATTTAAACTTGTTTTATTTTGACAAAATTCTTTTTTGTTATTTTTAAGATATAAGACATCCTTTTGCAACCTCAGTTAAGTTGCGTGCATACCATGAATCGTAGTCGATTACTCAGAAATGAAAAAAAATCGTATAGCTACCGCACACACCTTTGAAGCTCTTATTGTCTCCGATACATTGTGAAAATTTGAAAAAAAATCGGCCAAAACCCGTGTTCAACAAAAGTCTTTGAATACGGCAGTTTAGCTGAAATTTAAAGCTGAAGAAACAAACCTTGGAACATTTAAATTTCGCGGGAAAACAGAGCTGCTTGCAATTTTGATCGCTAAATATCTTATTGAATTTTGCTTTAAACGAAATAAACTTTTCAAAACCTTTCAGCATTTGGCTTAAGGCAGCTAATTACGCGATAAAATTTTTTTGGGTATTTTTAAATTTCTATGGTGTAACGTAACCTTAAGCAGAGAAAAACGGCACACCAGCGCGATCTTTCCCCTGCTTAAGCTCTTTGAATTTAATTGTATTTATATTTTTTTCCCAGCTTTATTGGGTCCAATAACGTAATAAATAATCTTAATACAGAAATTACTACTTATCAAAAAGCAATCTAACTAACAAAATAACAATAAATTATTACTATAGATATTAAGAACATTAAGCGGCCCTAAAGGAAGGTGCGAACGGGCTGATACGACCCATGCGAGGCACCTGCCTACTATATAAAAATTTCTAAAAAAATAGTAGTTTGTAAAATATCTGCTTTGGAAAATAAAAGTAAATCTATATAAGTGATTATATCTTATGCCCTCTGGCATGGATATTTGCGTACAAGAGTCCATGTACATAGCTTATCATTGTCGAAAGTTGATTTGACCAAGGTTAAAAATGTCTTTTCAAAAACTTCTTAAATGCTGAAGGATTGGGAAAACTGCTAGGTATAGAGCTACTGTACAGGTGAAGTTCCAGAGTTTTAAGGTTAAAACATTTAGACAGAATAGGAGCTTTTTTGTTATTATAATTACTTGCGCATTTATGTGAGAAAGTAATAAATTATTAAGACACTTTTTAAATCGTGTACTAGTTTGCAGCATCAATAAAAGCAGGAATTACAGCTACGTATTTAGTAAGTGCTGGTGGTATATGGAGGAAAGGATGTGGGACAGAAACAATTTTCGAAAAGGTAAGAGTTTATTCAAATATTATAATTACTAAGATTTTGGACAGTTTGACCACCAGTTGCTATAGGCAATAAAGTCATTAAATCTAAATCTAAACCACAACAACAACAACAACTACTACTACAATGGCGACGACCGCAACAACAACAACAACTACGACGACAACAGAAGCAGCAGCAACGAAGACAACAAAAACAACAATGATTATTCACACTGACACTAAACCCGCACTTCTACTCACAGTTCTACTCAAATCAATACTCACAGTCCTGCTCACACTGACACAGTCCCACTCGCATTTATATATATCATTAATTAGTAAACGATATACCGTATTAGTAATTTAGTTTTCTTTTTTACTTTACAAAAGGGAGGAAGCGCGCAACCTTCATTTGACGCACGTGTAGAGAAAGCAACAGCATCAGTAAAAGCAACTTTAACCCCTACATTTAAAGTTCAGTGGCCAATGCTATCAAAAAGGATTGGAAAATTCGTTTCAAAAATTATCAAAAAGACGTTTGGTAAATATTTTTAAATACTATTATCCCCGAGCCCGGGCGTAGGGCCGAAGGCCCGGAGCCCGGTGAGGGTGCTAATCTCGACATGCGTGTAGTCCACTTTACACGCGTGGAGAAAAAGCGAGGGAGACGAAATCTGGGAAATAGTTTATATTTAACAAATAAAACACAAAGCTCCGTGCATATGTACTCTTATAAAGGTTCGTTTGACGTCATTTGAACACGAAAGAAGTTGAGTAGAGGCACGAGGCGATAGCCGAGTGCCTTTACACTTCTTTCGTGTTCAAATCACGTCAAACGAACCTTTATAAGAGTACATATGCACAGGAGCGGTATGTTTTATTTGTTTTATAAAATAAGAGGGGAAAAAATAAACTAAAAGTGGGATAGTTTTGAAGGTTCACTAGCTTTTCCCGCCAGGTGACGCCATCCTACGCCACTCCACGCCATTTTACGTCATTCATGATCTTCATCCCCGAGCCCGGGCGTAGGGCCGAAGGCCCGGAGCCCGGTGAGGGTGCAAATCTCGACATGCGTGTAGTCCACTTTACACGCGTGGAGAAAAAGCGAGGGAGACGAAATCTGGAAATAGTTTATTGCTGCCGACCACTGATCTCAAATAATATACTCATTATACTGGATAGAGCATCTATTGGTTCGCGCCTGGCAAAAATTGAAGTCGGAAGTGAGGCTAAAAATCTCGCGGCGGCCATATCCGGTGGGACCCACTTCGTAGTTATATCACTATTGCTGAATCATAGTTTTCGCTTTAAATTATCGTATTTTTAACGAAAACCAGCTAAATTTTACATTCTTAACAAGAAAATGTACCTGTCGCTATGAGAGAACTTAAAAGTGGCTGGGATCATGGAAAATCAGCCGAAATTTCACGATTTTACTGAACGAAAATCAGCACTGGCCACCAGGCTACAGTTTGAAAAATTATTAAAGGACTAAAGTAAGGAACAAATAACATCTTGTATTCACTTTAGCAGTTTGACAGTGACTTTATGACAAAGTAACAATATTACCGTTTCTATATCCGTCTTTTTCAACGTATATTGGATCAGACGATCTGAGGGTTTTATACAACTGAAGATGTTTATTGGAAGTTTGTAGTTATACTTTATTTATTAAACAGGCAAATTTATAAGCATTTAACTCACTGTTTTACTATTATTGATGAAGTCGGATGAAGTCCTGTTCACCTAGCATTTATCAATTTATGGTGTGCATTTTCAATATTTGTAAACATTAATTGTCCATTTGTCCTCTTGTATAAAAAAATATATTTTTGCCTATTGGCTAATTTTTTACATGTTACCTGTGTGTTCTTGCTTTATTTTACCCTGTCTATATATATATATATATTATATCTGTGATGAACTCATGGCTGCCTAGGCTTGCTGGAGAGACTTGCCAAGGGTTTTCTATTTGACAAAGTCAAATTGTCTGGTATTTGAAAGAGTAGAATCATCTGAGTTGAAGTAAAATTATAATAACGGGGCATGGTTTGGCCAGCTCTGATTTACACACAGAAATAATTATTTATTGGTTATAATCTACTATATTCTTTTATATTTTATATACTTCAGTGTACTGACACTACTGTACTTTGTGTAGACTTATATTTGAAACAGATAATAAGTCATGAGCTTTTTTTTAAAATAAACAAAGAGAAGGATGATTCCAAACTATATTTACTACAGAAGAATTTAGGGGATTTTATTATAGGGTTAACCTCCTAAATCTCCTGCAAGGACTTAATATATTATTTATTACCATGTATTAAGTTCCTTGAATAAATCTATTGATTGATTGAGAAGTGTTTTCATTTCAAGATATTTTTGAAAAAGTTTCAATCTTTACTACATTTATCATACCTCGATATCTTGCATCATACAACTTTTTAGGTTTCATACCCATCTATATGTCTTTTCCTTATTAGATCCACACAACTTTTTTATGCAGAAATTATCACTAGCTGATCAGTCATTACTTTTTTTTTTGAGATGAGTGATCATAACAATGCATATAGATGTTTATGAGATTTTAGTTTAATTGAAGCTAGTGTAAGCTGCTCTGGATAGTACAAACAATTTTATTGAAATTAATTTAAGTTTTCTCTAATACAGTACAAAGGCAATGCCGCAAGGGACTAAAATGTCAAAAAATGTTAAAATACTATCTAGCGCCAGTGGTGGCTGGAGCACTGGCACAATCTTCACAGAGCTTGATAACCATATGGTAGATTCTCCTGTTGATGAAAATCATGTTTTTGCTCTTATCAAGTCCATTGCAAAAAGCTACAGCAAAATTCATTTTTACCATCTTGGAAAGGAAACCACAGCTAACCTTTCTGGTACATAAATAAGAAAAAAATTGAATAAGCTTGTCCTCTTCCAGCATCAGTAAGAATCAAAACAAAACTAATCTAAACAAAAAAGGAAAGTAAACTACAGGTAACTGTATTTACACTGGATATACCATAACTTTATCTAAGGACCAATGTTACTACAGGAGGAAACCGGAGTACCCGGAGGGAACCTGTGCTGTTTGGTAGAGTCAAACTGGAAGCACTCAAGTCACATGCATCCAAAGGAAACTGAACTACTGTAACGGTTAAACAGTCTTTACACTGGATAACCTAGTTATCAGTCATATCTAAACTGTCCTTCCTAGAGATCTAGTAAGGGTCACCCCTCATTAGTCAATGTTACTACAAAAGAAAACTGAAGTAAACTAACTTTATTTATTCTGGATACTGATAACTCTATCAGTCATATCTAAACTGTTCTTCCTAGAGGTCCACAGCAAGAGTCATCCCTATTGGTCAGTGTTACTACAGGAGGAAACCGGAGTACCCAGAAGAAATCTCTGGTGTTTGGTAGAGTCAAACTAGAAGCACTTCTCTAATGTACATCCAAGGTGAAATTTTAATCTGATAAGTGCATCAAGTAGGAGTTAAACCCAGATTGCAGAGTAACATCCTTAGATCTACAGTAATCCTGGATGCATGTAACTGGAAAGACTTTTCTTGCTTTCAGCAAACTAGATAAAAATTTAATCTGCTAAATGTACAGTAAAACTGCATTGATCGAGAAGGAATCAAACTTGGGTGTATTAAACTTCTTAATGGCCAGTAAGATGCTCTCTAACCATAATAAACTACCACTAACTCAAAATGTTATACAGTATGTACATATTTTGTTTGAGATATACTGTAGACAAAATGAAATACTATCAAGGGACAAGGGCTTGGGCAAAATACATGCTGTAGTGTAACCATAATAAAACCATCTGAACTGGTTGAACATTAGCCCAAATTCGACAAAACTATAAAGTTCGAATATATTTTCATGTGAACAGTATCAACAGCGGGTAAGTTTATTAGTTTAAACAGACACAGTTATGACTTCTTGGGGTTTAATCGGCATGAAATAAATCAAAAGTTAAACAAACACATCATCGTAAATCATCAAATAATACGCGTTACTCGAAAGAAACAAATACACAGGCAGTTACTTCCAGACATTTTGTTTACCGACTTTGCTAGCTCTGAAGCAAATAAACAGGCAAGCGTATTTTGTAAAGAAAACCACTTTCTAAACAAAAAAATAGTTCAAAACACTAAACTATTACTTAAAATAAGATTACAAACCTCAATTCGGTGGTAACTCTTCGTAACATCCCAGAATTTGGCGAAAAACGCCGTTCAACTGCTTCCACTCCTATTTACGCCATATTGTATGGGACCCAAGTGGGTCCCACCGGAAATGGTCGCCGCTAATCTATTCCGACTTCACTGCGAACACCGGATGCTCTATCCAGTATAATGAGTATATTATTTGAGATCAGTGCTGCCGACCGAAGGGCATTCTCGTCCCCAGAGCCTCTCCCATGCTGGCGCGCTGAAAAGGCTCTGGGGGAATCCAAACCGGAACACCAAGATTCTTTGGTGTTCTTTCTAAAGCGCATGCGTTTAAGTTCGCGGTTTGGGAGTTGGACACGAGATCATCGGCAGTTGTTTGCAATATAATTTTCCTTTCGTTTTCGATTCTGGCGGTTTGGCTGTCTCGTATTGACTCGTTTGACTTTGGAACAATTCTGATTGTGGTATATTCCGTTCGAAGAAGGTCCCTGCTGAGTGTAGCTCATCGCCGCGTTTATTCGGCGGGGCAAAAGGCATTAAAATTTACGAGTTCGCTTCAGAGCTTGGCAATACTAGAGCCGCGTCGGAATTTCTTCGTATTTACGGCTTCTTTTAGTGAAGGTAGTTCTCTTTAATGTGTTGCACCGTTCGTTTATATTTGACGTGTATATTTCAATGAGATTCTTATTAATATGTACCATGCACGAACAGCCAGCAGTGTGCTGTGACTGCTGTCTAATATCGTCTATCGCCTATCGATTTCAAATTGCTGTCTGTCTCGAGGTCTGTCTTCTGTGTTTGATTTAATTATATAATGGGAAACGGATTCACTCGGGTTGATTGCTTTGAAAAATGTTCGATTAAATTGTTCGGATTAGAACTATGATTAGAATTGTGCTTCGTTGTCAGTTTTCGTGTCTCAAATACTGTTTATTTATAAACATTCACTAAGCTCCATCGTTATATAGGCCTTTGAATTTGAACAACCAATCAGATCGCGATGATATATGGATTCCCCCAGAGCCTTTTCAGCGCGCCAGCACGGGAGAGGCTCTGGGGACGAGAATGACCGAAGGGAGGCAGCTCACTATTCTTGACGTTGCCTCGTGCCCAGTCCTTTTTCCGAGCTATGTATCTGCCTCCTCCACAGGCCCTATTGCATCATGGACAGGACACACTGTTTAGAGGGCCTGCCAGATCCTGTAAACAAAATGGTGACCGATCCCATTATGCACAGCGAGACTAGGCCCTATATAGAGGCGATAGTTTTGAGAGGGCCTGCAAATTTTTTCCGGCCGCTGTTCAACAAACGTACGTCCAAGTTCTTTAAACACTGTGACCCACCAGGAAATTCGGTCTAAACTTTCTTACAGATCATGACAATGAAGAAACCAATATGTTTTAGAATTACCGACCTTCTGCCAATAATATTTTTAGTGACAAAAAGGAATTGAAGGGGGGGAAATATCTGCCGAACAAAAGCAAATTCGACGGTCAGGAACTGAGTAACAGGTTTTTCGTATTGTTTTTTGGTTTATTTAGCTATCGAAGACTGTCAACTGACCAAGAGTTAATGAGATTTAATTTTGTTAAATTGTAGGCTATAGTGTAGCGTAATTCAAGTTTCAGTTGTTGTGGAATTGTGGAAACCGAAAAAGTATAAACCAAAGAGTCTCTGGGTAGACATGGGAGGCGGGACGGGACGTTTGCCGGGATCTCACCATGCATGTATCTCTCTTATTTATCCCGTTCCGTTTATATGGAAAGATGTTTGCCGGGACGTATTTCATCCCGGTTCGCTCAGCCGGGATCCTGGCAAATCCAAGACAATTTTCTCATGTAAACACTCCGTCCCGCTTTGCCGGGACGATATTATGCTGACTTTGCAACATTTGTCATGTGATGCAAAAACAAAAATGCCTAGTCGTTTGCCACTCCGAACGTTTTCTCAAGAAATAGTCCACTGTAGAAGCTATGAAATATACTGGAAGAAAGATAATTCATCTGGCTACAAAATACGTACAGTTTATCCGACCAAATAGGTTAGTTTTCTTAAAAAAGCGAAATACCGAACATGTCCAAATAATAGCGGCCGCTATTTTGAAATTCTTTTTCGTATGTATTATAATCTGTCTTCTTCGAATGTTTTCTTGAGAAATAAACCACTGTAGAAGCTATCAAATATACTGGAAGAAAGATAATTCATCTGGCTACAAGATACGTACGTACAGTTTATCCGACCAAATAGCTTAGTTTCCCTAAAAAAAGCGAAATACCGAGCATGTCCAACACGAACTAGAGATGCTTGTTGAACGTCCCGGGTGGTAGAACTCATGTAAACCCGGGATGAAAAACGTCCCGTCCCGGCAAACGTCCCGTCCCGCCTCCCATATAAACAGCCCCTATTTTCGTTGATTATTCCGGCCGAAAGTTGACAAAGTTCAACCGTAATTGCTTTCTTCAACAATTCCTGCATTTTAAAGCTAGGATTCGTATGTAATAAGTCTTCAATGGCCTTCAAAATCTTCGGATATAGCCATGGCTATTAATAATGTAGTTAATTATGCAAATTTATTCCGTGCCAAGTTTTGCCAAATTTTTTACAGGATCTTGCAGGCCCTAAATTCGGCGTGTGTGTCCTGTCCATGATGCAATAGGGCCTGTGGAGGAGGCAGGCTATGTATAGCCGACCAGATCTCGATTTGTTAAATTTGCGTTTGTTTAATAATCAATTATTGGACGAGTCTGAGCAAAATATCATGATTTGTCAGTGGCGAGCTACTAGTTATTTGCCGATGCCGAAGGCAGAGGCAAATAACTGGTAGCGAGACACTGACAAATCATGATATTTTGCGATAGACGAGTTCAATAATTGATTTATCATTCATAAAATAGTTAAAAATCTGAAATGCCTGAAGTTAGAGATCGCCACTCTCCTCTGTGTCTTCGGCATACTAAAATCTTCGTAAAACTTACTTTTGTTGGCACGAGTGTTGCTTTTTATCTCACTAAATCTTCCTTTTAACTATTTCTTTTCTAAAGTACATTGTCGTTATGAATGCTTCCAAATTCTCTCGATTATTTCCTCGGATAGCTGAAGAACTAGCCGCCATGTTTACGAAAATTATTTGCGGTCAGCAGCGCCATTGCTAATGCGCATGCTCATTACATTATTTGCAGCAAAAAAATTATTTGCACTCAGTTATTTGCAGGTGAATTAACCAATCAGAATGCAGGATAGAAAGGAAATGAATGATAATATTATTTGTCTGTCGGCATTACGTCATCCATATATGAGCTGATGGGACTCAGTGCGCATGTTCCGCTACCACGTTGCCTTCGACAGAAAATTCACGGTAAGAACAAATACATCATGTCTTTTATACTTTCTCGTGGAAGTATTCATCAAGGCCATGAAGGTTTCAGTGGCCAGTCTCGAGGAAAGCAGTGCTCTTTCATGAGTTTATCGGCGCTGTTAACAGCACAAACTATTCCAGTTATCGAGTGGAACTCGACAACCATCGACAATGTCTTAGTACAAGGAGACAACATGTACTTGAATGCTTTTAACAATGATATCATTCCTCGTGAGGGATTTCTGTCGCTGAACAACTTACCAACTGTTGTTCCTACCAACATCTGACAGTGGTTTCTACAATGGATTCGTGCACAAAGCTGTATGTGGATACACTGTATATGTAATGAACTGTACATGGCACTGTCTTCAAGAAATTATTTACCTCAGCTTTGTGAAAATTCAGTGGACAATGGAATTGTTCACTTTGTGAAAATTCAGTGGACAGTGGAAATTATTTGTGTGCCATGGATAACCATATTTGGTATGCAGAGTAAATACAAGATTACAAGTTCTTTGGGAAAATAAAATACAGTGGTTGCAGTTGTGTATTCCCAAATGACAATTACAGTATATGTGGAGTTGTGGACATGTGCAAGACTTAATATACATCACAAAGATCTCCTTGAAAGTATTATATTCTCAACAAGTTAGAAAGTTAGACAATATAAACAATGGAGCAACAAATACTGTAAACACCTGTTACATACCATTTCTGGTATTATTTAGTCGGTGCCTATTTGTTTGGTGCTTGCTTTGCCATAACATATCAGACACTCCAGATTCCACTGACAGCTTTGTCACAGTAAGAAACTTGATTTATAGTGACAGTGATTTATCATAAATTTGTTTACCAAACATCAACACATAGTCATATTGTTTGTAGTATACTGTGTATGCAGTCAAAAGCCTTGTCAATTATATTCAGATACATTAAGTCTTAGTTATTTGTAATTTAAGTCTGTTGTATTTAAATATAATTAAAATAATTGAAAAAATGTGTACATACTACTACAGTATGTCTGTTACAATTTATATAATCAAACCCAGGGTTCATTTTTGAAATTTTATAAAAAATTAGGCTTCCCATGGCTTTTGAGGCAGCACTTCCCTTGCGATAGTAACTTCTAGTATATATATATATATATATATATATATATATATATATATATATATATATATATATATATATATATATATATATGTATGGCACGGTGTCACGCGGTAAGAATAGTTGGACACTAGTGACTAGCGACGAAGAAAACTATAAACTCTCAAACAAATAGTGTTTTGCTTTCGTTTATTTAAACGAAACGAAATGAAATGGAGCACGAAGAAAAGGATACAAACAACCCGTTTAATATATCTTGAAGAGAAACCAGAGAACTTGAAGAAACCAAACGCTGGTAAACAAAAACTCGATCTGCAGGTTTGAAGACACTCCGTGAGTCCATGGTCAAATCATCTTAAAGTGGTTAACGGTAGGATTCTTGTTTTCAAGTTTTCGCTTAACCTAAACAATATTCAGCTTCACGATTTCGTGCTTTCCCTTTGCTCATCCAAACCATAAGTCAGCTTAACTAAAGCTAACTTAAAACACTACCTTTAAGGCTTATATTAACCGTGGTGGACGTGCATGCACTTTTTATTATTAAAAATACTCTGACATGGGCTTTGTTGGTTTTCTTGGCTGTGTTTCGACTGAAACGTTGTCTTTTGAATTCTTCTTTCTGGAATCCGATTCTACTGAATTGTTTTTAACTCAGACTCTATTATAAATGTAATTTCTGAGCTGTTAATTACTTTTAATACTGCCTTTGCAAAATGTACATGCATAGAGAAGCCATTTAAAGGCTTGCTAAAATTAATCCCTTTTGAAACCTCCCAAAAACAATATATTTTTTACAACCAGAATTTAATAATGAAATCTAAATTTTGCTTTGATATGTTCAACTTTCATTAAATGATTTAAAGCAGTTTTGTCGTCCTATCGACCTATCCATAAATTGTATAATTTAAAATGCCAAGGATTTAACATCATTTGTTTTTATATCTGTTTGTTTTTGTATTGGCTGTATATTAGGAGTGCTTATTTTAATCAGGGGGTGGGTGGGTGTTTTAGAAAAGCATGTAAAAGTGGGCGAGGGGTTGTTGCGTTCATGTATTTCTAGTACATTTAAATTATTATACATTTGTATATTACCTGCAGTGAAGTATACCGTACTTAATACTCCATTTTCGTACACCGATGTGTTTTGTGACTTTTGATTGGGTAATTTGAACCACGTGACACTCTGTTAGGTCATGATAACGCTCAGTCATTCTTCATTAGCCGCCCCTTTATTTCAAAACATTTTGACCATCCATGTGCATCGGAGAAATTATATCAAATTAAATTAATTTGAAGGAAGCGTGTGGGTGTGTTCCCACAACTCCAAACATGTAGATTTTCCAAACAAGTGATTATGATTGATAATAGCAAACATATAAAACCTTCGGCAATTAGTCATGATCAAATGTTTAATTTGTATGTCAAATAACCTTTACATTACTCCTACTTTGATGGAAGGCTCCACTCGAAACGTAACTTTTTTGTTACTAAATACCTTGGCAGTTGCCTACCCAACACTCTACTCTCCAAAAAAATATTTATTTAATTGTATTTAGAAATCGGAGGAAGATTACGGTCAAATTTAGCAAACTTGTAGGTTGATTTTCACCTAATATTTTTCTAGATGTTTTGATGATATCAGGTCAAACACAACTTTCGAGTGTATGATGTAGTTTCTCAAATGAATCAGTATTTTAAGAGATATTTGAGGTGAAAATTGGCTTTTTGCAAATGTCTACAAGTGTATAGCTACATATCCAAACTCCGTCTCGGTACTGATTTCCTTTGTTTTAATCTTATGAATTATTAATGAGTTTGGGAAGCTATATTCAACCACAGAACTTTATACTAACTGGATTGGTGAGAGCAATCAACCGGTTGACCACAACGGCGGCCATGTTGGTTCACCCAAAAGAACGAAAACAACATGAACTAAATAAAATTAATTTGCTTCGATCGAAGACTACAATATTCCACCAGGTTGGTCCAGATAGCTAGCTCGAGTTTCAAAGTTAGTTTTGCAATGATTATGCAATTTCTGGTGCTTAAAATCCTGCCTGAATTCGAGATTTCGGCCATTTCACTCCCCCAACTCCTGAACTATATCTATAATATGCATGACAAAATTACTGCATTTTGATTGGTTGAAAGGATCTTTTGGGTGTACCGACGTGGCTGCAGGTGGGGTCAAACCTCGCAAGGCGATTTGTTCTAGACCGCTCATCCAGTTAGTACAGAGATCAGTGTATACAACACGTCAGTGTTATAGGCTTTCGCAATATCTGTAAACACAGCCAAGCCGGTTAAAAGATGCTTTTGTTGTTGTTGTTGTTCTAGAGTTTTTCTTTTATTTAATTAATTTAGGGGATCGTATAGGTCGTTCCATCCCACCTATTTTAGAAGTGAGTATAAGTGCACCAATCTACGCATCTATCCAGGCCTCGTTTTGTTCGAAAAAATGCCAAGATTCAGAAAGAAACGTTGAAGTGACATTTAGCGGTGGTTTACCAACAGTCTCCGGAGTTCTCAACTTGAATCTCGGAAACTTCAAGCGAAAGTGGGATCTTTTCTCTGTTAGTGTTTATGAAACGCAACAAAGGTAATAACAATGCATTTAGTTTCATCTCACCTGTGGGAATTGGGGGGGGGGGGGGCGATTCGTCATCTTTGGGTTGCCGTGCTGAGCAAAATTCCAATATATCTAGTCGTTCCAAAATTCCATCTTCATATCCTTTTTCGCTGTCAAGGTTGAAAACTATTAAACTACGTATCGGAAGTGAAATACATTTGCAATAGATTTACACATCTTTCTCATTATTTCTTGTATTTACGCAATAACGAAGATAATTATGTCGAATTAGATGTGAAGTGTTACAAGAACTGTTTCTTTTCAAACGTTTTGGTTTTTTTTTTACTTCACTTCCAGTATTAAAGTAGATACCAACGTTGACAGCAAAAAGTCCATGAAAATGAAATTTTGGAGTAACAAGATATAAAGTAAATGGTTTGAACCTAGGAGTATTATAGCATTTGAGAAACTTGTTCGTCTAGGTTAAAGTAGTCTTGAGAAAGACTGTTAATGGTGGTAGTGACTGACGTTTCGACGGCCACAGCGGCGGTCATCTTCAGAGTCAAGTGAAAGGTTTCTGTCAGGTTCACCTATATTTATGCATGTGTCTGGTTCATTATGTCATAATTGCGGTATGTGTGGAATTTGTGGTGGGTGTTGTCGGGGAGGTAGGTGTTGTTCGTGTGTGGTGTCGTTGGTATTTGACTATTTGTTGGTCAATAGTTGCTTTGTCAGGAAAATAAATAAATGTCGTACTGTTTGTTTGTAACGCGCTATGGACATGTATTCTGTAAGGGGCTGGTAATGGTTGTGATCGGTTTAATGGTTGTTGTTCTAAGTTTGTGTACCAACTTTCCAGTGTACGTCAATGTTGACTGGGTCTCGACAGATTGCGTTACATATTGCACTAACTACAGGCAACGACTTACACTGAAAAGTTGGTACATAAACTTAGAACATTACAGAAGACTTGTCCATAACACGTTACAAACAAACAAACAAACAAACAAACAAACAAACAAACAAACAAGCAAACCGTGGACAATTTATTTTTTAAATTTATTTGTTTATTTATTTATTTATTTATTTATGTATTTATTTATTTATTTACTTTCTTCCCGACAAAGCAACTACCGACAAACAAATACCGACAGCACCACCCACCACAGATTCCAGACATGCCGCAATCGTGACATAATGAACCAGACACATAAATATAGGAGAACTTGACAGAAACCTTTCACTTGACTCTGACGATGACCGCCGCTGAGGCACTAACAGTAGACCAGCAACTTTCCCAAACACGTGACAAGATATATTGAAATTTTGATTAAGATCGAGAACTTAAAGATTACGAATATGTTAAATTCTTACAACTGAGATAGGCACTTCAATATTTATTTTTTATTTGTGTTGTTTATAAACTGGTTCGCTCTTTAGAATTGTTTTATGACAGACATTTTAAGATTTAGATTCGGGAAAGTTTAACAGTAGGTGTCCACGCTTTCTGATATTTTCTAAAAATAAGGACTCGAAACTCAAATGGGAATTACTTTATTTCAGTAAATGTCTCAAATCCAGCTTCCCATGTTGTATTGGTGACAATCTTAAACCTGGTAAAATTAACCCAGAAACTAAGAAATGTGAAGAGGAATGTGACTGTGATCCAAATGACTCGACGAAACCGAAGGGTGTTAAGGTATCAGTATTTATTTTAACTATATGGCACAAGTTACTTTTGGTGAAAATACATGCTCTAACTCCGGGCTGGAAAATGAAGTCAGCTATATTAAGTCCCTTTCAGTCTCTTTACAAACTTTTGTTTACGCCGTCAAAAAATGACACGCAGCATAAGGGACTAAAACCGACGTGATATACGAAAGCCCTAACTTCACTTTTGAAGCGTTATAATGAGAATGCTTGGGACCGGTGAGCTTTATACACAACTCGATTTAAGCCAAATATGGCGAACGATTGGCGGACATGCAGGCCTGAAGTACGTATATTGTCTTAGTCGTCTACGCGGTCTGACGAAGTCTGCATCTTGGTCAAAAGAACGCGTAGGGGACTGAAACTATACGTACTTCTGGTCTACATGTCTGCCATGTTTGGCATCAGTCTTTACCCGGTCGATGACTAGCAGATATATCTCTCTCTCTCTCTCTCTCTCTCTCTCTCTCTCTCTCTCTCTCTCTCTCTCTCTCTCTCTCTCTCTCTCTCTCTCTCTCTCTCTGTCTATATATATATATTTACAGCTCAATGGTTGAGAGGATAACGTACCTGTCCATGATTTTCCAGTAATAAGTTGCTCGGGTTTAAGGGTTTAAGATCCAACGTTTTGACACAAGGTCTTAGCGTCTTCATCAGGGGTTAACTAGAATGCTCGACATGCAAACACGTTTTTTCTTATGTTTATTACGTGTCTGTTAGCTTCCGCAAATATATTTCTATCATCTTTGTTTTATGGACGATCAATATTGATATGCCACGCTTCTAAACAAAACGATTATTTGAAAGTATTGTGGGTTGCAAGTATGATTATAAGCCAATTTAGATGAAAGTGTTTTCTCCTATCGTAATCGACATATCAGTTATCTATTTCTGCTGTCTTAATGATTGTTTATAAAAACGTATTTAACATTTTGAAGATGAAAGATGGTACATGCAAGTGTGATGAATGTCCTGATGGTTCTCTAAAACTTAAGCGGAGTGCTGGGAAGCCTTCGTGCCCATGTTTATGCGCGGATGGAACTGAAAAACAAATGAAGCCGGATCAGTCTTGTCCAGTAAGTCGTAATTTCTTGCATTTTTTTGTCTGTTTATTTTTGTTTGTTTGGTGGCTTGTTTGTTTGTTTGTTTGTTTGTTTGTTTGTTTGTTTGTTTGTTTGTTTGTTTGTTTGTTTGTTTGTTTGTTTGTTTGTCTTGAATTGTGTTTGTTTGTTTGCCTTGAATTGTGTTTGTTGGTTTGTCTGATTGTTTTTGTTTGTTTGTTTGTTTGTTTGTTTGTTCGTTCGTTCGTTCGTTCGTTCGTTCGTTCGTTCGTTGTTTGTTTGTTTGTTTGTTTGTTTGTTTGTTTGTTTGTTTGTGTTTGTGTTTGTGTTTGTGTTTGTGTTTTTTGTGTTTGTGTTTGTGTTTGTGTTTGTGTTTGTGTTTGTGTTTGTGTTTGTGTTTGTGTTTGTGTTTGTGTTTGTGTTTGTGTTTGTTTGTTTGTTTGTGTTTGTTTGTTTGTGTTTGTTTGTTTGTTTGTTTGTTTGTTTGTTTTGTTTTGTTTGTTTGTTTTGTTTGTTTGTTTGTTTGTTTGTTTGTTTGTTTGTTTGTTTGTTTGTTTGTTTGGTTTGTTTGGTTTTGTTTGTTTGTTTGTTTGTTTGTTTGTTTGGTTTGTTTTGTTTGTTTGTTTGTTTTGTTTGTTTGTTTGTTTGTTTGTTTGTTTGGTTGTTTGGTTTGTTTTGTTTGTTTGTTTGTTTGTTTGGTTTGTTTTGTTTGTTTTGTTTTGTTTGTTTGTTTGTTTGTTTGTTTGTTGTCTGTCTGTCTGTCTGTCTGTCTGTTTGTTTGTTTGTTTTTTGTTTGCTTCATTTTATTTGTTTGTTTGTTTGCTTCATTTTGTTTGAATGTTTTTTACAGTGTGACTGCACCTGTGCAGACGGCAGCAAAGATACAATTGCTTGGGATGGATCGTGTCCTTGTAAATGCTCTTGTAAAAGTTACAAAAACTCGGTTATTGGCCCAGCTGGATGTAAATGCCAAGACAAGTAAGACTTTAAAACGACCATGTTACATATGAAGACATATATGTTATTTACCGGCTGGGAGGTCCGTATAGATAAATATTTCCCGAGGTCTGTGGGTCCTGTGGGGATTTTACATATTCGTAATCTTTGGGTTCTCCTGAGCAAAATTGCAATATATCATGTCAGCCGAAAATTTCATCTTCATGGAGTTTTTCGCTGTCAAAGTTACCGGATGTGATGTCGCAAGAGGCGTTCCAAACCAGTTTTCTTTTGTTACTTGCCACAAAAATGCCTTTTTTGCTTCGTTGTTGAGATATTTCAGGTTGTTTAATAATCAAATTTAACATTTTGACATCACATATTCGTATTGACTTATCGGAGAAAGTTATTAATTGTAACCTAATCAATTTGAAGGAAACATGTGCGTGTGTTTGTCCCACAACAACAAGCATGTAGATTTTCAAGTGATTATGTTTGATAATAGTAAATATATCTAACCTTCTCCCAAAGTAATATTTCTTAAGTCAAAAGTTGTCTTTTTTAATAATATGAAGAATCTGACTTCTCCTAACCTGAATCGAACCCAAGGTCTCCGGATCAACGCATTGTATCCCCGTTAGGGCGTTATTACCTCCGCCAGGTTATGTTTTTTCCCCGTTCTGTTTGTTTGTTTGTTTGTTTGTTTGTTTGTTTGTTTGTTTGTTTGTTTGTTTGTTTGTTTGTTTGTTTGTTTGTTTGTTTGTTTGTTTGTTTGTTTGTTTGTTTGTTTGTCTTTTTGTCTGTTGGTTTGTTTGTTTGTTTGTCTGTCTGTCTGTCGCCAGGATATCTATTATACCGATTTTCATGAAAGTTTTCAGAAGGTTTGGCCCTGGACCAACGACCAATCCATTAAATTGTGGTTGAATTTAGTCAAAATTTGGATGAGAAATTAATACAAATCTGACCGCAAGATTCTCCGTGTAGAAGAAATGCTTGATTGCGCTCATTATCCTTATTTTATGCAAATATTTATGCATAATTTTGGTACGACTGCAATCAAGCATTTTGTTCATTCATACATGTGTTGGTCTCGTGAACTAGCCTGGTTAGCGGGATGGGTCGTTTTCTTTTTGAACATCTCTAATAACCCGCTGGCGGAGGTATATGCAGACTATGACTGCCCTCTAGTATTATTATTGTATTAAATCTTCTCTATGTTTCAAAATTTTTCTGAAGTTTTCTGTATACAAGAACTGAGTAGCTCATCTACTTAAGGGCTCCGCATTACGTTGTGGAGATGAAGTATCTTTCTGTAGAGACTTGAGACGAACAGCAATGTTTATATATGAAAATCTCTGACTGTTTTGACAATGTCTCAATAGCCCAGTGGTCAGAACGCCGATGCGTTGATTCGAGAGACCTTGTGTTGGGAAAGTCAGATTTTTCCTAATATTATTATTGTATTAAAGCTTCTCTTAGTTTCAAATATTGTTTTTATAAGATGTCCAGTTTGCAAAGACGGAGAAGAACCTGTTTGGGTTAACAGAAAATGTATTTGCCTAGAAATACATGAATGTGCAGTAGTTCCAGTGTGTGTGACTGGACGTAAAGGTCCAAAGTGCAACCAACCAGATTGTGGGTCTTGTGGAGGTAAGCAAAAATGTGGTGTTTTTGGCTTTTGGCTATATAAATTAATTCACTGTGTTAGCCGATACTTCTCACGTATAATTCAATTCAACTCATTAATTGAAGAACATTATTTTAAGGTATATTATGTTTACTAGTTCTTTTTTAACGTAGCTTAAAAAACTACTGTTCATGACTCAACGTTTTGATATTCCGATCAGCAACGAAAACACAAAAACAGAAACTGCAATAGCAACAACAACTGAAGCAGCAGCAGCAACAACAACAACAACAACAACAACAACAACACCGGCAACAACAGCAACAGTACCGGCAACAACAACAACAACAACAACAACAACAACAACAACAACAACAACAGCAGCAGCAACAACAACAACAACAACAACAACAACAACAACAACAACAGCAACAGCAACAACAACAACAACAACAACAACAACAACAACAACAACAACAACAACAACAACAACAAAATATTTATAGGTTCTCTAGTGACAGGGAAATACAGTAAAAACATAAAACGTAAAAGGTACGGAGATTCTATAGTGACAAGGGGATCTTTAGAACCTCTAATAATTTCCAAGTGAAAGGGGGATGTTCAAAACCTTTGTGAGGCTCTGAAAACAATCGTGAAATCAAACCTTAATTTTAGTCGGCTCTATGCGATTAACTATAAGTACTTGAGTGACTTTATTTAACAATTATTCGCCTAAGGCGAGGTGAATATCGGTGTATAATGACCGAGACGAAGTCGAGGTTATTATTCACCAATATTCACTGAACCTGAGGCGAATAACTGTTTTAGTATAAATACACATTTTCGTGCTTTAGGAACAACATTTTCTTTAAAATTGTTAATTTCCTCGTCTGTCGCATTGACAATTGGCTGGCGGCCATTTTGAATAAACGCTGTTGGTAATTATCGAGAATTAGTCCGAAGTAGCTCGACCAATCAGCGCGCGAGATTTTCGATAATCACCTGCGTATTTATACTAAAATATATTATTGCTCTTTTTTACTATTAATATATAGTGTGTTCCGGGAATGGAGTTTGTGTCACTGATTCATCATGCATTTCTTGGTGCAGATGCAATCGACGCTGGGAAGGCCGATTTTGTGAACGAAGAGTACCGATTAGACGATGGGGAGATCCTCATTTGGAAACACTAGATGGTTTGTATTTTCGTGACTATGCATGAACTTTTACAGTAGCACAGTGGTAACTCAATAAACTTCCTTTTGCATATCTGGAACGCCAAGAGTTTGTGTACATGGAAGACGGGACCGGACGTTTGCTTACTATATTCTTTCTTTACTTGTTTCATTTTGTTTATATGTTAAAAGGGTTTGCCAGGACGTATCTTTTTTTCTGTTCCGCCTACTTGGGGTCCCACATGAAGGTGTTTATTCGATACAAATTTGTGATTACGGATAGTAAGGGGGCATTCAGGCACTGCATACCTCGGCCAGCGAGATATAGAGATCCCAGTTTAAGATACACCATACCGGATTGCCTGTATATCGGTCATATAAGGCATAGTAATAAGCGCAATCAAGCATTTTTTAATTATTTCTTCTACACAGAGTAACTTTTATGAAATTTTCATCCAATTTTTAACCAAAGTGAACCAAAATTTAATGGCTTGATCTTTGGTCTATGACAGACAGACAGACAGACAGACAGACAGACAGACAGACAGACAGACAGACAGACAGACAGACAGACAGACAGACAGACAGACAGACAGACAGACAGAGAGAGAGAGAGAGAGACTTTATTTAAACTCGGAATCTTAATCAATTTACAAAATTGCTTTTCCTAAGAGCCGATAAAAGAAGAGTAATTACTTATTATATATATACAAAATATTTACATTATATTACAATTTCAAATGAAATTCAAATTAATTCAAATTAATTTGGAACTGAGGTGTTGGTTGAGGTTTGACTTGCCAAACAGACAGACAGACAGACAGACAGACAGACAGACAGGAAGAAAGACAAACAAACAAACAAACAAACAAACAAACAAACAAACAAACAAACAAACAAACAAACAAACAAACAAACAAACAAACAAACAAACAAACAAACAAACAAACAAACAAACAAACACGGGTGAAAACATAACTTCTTGGTGGAAGTAAACCTGGGATGAAAAACGGCGCGTCCCATCTATTTGTTTGTCTAAATAGTCCTTACTCTACCAAAATGTGAGAAAATCTCTATCACATTGCCGGTCTTGTGTGACTCAGAACGGCGTAGATGACTGAAACTGACGGTACAAAATATTGGTTTCATCTTTGAAGCCTGTTAATCTTTGCTGGGTATGTTGCTATTGGAAAACTTATTGATTGGAAAGCTTATTTACTTTTTGATAGAGTATTGTAAGCTGTTTTAACTAAAGTATTCTCTATTTCTTTTTATTACAGGCGTAGAGTTTGACTACTTTGGAATTGGCGAATTTTGGGATTGTAAAAGTATGATCAATGATTTTGGAATGCAAACACGATTCTTTGCTTACAAGGGCGCTTCTCTGACGGGTGCAATTGCTCTAAAAGTGGGAGACAGTGTTGTTACCATAACAACTGCGTCCGTGTCTTTAATCGATGATCTCCCCAAGCTAAGGTAAATGATTGAATAATTTATTTAATGGGATAATTTAAATATTTTATATAATTTATTATTCATATTATTTTATATAATTTATGTAATTTCTATATTTTATATAATTTATATTATCAAGGATCACGTCAGATTACGTTAGATTACATCAGTTGACTTTTTTCCTTCATGCCCCGGCAAGAGTTGTAATAAAAATCTTAGTTTTAAATTTTTGTAGTGTATAAAACAAATATATTCCATTTTACCGTTGTCTGTTCAGTTATAGATGCACAGAAGACGTCACAACGTGGCAAAATGGAATATATTTGTTAAATATATATAATTTATGTAATTTATCTAATCTTAATAATTTACATAATTTATGTAAATTTACATAAATATGACAAACAAAAAATTTATTGAAATAATCCCGGCAAGAATTGACAAGTTCTTTTTTGTTTTTCTTCTTATAAGAATTGATGGTAATCGATACAACTTATCAACTGGAGAAAGATATACTTTTGCTAATGGAACGGCAATATTAGATGTTTTTAAGCCAGGCAATGGTTCCAGCACTGATGGCACACTAGTTGTTATTTTTGCATTTCAGTATAAATCAGGTGTGTTTAATGTGGCTCTTAACAGTGTTATGTTTTTTAGGGAGAGAGGGGAAGAATAAGGGGGAGAGAGGAATCGGGAAGAGAGAGATGGATGACGGAAAAGAGAAACGAGGGTTGAAGCGAAGAAGGGAGGGTGCGCGAGCAAGGGAGGGAGTGAGGGTGGGGGAAGGAGGGAAGAAAAGAGGAAGTGCTCTTAATTCCTATTGACAAGCCAACAAGTGGTTGCACTCTGGCCTGTATTTTTTTACTTTATTACTTCTAATCTTTCTAACTAATCTTTCGAATCTCAATAGTATTGCCATTCAAACATTTAATGTTTTTTCTTGTAGCTAAAATCTTTTCTTTTTCTTACAACAGGGGTAACTGTTTCCGTTGAAGTGGCGTATAGTCCCATAATGAAGCGTCAATACCTTAATATTCAGTTTACACCAACTGGCTTGTTTTCGCGACAAACTGAAGGTATCTGTGGATTCATGGACGACGATGCAAGTAATGATTTGATTGGACCAAATGGTCATACATATAGCAATCCACTTCCATTCGCAGATTCATGTAAGTTTAGATTATATTTTTTCCTAATATCATGTGTACGAACAATTGAATTGAACTGAGTTGAAATAAATTTAATTGAATTTACATGCAATGGAGTTGTATTGCAATTTAATGCAATGTGATGTAATGTTATGTAGCCTATATAGTCTAGTCTCGTCTATATCTAGTTTAGTCTGGTCTAGTGTAGTGTAGTCTAGTGTAGTCTAGTGTAGTTTGGTTAGTCTGGTGTTGTCTGGTGTAGTCGAGTGTAGTTTAGTGAAGTCTGGTGTAGTCTGGTGTAGTCTGGTGTAGTCTGGTGTAGTCTGGTGTAGTCTGGTGTAGTCTGGTCTGGTCTAGTCTGGTCTGGGCTGGTCTAGTCTGGTCCGGTCTGGTCCGGTCTGGTCCGGTCTGGTCCGGTCTGGTCCGGTCCGGTCTAGTCCGGTCTAGACTAGTCTAGTCTAGTCAAGTCTAGTCTAGTCTAGTCTAGTCATAGTCTAGTTTTGTCTCGTCTCGTCTCCATTTAATTTAATGAGGTAAATTGTTTATAACAATCCAGCCGCAAATTGGCCAATAATAAAAATTGGTATTGATTCTCTGTTTAGCATTTTGTTTTAAAAGGCCTAGATATGTGTAAATGCACGAGAATAACTTAATAATATTGTTTAATGAGTATTAGCTACACCATCAATTCACTCCTTGCGTCAGATCAAATTTGCTTAGTTGACTCACTTCAACTATGAAGGAGATTTCATATTGGATTTTACTCCTTGTTTAGGGCGAGTCAATACTTCTCATTTGGGATCTGGTTTACTTGGTTCTTGGTCTTGGAATTCTTCAAATTTCCACATGGAAGATGTGATGGACTTGTCATACACAGACCCGAATCACAAGCCGGTGTACTCTCTTAATGACTTACCAAGAAATCAGGTCGAAGTAAGTTGTTTCATTTTTTTTGTCTTTAAGAAATTTCTCATTCGCGGTTTTTGTTTATCTTTACTGTGGACATGAAAGCGTCTTTTCTCGTACCTGGGAAAGTGTTCAAAGTTTCTCGCAATTGGCCTTTTAAAATGTTCCTCTGTATTACAATTTGTCACCATGCGAACATTAAGAAGTAATAAGAGATTATAGAACAAGGTCTGTGAGACTTATCAGACCAAGCTTCTGACAGTAACGGACTAAGCCGCAGGTAGAGGTCTGATATTTCTCGTACAGGCTGAGTAAAGAGGCTAATCAATCGTATATTATATGGCTGGTTCTAGTTTTTCTATGTTTTTTTGAAATCCGTAGAAATTCACGCCATGTGAAAATCTACACGTTTGGTGTTGTGGGGAAAACACGCAACTTTATTTCTGGGGAAAACACACAAATTAATTTGGGTAGATAATAGCAAGGGCTTTTTAGATAACTATTATGCACATGTGACGTCAAAATGTTGAATTTGCATATAAAAAACAACAACCCGGAAATATCTCAAAAACAATTAAAGCAAGGAAACGAAAAACTGCCAAAAGATGTTAATCTGTCATTTTAAGTGTTTTTTTCTTAATTTTTGTTTCATAAACACTTTAAAAACGAAACGAGATACGCGAATTCTGTGAAAACTAATATTTATACTTTTGGAAAGATCCCTATTTAACAGAATTTTTTTTTTGAATCTATTTTATCATTTCATATAATCTTTAACATTTTTTTTTCTTATTACTTCCTTATTTTTGATTACTTTGTTATTATTTGTCAATCTAACAGAAAGCCACTTCTATTTGCGAGAGCAAAGGTCTCGAAGGAAACTTTCTTTCAAACTGTATCTTTGATATTTCTGTGACAAACGATACATCGTTCTCCGAGCAACAGTCACTTAAATTAGGTAAGTTTACTTATATTGATTATAGCTATTAGATTTTGCATTTGTTTTATGTATAGTTTTTGTGTAACTTCATTAACAAATTTTTAATATTCGCATGGAATGAAAAGGGATGGAGTGGAAAGGAATAGAAGAGAATAAAATAGAATAGAATAGAATAGAATAGAATAGAATAGAATAGAATAGAATAGAATAGAATAGAATGGAATGGAATGGAATGGAAAAGAATGGATTGAAATTAAATTAAATTAAATTAAATTAAATTAAATTAAATTAAATTAAATTAAATTAAATTAAATTAAATTAAATTAAATTGACGCTGGCGGGGCCGCGCGAGGCAGGGCGCCGTGTGGCGTCGCGTGGCGTGAAATAGAATAGAAAGGAAAGGAAAGGAAAGGAAAGGAAAACAAAAGAGTGTAGTCAGACATTATTCATATTTAGTAAGTGTAGGTCTGGGTAGCTACCTTGGTGAACGGGGGGTGGCTTGCCTCTTTATAGACATGCCCCAATAATCCGCTTGTCTGGGTGTCTTTGAGAGGTCTCTAGTTAACAAATGAAATTATTTTGCTCTTTAGGTTGTCCAAATGAATGCACAGGAAAAGGTCTTTGTACTAATACTACATGTAGCTGCCTTGATGGATGGTCTGGTGACGACTGCTCGATTGGTAAATGTGGAAATTGCTCTCGTGGGGACTGCGTAGGAGGATTCTGTCAGTGTGAGACAGGGTGGGAAGGAGCTGCATGCGATAAAGAGGCAACTTGTATTGGTGTTGATAACTGTACGTCCGAAGTTCATGGGAAATGTAAAACAACGGACAAATGTTTGTGTAATGAAGGATATATTGGTTAGTACTGTATATTCTGCTTACTAAAAAGATTGGAGAAATTGATAAGTAATTCTGTATTGCATTGAGTTTGCAAGCATTATATTAGACGCTAATTAAGAGACTTATTAATAATTTATGAGGATAAACAAAAAGGAAATCATTACCATTATGTTCGTGTTTTATATCTGATAAAAAATGCTTTTGGTTTATATAAATTTTTGCTTTGATTTTCTCGGCTTAGACAAGGTTGTTTCTCAATATTGTTATGTCAATGAACTTACCTAATGTGTCGTTTTTGAAGCTAATTCAAAACTATTCAAAAAATTGGCTATCGCCTCTTGTTTTTAATAGATCGGATAAAACACTGCTGCCCATGATTTAAATATTACTTCATACGTACTCATCCACCCCAAGACACAGCTACATATTTATAAACGCCGTTGCAATTTGTCAGTAGTACTGTAGTAGCTGTCAGTAGCAGACTAGAAGTTAGTTACTTGCAATATAGCAATACTTGAAAACCCAAGGTAAATATGATGTATATATTTAATGTTTTAAGCAGGTGTTGTAAATCGGATACAAAGTCGTCAAATATACAAATACATAAACTTTCTGACTGATTTCTTAGCTTAAAAGGATTGTTGAGAACCTTGAACAATTGGGTGCATGAATTAGATAAGTCGACAAATGCCTTTATCTAATAGTCTATGCATTGTGATGCATTTCAGGGTTGAATTGCAGTGTTGAAGCAACTTGTTACAACGTTATGAATTGTTCGTCAAACGCTAAATGTGTTGGTGTAGATGTCTGTAGTTGCAATCTTGGTTGGAAGGGTTTAACATGTGGAGAATTGTCTTGTGAGTCGCTTGGTTCTTGTTCAGGTTTGTATTTTGTTGGCGGTTTTTTCTGATTGCATATCTCATATATATCTCATCTCATATTTTATATTTCATTTTCATATCCCGTATCTCACATCTTATATTTGATATCTCGTATCTAATATCTCATATATATATATCACATCTCGTACTTCGTATCTCGTATCTCATATGTCATATCTCGTATCTATCTAATATCTCATATATATATATATATATACCACTTCCCGCTATCTACATGTGCGCATGTCCAGTATTGTCCCACAAGGAAGTTGCTGGGGGATAAATAAAATGGCGTTCTCACATCTACATGGGTTCCAAGCTACACTGATGAGCTGTAGAACAGCGAAACACGTGTCTGTAGATTGAAATATCTATCTATATCTTAACTTATATCTCATATATTATCTTATATCTCATAATATATATATATATATATATATATATATATATCTTAACTTATATCTCATATCTTATCTTATATCTCATATTTCTTATCTCATATCTTGTATCTCGTATCCCATATCTCATATTTCACATCTCGTATCTCGTATCTCTATTTCACTTCATTTTACTGCACTGCACTTTGCTTTACTTCACTTCACTTCACTTCACTTCACTTCACTTCACTTCACTTCACTTCAGTGTACATGATATAAGGTTTACTTTACGTCACGTCACTTTACTTATTTCTATTCACTTTACTCCAGTTTATTTTAATTTATTTCATTTCTTGCAAGGATGAGATAAGTATTTAAAATTACTGTTTAAACGAACGTTTTAGGAAATGGACGCTGTATTGCATTTGATGTTTGTGAATGCTTCAGCGGATGGTCTGAAGCCAGCTGCTCCATACCTGATTGCACAGCGGTGAATAAGTGTTCTGGAAATGGAGAATGTATTGAACCAAACTCGTGCCGCTGCTTTGATGGTTATCAAGGTGATATTTGCAACGCAACATTAGACTGCAGTCACCTTGGAAACTGCAGCGGGAACGGAGTTTGCTTGTTGAATAACGAATTGATAAATACTTGCAGGTGAGAATTGCATATGAACAGATTATGATAGAATAGAAAAACGCTCAAACCTTGGTTACCTCCCAAATTCTGTTTGCACCGACGTCAGCTAAAAGTAAGCGGGAAAATCACAAGAATAGTCAAAATAGGCGAAGTAGATGCATGTTCTAGAAATGTACCGTTGCATCCAGTAAGTAGCTACCAAATTTGACAGCGAAAAAGTCTATGAAGATGAATTTCTGAGATTTATACAATGGCTAGTACAGAACAGTGGCTGAGTATTGTAGAACAATGACTGAGCATTGTAGAACAATGACTGAGTGTTGTAGAACAATGGTTGTGTATTGTAGAACAATGGTTGAGTATTGTTGAACAATGGCTGAGTATTGTAGAACAATGGCTGAGTTTGTAGAAAAATGGCTGAGTATTGTAGAACAATGGCTGAATATTGTAGAACAATGGCTGAGTATGGTAGAACATTGACTGAGTATTGTAGAACAATGGCTGAGTATTGTAGAACAATGGCTGAGTATTGTAGAACAACGGCAGAGTATTGTAGAACAATGGCTGAGTATTGTAGAACAATGGCTGAGTATTGTAGAACAATGGCTGAGTATTGTAGAACAATGGCTGAGTATTGTAGAACAATGGCAGAGTATTGTAGAACAATAGCTGAGTATTGTAGAACAATGACTGAGTATTGTAGAACAATGGCTGAGTATTGTAGAACAATGACTGAGTATTGTTGAACAATGGCTGAGTATTGTAGAACAATGGCAAAATATTGTAGAACAATAGCTGAGTATTGTAGAACAATGGTTGAGTATTGTAGAACAATGGTTGAGTATTGTAGAACAATGGCTGAGTATTGTAGAACAATGGCAAAGTATTGTAGAACAATAGCTGAGTATTGTAGAACAATGGTTGAGTATTGTAGAACAATGGCTGAGTATTGTAGAACAATGGCTGAGTATTGTAGGACAATAGCAGAGTATTGTAGAACAATGACTGAGTATTGTAGAACAATGGCAAAGTATTGTAGAACAATAGCTGAGTATTGTAGAACAATAGCTGAGTATTGTAGAACAATGGTTGAGTATTGTAGAACAATGGCTGAGTATTGTAGGACAATGGCAAAGTATTGTAGAACAATAGCTGAGTATTGTAGAACAATGGTTGAGTATTGTAGAACAATGGTTGAGTATTGTAGAACAATGGCTGAGTATTGTAGAACAATGGCTGAGTATTGTAGGACAATAGCAGAGTATTGTAGAACAATGACTGAGTATTGTAGAACAATGGCAAAGTATTGTAGGACAATGGCAAAGTATTGTAGGACCATGACTGAGTATTGTAGAACAATGGCAGAGTATTGTAGAACAATAGCTGAGTATTGTAGAACAATGACTAAGTATTGTAGAACAATGGCTGAGTATTGTAGGACAATGGCAAAGTATTGTAGGACAATGGCAGAGTAATGTAGAACAATGGTTGAGTATTGTAGAACAATGGTTGAGTATTGTAGAACAATAGCTGAGTATTGTAGAACAATGGTTGAGTATTGTAGAACAATGGCTGAATATTGTAGGACAATGGCAAAGTATTGTAGAACAATGGCAGAGTATTGTAGAACAATGGCTGAGTATTGTAGAACAATGGCTAAGTATTGTAGAACAATGGTTGAGTATTGTAGAACAATGGCAGAGTATTGTAGAACAATGGCTGAGTATTGTAGAACAATGGCTGAGTATTGTAGAACAATGGCTGAGTATTGTAGGACAATGGCAGAGTATTTTAGAACAATGGCTGAGTATTGTAGAACAATGGCTGAGTATTGTAGAACAATGGCTGAGTATTGTAGAACAATGGCTGAGTATTGTAGGACAATAGCAGAGTATTGTAGAACAATGACTGAGTATTGTAGAACAATGGCAGAGTATTGTAGAACAATAGCAAAGTATTGTAGAACAATAGCTGAGTATTGTAGAACAATAGCTGAGTATTGTAGAACAATGGTTGAGTATTGTAGAACAATGGCTGAGTATTGTAGGACAATGGCAAAGTATTGTAGAACAATAGCTGAGTATTGTAGAACAATGGTTGAGTATTGTAGAACAATGGCTGAGTATTGTAGAACAATGGCTGAGTATTGTAGAACAATGGCTGAGTATTGTAGGACAATAGCAGAGTATTGTAGAACAATGACTGAGTATTGTAGAACAATGGCAGAGTATTGTAGAACAATGGCAAAGTATTGTAGAACAATAGCTGAGTATTGTAGAACAATAGCTGAGTATTGTAGAACAATGGTTGAGTATTGTAGAACAATGGCTGAGTATTGTAGGACAATGGCAAAGTATTGTAGAACAATAGCTGAGTATTGTAGAACAATGGTTGAGTATTGTAGAACAATGGTTGAGTATTGTAGAACAATGGCTGAGTATTGTAGAACAATGGCTGAGTATTGTAGGACAATAGCAGAGTATTGTAGAACAATGACTGAGTATTGTAGAACAATGGCAAAGTATTGTAGGACAATGGCAAAGTATTGTAGGACAATGGCAGAGTATTGTAGAACAATGGCAAAGTATTGTAGGACAATGACTGAGTATTGTAGAACAATGGCACAGTATTGTAGAACAATAGCTGAGTATTGTAGAACAATGACTAAGTATTGTAGAACAATGGCTGAGTATTGTAGGACAATGGCAAAGTATTGTAGGACAATGGCAGAGTAATGTAGAACAATGGTTGAGTATTGTAGAACAATGGTTGAGTATTGTAGAACAATAGCTGAGTATTGTAGAACAATGGTTGAGTATTGTAGAACAATGGCTGAATATTGTAGGACAATGGCAAAGTATTGTAGAACAATGGCAGAGTATTGTAGAACAATGGCTGAGTATTGTAGAACAATGGCTAAGTATTGTAGAACAATGGTTGAGTATTGTAGAACAATGGCAGAGTATTGTAGAACAATGGCTGAGTATTGTAGAACAATGGCTGAGTATTGTAGAGCAATGGCTGAGTATTGTAGGACAATGGCAGAGTATTTTAGAACAATGGCTGAGTATTGTAGAACAATGGCTGTGTATTGTAGAACAATGGCTGAGTATTGTAGAACAATGGCTGAGTATTGTAGGACAATAGCAGAGTATTGTAGAACAATGACTGAGTATTGTAGAACAATGGCAGAGTATTGTAGAACAATGGCAAAGTATTGTAGAACAATAGCTGAGTATTGTAGAACAATAGCTGAGTATTGTAGAACAATGGTTGAGTATTGTAGAACAATGGCTGAGTATTGTAGGACAATGGCAAAGTATTGTAGAACAATAGCTGAGTATTGTAGAACAATGGTTGAGTATTGTAGAACAATGGTTGAGTATTGTAGAACAATGGCTGAGTATTGTAGAACAATGGCTGAGTATTGTAGGATAATAGCAGAGTATTGTAGAACAATGACTGAGTATTGTAGAACAATGGCAAAGTATTGTAGGACAATGGCAAAGTATTGTAGGACAATGGCAGAGTATTGTAGAACAATGACTGAGTATTGTAGAACAATGGCAAAGTATTGTAGGACAATGGCAGAGTATTGTAGAACAATGGTTGAGTATTGTAGAACAATGGTTGAGTATTGTAGAACAATAGCTGAGTATTGTAGAACAATGGTTGAGTATTGTAGAACAATGGCTGAATATTGTAGGACAATGGCAAAGTATTGTAGAACAATGGCTGAGTATTGTAAAACAATGGTTGAGTATTGTAGAACAATGGCTGAGTATTGTAGAACAATGGTTGAGTATTGTAGAACAATGGCAGAGTATTGTAGAACAATGGCTGACTATTTTAGAACAATGGCTGAGTATTGTAGAACAATGGCTGAGTATTGTAGAACAATGGCTGAGTATTGTAGAACAATGGCTGAATATTGTAGAACAATGGCTGAGTATGGTAGAACATTGACTGAGTATTGTAGAACAATGGCTGAGTATTGTAGAACAATGGCTGAGTATTGTAGAACAACGGCAGAGTATTGTAGAACAATGGCTGAGTATTGTAGAACAATGGCTGAGTATTGTAGAACAATGGCTGAGTATTGTAGAACAATGGCTGAGTATTGTAGAACAATGGCAGAGTATTGTAGAACAATAGCTGAGTATTGTAGAACAATGACTGAGTATTGTAGAACAATGGCTGAGTATTGTAGAACAATGACTGAGTATTGTTGAACAATGGCTGGGTATTGTAGAACAATGGCAAAATATTGTAGAACAATAGCTGAGTATTGTAGAACAATGGTTGAGTATTGTAGAACAATGGTTGAGTATTGTAGAACAATGGCTGAGTATTGTAGAACAATGGCAAAGTATTGTAGAACAATAGCTGAGTATTGTAGAACAATGGTTGAGTATTGTAGAACAATGGCTGAGTATTGTAGAACAATGGCTGAGTATTGTAGAACAATGGCTGAGTATTGTAGGACAATAGCAGAGTATTGTAGAACAATGACTGAGTATTGTAGAACAATGGCAGAGTATTGTAGAACAATGGCAAAGTATTGTAGAACAATAGCTGAGTATTGTAGAACAATCGCTGAGTATTGTAGAACAATGGTTGAGTATTGTAGAACAATGGCTGAGTATTGTAGGACAATGGCAAAGTATTGTAGAACAATAGCTGAGTATTGTAGAACAATGGTTGAGTATTGTAGAACAATGGTTGAGTATTGTAGAACAATGGCTGAGTATTGTAGAACAATGGCTGAGTATTGTAGGACAATAGCAGAGTATTGTAGAACAATGACTGAGTATTGTAGAACAATGGCAAAGTATTGTAGGACAATGGCAAAGTATTGTAGGACAATGGCAGAGTATTGTAGAACAATGGCAAAGTATTGTAGGACAATGACTGAGTATTGTAGAACAATGGCAGAGTATTGTAGAACAATAGCTGAGTATTGTAGAACAATGACTAAGTATTGTAGAACAATGGCTGAGTATTGTAGGACAATGGCAAAGTATTGTAGGACAATGGCAGAGTAATGTAGAACAATGGTTGAGTATTGTAGAACAATGGTTGAGTATTGTAGAACAATAGCTGAGTATTGTAGAACAATGGTTGAGTATTGTAGAACAATGGCTGAATATTGTAGGACAATGGCAAAGTATTGTAGAACAATGGCAGAGTATTGTAGAACAATGGCTGAGTATTGTAGAACAATGGCTAAGTATTGTAGAACAATGGTTGAGTATTGTAGAACAATGGCAGAGTATTGTAGAACAATGGCTGAGTATTGTAGAACAATGGCTGAGTATTGTAGAACAATGGCTGAGTATTGTAGGACAATGGCAGAGTATTTTAGAACAATGGCTGAGTATTGTAGAACAATGGCTGAGTATTGTAGAACAATGGCTGAGTATTGTAGAACAATGGCTGAGTATTGTAGGACAATAGCAGAGTATTGTAGAACAATGACTGAGTATTGTAGAACAATGGCAGAGTATTGTAGAACAATAGCAAAGTATTGTAGAACAATAGCTGAGTATTGTAGAACAATAGCTGAGTATTGTAGAACAATGGTTGAGTATTGTAGAACAATGGCTGAGTATTGTAGGACAATGGCAAAGTATTGTAGAACAATAGCTGAGTATTTTAGAACAATGGTTGAGTATTGTAGAACAATGGCTGAGTATTGTAGAACAATGGCTGAGTATTGTAGAACAATGGCTGAGTATTGTAGGACAATAGCAGAGTATTGTAGAACAATGACTGAGTATTGTAGAACAATGGCAGAGTATTGTAGAACAATGGCAAAGTATTGTAGAACAATAGCTGAGTATTGTAGAACAATAGCTGAGTATTGTAGAACAATGGTTGAGTATTGTAGAACAATGGCTGAGTATTGTAGGACAATGGCAAAGTATTGTAGAACAATAGCTGAGTATTGTAGAACAATGGTTGAGTATTGTAGAACAATGGTTGAGTATTGTAGAACAATGGCTGAGTATTGTAGAACAATGGCAGAGTATTGTAGAACAATAGCAAAGTATTGTAGAACAATAGCTGAGTATTGTAGAACAATAGCTGAGTATTGTAGAACAATGGTTGAGTATTGTAGAACAATGGCTGAGTATTGTAGGACAATGGCAAAGTATTGTAGAACAATAGCTGAGTATTTTAGAACAATGGTTGAGTATTGTAGAACAATGGCTGAGTATTGTAGAACAATGGCTGAGTATTGTAGAACAATGGCTGAGTATTGTAGGACAATAGCAGAGTATTCTAGAACAATGACTGAGTATTGTAGAACAATGGCAGAGTATTGTAGAACAATAGCTGAGTATTGTAGAACAATAGCTGAGTATTGTAGAACAATGGTTGAGTATTGTAGAACAATGGCTGAGTATTGTAGGACAATGGCAAAGTATTGTAGAACAATAGCTGAGTATTGTAGAACAATGGTTGAGTATTGTAGAACAATGGTTGAGTATTGTAGAACAATGGCTGAGTATTGTAGAGCAATGGCTGAGTATTGTAGGACAATAGCAGAGTATTGTAGAACAATGACTGAGTATTGTAGAACAATGGCAAAGTATTGTAGGACAATGGCAAAGTATTGTAGGACAATGGCAGAGTATTGTAGAACAATGGCAAAGTATTGTAGGACAATGACTGAGTATTGTAGAACAATGGCACAGTATTGTAGAACAATAGCTGAGTATTGTAGAACAATGACTAAGTATTGTAGAACAATGGCTGAGTATTGTAGGACAATGGCAAAGTATTGTAGGACAATGGCAGAGTAATGTAGAACAATGGTTGAGTATTGTAGAACAATGGTTGAGTATTGTAGAACAATAGCTGAGTATTGTAGAACAATGGTTGAGTATTGTAGAACAATGGCTGAATATTGTAGGACAATGGCAAAGTATTGTAGAACAATGGCAGAGTATTGTAGAACAATGGCTGAGTATTGTAGAACAATGGCTAAGTATTGTAGAACAATGGTTGAGTATTGTAGAACAATGGCAGAGTATTGTAGAACAATGGCTGAGTATTGTAGAACAATGGCTGAGTATTGTAGAACAATGGCTGAGTATTGTAGGACAATGGCAGAGTATTTTAGAACAATGGCTGAGTATTGTAGAACAATGGCTGAGTATTGTAGAACAATGGCTGAGTATTGTAGAACAATGGCTGAGTATTGTAGGACAATAGCAGAGTATTGTAGAACAATGACTGAGTATTGTAGAACAATGGCAGAGTATTGTAGAACAATGGCAAAGTATTGTAGAACAATAGCTGAGTATTGTAGAACAATAGCTGAGTATTGTAGAACAATGGTTGAGTATTGTAGAACAATGGCTGAGTATTGTAGGACAATGGCAAAGTATTGTAGAACAATAGCTGAGTATTGTAGAACAATGGTTGAGTATTGTAGAACAATGGTTGAGTATTGTAGAACAATGGCTGAGTATTGTAGAACAATGGCTGAGTATTGTAGAACAATGACTGAGTATTGTAGAACAATGGCAAAGTATTGTAGGACAATGGCAAAGTATTGTAGGACAATGGCAGAGTATTGTAGAACAATGGCAAAGTATTGTAGGACAATGACTGAGTATTGTAGAACAATGGCAGAGTATTGTAGAACAATAGCTGAGTATTGTAGAACAATGGCTGAGTATTGTAGAACAATGACTGAGTATTGTTGAACAATGGCTGAGTATTGTAGAACAATGGCAAAATATTGTAGAACAATAGCTGAGTATTGTAGAACAATGGTTGAGTATTGTAGAACAATGGTTGAGTATTGTAGAACAATGGCTGAGTATTGTAGAACAATGGCTGAGTATTGTAGGACAATAGCAGAGTATTGTAGAACAATGACTGAGTATTGTAGAACAATGGCAGAGTATTGTAGAACAATGGCAAAGTATTGTAGAACAATAGCTGAGTATTGTAGAACAATAGCTGAGTATTGTAGAACAATGGTTGAGTATTGTAGAACAATGGCTGAGTATTGTAGGACAATGGCTGAGTATTGTAGAACAATGGCTGAGTATTGTAGGACAATAGCAGAGTATTGTAGAACAATGACTGAGTATTGTAGAACAATGGCAAAGTATTGTAGGACAATGGCAAAGTATTGTAGGACAATGGCAGAGTATTGTAGAACAATGGCAAAGTATTGTAGGACAATGACTGAGTATTGTAGAACAATGGCAGAGTATTGTAGAACAATAGCTGAGTATTGTAGAACAATGACTGAGTATTGTAGAACAATGGCTGAGTATTGTAGGACAATGGCAAAGTATTGTAGGACAATGGCAGAGTATTGTAGAACAATGGTTGAGTATTGTAGAACAATGGTTGAGTATTGTAGAACAATAGCTGAGTATTGTAGAACAATGGTTGAGTATTGTAGAACAATGGCTGAATATTGTAGGACAATGGCAAAGTATTGTAGAACAATGGCAGAGTATTGTAGAACAATGGCTGAGTATTGTAGAACAATGGCTGAGTATTGTAGAACAATGGTTGAGTATTGTAGAACAATGGCAGAGTATTGTAGAACAATGGCTGAGTATTGTAGAACAATGGCTGAGTATTGTAGAACAATGGCTGAGTATTGTAGAACAATGGCAGAGTATTGTAGAACAATGGCTGAGTATTGTAGAACAATGGCTGAGTATTGTAGGACAATAGCAGAGTATTGTAGAACAATGACTGAGTATTGTAGAACAATGGCAGAGTATTGTAGAACAATGGCAAAGTATTGTAGAACAATAGCTGAGTATTGTAGAACAATAGCTGAGTATTGTAGAACAATGGTTGAGTATTGTAGAACAATGGCTGAGTATTGTAGGACAATGGCAAAGTATTGTAGAACAATAGCTGAGTATTGTAGAACAATGGTTGAGTATTGTAGAACAATGGTTGAGTATTGTAGAACAATGGCTGAGTATTGTAGAACAATGGCTGAGTATTGTAGGACAATAGCAGAGTATTGTAGAACAATGACTGAGTATTGTAGAACAATGGCAAAGTATTGTAGGACAATGGCAAAGTATTGTAGGACAATGGCAGAGTATTGTAGAACAATGGCAAAGTATTGTAGGACAATGACTGAGTATTGTAGAACAATGGCAGAGTATTGTAGAACGATAGCTGAGTATTGTAGAACAATGACTGAGTATTGTAGAACAATGGCTGAGTATTGTAGGACAATGGCAAAGTATTGTAGGACAATGGCAGAGTATTGTAGAACAATGGTTGAGTATTGTAGAACAATGGCTGAGTATTGTAGAACAATAGCTGAGTATTGTAGAACAATGGTTGAGTATTGTAGAACAATGGCTGAATATTGTAGGACAATGGCAAAGTATTGTAGAACAATGTCAGAGTATTGTAGAACAATGGCTGAGTATTGTAGAACAATGGCTGAGTATTGTAGAACAATGGTTGAGTATTGTAGAACAATGGCAGAGTAGTGTAGAACAATGGCTGAGTATTGTAGAACAATGGCTGAGTATTGTAGAACAATGGCTGAGTATTGTAGAACAATGGCAGAGTATTGTAGAACAATGGCTGAGTATTGTAGAACAATAGCTGAGTATTGTAGGACAATGGCAAAGTATTGTAGAACAATGGCAGAGTATTGTAGAACAATGGTTCAGTATTGTAGATCAATGGCAGGGTATTGTAGAACAATAGTTGAGTATTGTAGCCGCAGACATGATAGGTAACAGCGTTTAATTATTTTTTGTTATTAGCTGCTACACAGGATTTACAGGACCTAGCTGCAGCCAATATGATTGCTCTGGTGTAGACGACTGTTCTGGCTATGGCAACTGCACTGAACCTAATCTTTGTTCGTGCAACGAGGGCTATGAAGGACAGAAGTGTTTGAACTTTTCTTGTGAAACCTTGAATCGATGTTCAGGTTGGTAAATGATTTCGTAGTCTTGTTAATATTTAATAAATAGGTAGTTTTTCTTGACGGTTTTTGTGTCAATCATATGTAATAACTTCCGCCAGGAAGTTGTATTTTAACCTTCGTGTATCTGTCGGTTTGTTTGATTTTTTGTCTGTCCGTCCGTCCGTCTGTCTGTCTGTCTGTCTGTTTGTTTGTTTGTTTGTTTGTTTGTTTGTTTGTTTGTTTGTTTGTTTGTTTGTTTGTTTGTTTGTTTGTCTGTCTGTCTGTCTGTCTGTCTGTCTGTCTGTCTGTCTGTCTGTCTGTCTGTCTGTCTGTCTGTCTGTCTGTCTGTCTGTCTGGAAACAAAATTGCGAAGGAGCCAACAAATTTATAATATTTGTTATTTTATACTGTCAAGACTTATATATATACATGAAATGGATATAGTTTCGCAAGATTGTTTACCTTTATAGAAACTTTAAAATATCACATATTTTTTTTCATTTAAGGTCGTGGCACATGCGTTGGATTTAAACAATGTAATTGCGACAATGGGTGGGTCGGAGCATCTTGCAACGTTGCACTTTGCAACGACGTCAACAACTGCTCGTCTAATGGTATATGTATTTCTCCTAACGAGTGTCAATGCTACGACCAATACGATGGAGCAAACTGCTCTCAAGAAGTTCTTCCTAATCTCAACGCCCCAGTATTTGCCAATATGTCTTACACCGTAACTGTCTCGGAAAACAGACCACGTGGCTTTCACGTGCTAACGATCTTTGCCAATGACAGTGATCCTGGAAAAAGTGGAAGCGTCACATACGGTATCGTAGAGCCCTCGATCACGTCGTATTTCATTCTTGATAAGACCACAGGACAAATAGTCCTTGCCCGGGAATTGGATTACGAGAATCTAGTACAAACCAATTTCGTTTTTACCGTGACGGCTACAGACCATGGGAATCCGACGAAAAGCTCCGAAGTCACTGTTACAATAACCGTTACAGATGAGAACGATAACTGTCCTGTTTTCCAAACAAAACCTGGCACGTACAAATTACCGTTAACTATAGTGGCTAATGATAGAGACAGCAATAGAAACGGACAGGTCGAGTTTTACGTAGATGACGATTCTGATCCGGATGGTAACTTTTACATTGATCAAAACAGCAACGAACTTTTGGCCAGGAAGGTTCTCCAGCCTGGTGCATACCCATTGACGATTGTAGCGCGTGATCTTGGAGACAGTTCTTGTATTCGGGAACTTTTATTAACCATTACAGTCGACGAAGAACTCGTCCCGGCTCCTAGTGTCAGCACGACAACGGCAATTCAAATACAGCCAAGTTCTTCGCTTGTCTTGGCTCGAAATTCCTCTCAACTAACACCTTCCTTGTCAATTTCTAAGATTATGAAACAACAAAGCTCTGCTCACTCAGCTGTTCCAACTGTATCGTCTTATTCATCCAGTTTAGTTCAAACTACGACAACATCTGAAATCACGGCTTCCAAAACAGTGGAAACTGTCGAAGGATATCTTATGTCATCTTCTGTCCTTGAGCATAGAGCTACAGTTGCTACTAATCCAACACGTTCTGCGAATGAAGCTAGCAGTTTTGAAATGGAAACCTCTGAAATAATCCAGAGTTCAATTGGATCACACGACATCTCTCTCATATCAACAACATCTCTTTCACATGATATAAGCACAATGATCACATCCCACATGCCTTATTCTTCCAGTGCATTCCGAGGTATAGAAACACAGACCTCTGAAATCGTTATGGCTACCAGGACCACAGTATCGCCTGAAACCTCTGCTATGTCAACAACGCCTCTGCTAAAAGATGTCACTACTGTCGGAAGCAGCCCGACCAGCAGTGCAGCCGCTTCCCCGACATATAAAGTCTTGGAAATCACCACTAGATTGAAGAATAAAGAGTTTGTACAAAGCTTGGCAGACGAGAATAGTGTTGAGTACAAGACGTTACGAGAAGAATTAGAAAGCGCACTTTTACCGATTTTGAAAGCATTGAAAGGATTTGTAAGAATAATTTCAGTCATATTTAGAAAAGGCAGTGTCCTTGCAGATGTGCAAATAGAAGTCAATCGAGAGAGTACGGCAGTTACGTCTGAGCGTATAGTACGTGCTATCATTAATGCCAGTGACGCCCAAGGCAATATTGGTAAGAACTTACTGAACTTATTAGATATTCCGTTCTTGAAGCGTTCGTTGGAGGAACCGACAACCGAAACAGATTTAATCGACAGTGCAGCCTTCATCGTGGCTATGGTAATCATTGGATTTACATTGTTGCTGTGCCTTGCGATAATAATGGTTAGTAATAGTATTCGTTATTATATGCCTAAGCTTACTTTCATGTACTGTCATGGCGCACATTGATTGGTTGCTGAGAGGTTTGGGAAAAAAGCGTATTGATTGTTTGCAATCACGTAACGTTGGACGCCATCTTGGTTGATTTCCAGTTAATTTCCAATACCCGAGCCATGACAAACATGGCGGTCAGCGGTTTGTCAACAGTGTTTGGCAACCGAAAAATCAAGTAAGATGGCGTACGTGATGTCATGTGCAAACGTTCTATTGCTCTTCTGAGCCGTGAGAGGTTAACGCTTTTTACGGACTGCTAAGTTTTGGCGAGAAAATCTCTGAGTTGATTTGAATGAAAATAACAGAGAATTAGGCATGCTTGTTGGAAACATTTGGATAATAATACGTCCAGGGACATTAACTCATTCCTGTCCGTTGGCTTCCCCATAGATGAATACATTGCAATCGTCTGCCGTTAGCAAGAACAAAATACCAAAGAGCGATTCGGACAGGAAAGAGTTAATGTTGCTTTTCTTGAAAGCTGTTTATCTTTTAGCGTGAGGCAAATAAATGCCTATATAACACGTACTATGTGTGAACATGAAGCCAAGCGAACAGCTCAAAGGTAAGGTAAATGGCAACATTTGAAGACGAACGCAGAAAAAAAAAAGACAGAGAAGAAGACGAACTAAAAGCCATATAAAAACTTCGTATTAACCTCGTTTGTTCTGTCTGTACAGGAAAGTATTTGCTCTCGGCTTTTTCGCATGCACAAACCTCGCTCTTTCGTCGCTCGGTCTTTACGAAAACCCCAGGCAAATACTTTTACGTACATACCTCACACTCGGTTAATATAAATTCTTTATTGTACAGCACAGTGCAACAACGACACAAATACATGTACTCTCATTGGCTGTACGTTATTTAGTACTTGTGGGAAACTGTCGTATATTCGGTTTTCTGATTGGTTATACGATTTCTCTCTCCGGTGGAATATCTCATATAGGAGTTTTCTATGTCTAGCAGATTTTCGTCTGTTATTGGCAAGCGGGTTTTTGTTGTTTTCAGCAATGTTTTCGAAATTCATGAAAACTTGCTTAATTTGCTTGATTTTTTTATTTTGTTTTTCTGGCCGGTCTTTACGTACTATTTACAGAATGAGTGGCTGTTCTGTGTCGGGGTATACAGACACGAGGCGAAGCCGAGTACAGAACGGACACGAATTCTGTAAATTACTTCTAAAACGATCTATTTGGTAAGTTCATTGGCGTAGTAATTTTTCTAAAAAAAAAACGTTGTCTAAGTCGAGAAAATCAAAGCTAACGTTCATGTAAATCAAGAGAAATCTATATCACATATATAGACCCCAATTAAACATGGATTTTCTTTGTGTTTTCCTCATGAATTATTAATGAGTTTAGAATGGTTTGTAAAGACCGCTTAAAAACTAATCAGATTGCAGAAAAATTGCGTTAACAACCCTCACGTAACAGAGTCGAATGATAAACAAATTACTTAAGGTTACATTAGAGGGTATGTTTTGAGAGATTGACTAGTGTGCGACGAATTTTGGCGGTATGTGTCTCAAATTTAGGTATGTATCTAAAACGACAAAGAGACCAAAATTCACTTTTAACGGGAAAATATTGAAAAATCATATGGCGACCGACTAACACAGCATAGTCCATAACAAAAGTAATTCTGTGACAAAATTTGAAAAATTAAAAAATCAGTTTTGTGCGCCAATTCCGTGGAAAAAAATCGTGGTTAAAATAAATTCTCACTAAATTAAATTTTCATAATTAGCAACCATTTGGCTTTCTCGACTGAAAATTTAAGATATATAGCCCTAAAATTTCGTGCGCAATGGCCAATTTCTGAAAACAATGAAAAATATGCTTTCATCATCTAATGTAACCTTAATGGTGAATTCTTTATTTTGTTCAATCGTTTTGATATATCTCGCTCATTCGTTCTATAAGTATAGGTTAGTGACCGAAACCGAGGTCACTACGCTGGTTATTAACCCCGAGGGCCGCAGGTCCGAGGGTAATAACCAGCGTAGTGACCGAGGTTAAGGTCACTAACCGACTTAGTTTATTCATGACACAGACGATATTTGTCGTTATTTAACAAAAAAATGGTATTCTAGACGTAGTTTTAAAGCGATATAGTAGGTCATTTAATATGCAAGGTCAATAACCTATTTATTAACCGCGGCACATCAAAGATAATTTATGCATGAATAAACTAATACATCATAATTACTCGTGAATAAAAATCGTATATTCAAGGCCATGTCACACGGGGAAATTTTCCTTGCAACTTGCAACGCAATTTTTGTCGAAAAAAAATATTGCAAGTTGCAGGAGGATGTCACACGAACGCAACTTGTTTTGCAACTTTTTTTTCTTTATCTTCAGACCCCAACGTAAACAAAGCCGCCATCTTGAATTACGCAACAACTCTAATTTTCCCCCTGATTTTCCCTGATTCTGTCCGTATTGTTTTCAAAAAATTGCGAAACAAGTTGCAGTGGGGGTGTCACACGCTGCAACTTGTCTCGTAGCGTTGCAAAAAGTAGAAGCTGCCTCTACTTTCTCTGCGACTCGCAACGCAATTTTTCGCTGCGAGACTAGTTGTAAACATGGGGTGTCACACGAGGAAATCTTTCTTGCAACTTGCAATACAACGCCATTGCGTTGCAAGTTGCAAGGAAAATTGCCTCGTGTCAGTCGTGTGATATGGCCGTCAGTGTCTATAAGCTACTTATTGAGAATATAGGATTAGTAAGATGCGAAGGTAGGATAAATAGAATGAATGCTTTGAATTTAGAAGCATTTTGTTGTGTTTTTTAGATGTGTTATCTCAAAAATAGACAGGAAAATGAAAAACAGAAACATCGCTTTGAGCGACCTATGGAGTTAGGCGCCATTACAAACCAGCATTTCGACCTTTACTACGAAGAATAGCATCTTTCGTTTGCTGTCTTTTTTCTTTTATTTCGTTTAATTTTCTTTCTTTCTTTCTTTCTTTCTTTCTTTCTTTCTTTCTTTCTTTCTTTCTTTCTTTCTTTCTTTCTTTCTTTCTTTCTTTCTTTCTTTCTTTCTTTCTTTCTTTCTTTCTTTCTTTCTTTCTTTCTTTCTTTCTTTCTTTCTTTCTTTCTTTCAAATTGAACAATTTATTTGATAAGATTCGTTGAGAACTAATTCCTGCTTTGAATTCTGTTTTGAATTTGATTCGGTGTTTGGCAAATAATCCTCTGTTTCTTATTGGTTGTTTAAAAACCAGAAATTAACCAATCAAATTCAAAACAGGAAGTTAGCAATAATTTTCATCAAATGAATTGGTCAACTTGAGGAACCTAAAATTTGCAAGAAATGTGTGACAGTCTCGTCGAATTACAGTATAACATTAGTTTCCCGCTCTTTTTTGGTCGGCAGCTCGCGCAGGTGCAAAATGTTTAGCAGCGGTGTTCATATAACTCTATATAACTCTATATAATTAATTGGGACAGATGTCCTATTTAGTGTATAGTGACAGCTTTTTTGTCGTTTTTGATAATTCAATTAATGATAATTAAATTTTTTGTTATTAATTTATTTAATAACAAAAACACATATTATTTAAGTAATCATTTCACAATGCATGCTTAATTGCTTGCTAGTCAATGACATGTAACCAGTGTACCTATTATGTATGTGTTGATGCTGGTGATGTGTGACATATTTAATAATACTGCTATATATTTTTTATATATTATCCAATACATTTAAACTTATATTTTTCGTTCAGTTTTGCACATTAAAATTATGTAAGGTTCATATGTCGTGTCATCTCACCTCATTTCATTTCATTTTATCTCATTTCATCTCGGCTCGGCTTAGCTTAGCTTGCGAAGCAAACGACTAAATTGCGGCGCAGGCTAATTAGTAGTCAGTTCAGTTCGAAACATACTAATATAGTAAGGTTTGAGTACTGCCGAAATTATTGAACGTCGTTTCTAACGTTTCGAGCGAAGGCCCTTCGTCAGAGAGAAACGTTAGAAACTATGTTTAGACGGAAGTTTAAAGTAAAATATCTCAAGAAAGAACGGCGCGAATGTATAGAAAAAGTCCTGTTTAATGAGGATCTGCTAGCTGTACTCTGTACTGGTTATGGCAAGAGTTTAATATACCAACTTCTCCCAAGCGTCTACGAAGAGAGAGCGAAGAGAGTTTATAAGAGACGTGCTCGTGAAGGAATTACTCCGAAACAATTCTGGATTGTAGTCGTGAGTCCGCTTGAATATCTAAGGAAAAAGCAAAATTCAAACTTGGAATGGCTGGATTGTGCGATTAAAGCTTCGTCGATAGGAAATTCAGAAAATTCATTTGGGTGGGGGAAAGCGGCCAGGGTCTTGAGTTTGGGGGGGCAAGAACGTCGGTTTCCTAGGGGGGTCCGGGGCCCCGGAAAATTTTGGATTTCTAGGGTCTCTGAAACACTATTTCCTGCATTTTGAGGCAAGTATTTAAGAGTAACTCAAAAGCCATAAATTACATAATTTTGTTGAAATCAAACCAGAACATAGAATGATACATGTCAGAATATCTTTAGATTTATTTATAAACAAGTCGTAAATGTAAAAACAAAGTTGGAGGCATTTTGTATATACCTTGGTATTGTAATTTATAACATATGCATGCCTGCTATATATACAACACATTACTTGTCTACTCCCCCCTACAAGTTTCTCAACGGATTTAAACTTTTCACGAGAACGGTCTTGGGGGCCATTGGGGGGGGGGGGGGGACGACGGCCCCCCTTGCCCCCTGGCTACGCCACTGTTTGGGGGCGGAAACGGCCAGGTAAAGAATTGTATCGTGCTTTATGATCTCGTCTTCTCGCCCGCCGAAGACTGAACCATTATGTTGTTCTAACATGAAGTATTAGCCGTGAATAAAATGGCTATTTTGCACGTGGGACAGAAGCGGGCAGAATTCAGAGAAATTGAACATTATTTTGAGAGAACCAAAAATTGCCGTGATTGTGGTGGGGACTATTAACGGTAAGATCATTATATAATTTGTTCTGTTTTAGTTTAATAAAACGAAGAAACTTCAAACGAACCGCATTTTAAAAATTATCTCGCTCGCTAGATAACAGAATCATGTGTCCATTTAATAATGGTTAATAAACTAGGTCAAACGAGTGTTGTTTGTCAGGCATTGGCAATTCGTGACTTTATGTAGTCTATTATAGCTCCAGGTGTATCGAGTGGCGTAGCAAAGGGGGGAGGCGCCAAGGCGGTCCCCCCCCCCCCAATAGTCTCTGAAAGTTCAGTAAATCCGTTGAGAAACTTGTAGGGGGGGGTTACATTATTTCAAGGCTAGTAATGTGTTACATATTTAGCAGGCATGCGTATGCTATAAATTACAATACAAAGGTCTATACAAAATGCCTCCGACTTGTTTATATATATAAGTCTAAAGATATTCTGCCAGACGTGTACCATATTCTATGTTCTGGTTTGATTTCAACAAAATTATGTAATTTATGGCTTTCGGATTACTCTTAAATACTTGCCTCAAAATGCAGGAAATAGTGTTTCAGAGACCCTACAGGGCTCAAGTCCAAAATTTTCTGACAAGTGTATATACCTTTAAGGGTTGCAAAGCATATTTCACCAACAATTACCACAACATGCATTTCCAACAAATATCAAATTCTATGAGGGGCTATAGCCCCTCCTACCGCCCCCCCCCCCCCCCCTACGGCCATGATGCTACTGCCTGTTGCAAACTTAAAGGAATGGGATATTTTTAGGTGTTATGCAATTGATAACCAAGATAATTCCACATCAATTGATAACGATGCTGATTTCTATTTTCTAGGGTCTCTGAAACACTATTTCCTGCATCTTGAGGCAAATATTTAAGAGTAATCTGAAAGCAATAAATTACATAATTTCGAGAGACTCTCAGGCCTCAAATTTGATAGTAGCTAAATAGCCAGTAATGCGATGTACAGCTATGTAGCCAGTAGCGATCTACAGTTATAGCCATGTATTAGCCACATAGCCAATAGCAATGCACAGTAGACACATAGCCAGTAGCCATGTAGGCAGTTTCAACATAGTCAGTAGCAATTTACAGTAGCCAGTAGCATTGTACAGTAGCCATGTAGGCATAGGTGTAGATTATGGGGGGAGGGGGGGCTGAGGGGCTTTAGCCCCCTGAGAAATCTTAATGGGGGGCTGAGTCCCCCCCCCCCTCCCAGACATTTTCCAGCAACTGACTCATCAATCACCATTCACAAATTATAGGTTACTTGTTAAGCTAAAGTAACTGTTACAAATCATTCCTGTCAGCCAAAAGCACCCATATACAGACGGATAAGTCAAGCCAACATCGAAAAATTGTTGAAATGTGTTGTATTTTAACTAGTTTTTATGACATTTCATGACCTGTGTTCTTAAAAATCACCCCTCAGAATTCAAGAAATGGCATTTCCAAGACTCTAAATTTCAAAAATTTCCGAGGGGTGCATGCCCCTGGAGGCTGGAACCCTCTAGAAGAGTCCCTTTTTGTAAACGCCCCCCACGGGAAAATTCTTAAAAAGGCCCTGTTCAGCACTTCAGCCCCCCCCCCAGGACAAAAACAAAACTCTAAGCCTATGCATGTAGGCAGTTTCAACAGTCTGTAGCAATGTACAGTAGCCATCTAGCCAGCAGCCACATAGCCAGTAGCAATGCACAGTAGCCAGTAGCAATGCACAGAAGCTAGTTGCAAGTAGCCAGTAGCAATGTACAGTAACCATGTAGCCAGTAGCAATGTACAGTAACCATGTAGCCAGTAGCAATGTACAGTAGCTATGTGGCCAGTAGCAATGCACAGTAGCTTTGTAGCCAGTAGCAATGTACAGTAGCCACATAGCCAGTAGCAATGCACAGTAGCCACATAGCCAGTAGCAATGTACAGTAGCCACATAGCCAGTAGCAATGCACAGTAGCCACATAGCCAGTAGCAATGCACAGTAGCCACATAGCCAGTAGCAATGTACAGTAGCTATGTAGCCAGTAGCAATGTACAGTAAGTAGCTATGTAGCCAGTAGCAATGTACAGTAGCCATGTAGCTAGTAGTAATGCACAGTGGCCATGTAGCTAGTAGCAATGTACAGTAGCTATGTAGCCAGTTTCCACATAGCCAGTAGCAATGTACAGTAGCCATGTAAGCAGTAGCCACATAGACAGTAACAATGCACAGTGGCCATGTAGCCAGTAGCAATGTACAGTAGCTATGTAGCTAGTAGCAATGCACAGTAGCTATGTAGCCAGTAGCAATGTATAGTAGCTATGTAGCCACTAGCCAAATGAATAACCATGTACTGTAGCCAGTAGCCATGTAGCCAGTAACTTACTGTCTCGTACTGACGTACTCCTAGCCAGTATATAGACCATTCTTACAGACTAACTAATTGGGGACAGTACTGTATAAAGTTAGTTTTACTGAGGATAGAAACTGGAGAACCAGGAGGAAAAACCCCAAGGCACAGGAGAGAACCAACAAGTCAACAACTTTACTCAATGCAGCCTAGATGGTCACCTATCCAAGTACTAACTCTGTTCGACCAGGCTTAACTTCAGTTGGTGAGAGGCAACGCGCTAGAAACATTCACCACCCATCCCTCTCAAGTCTTAACATCGCATTCAACATCACTCAAGATTGTTGAACGATGTTGAATAATGTTGAAAGCACGAGTGGCCAAATGAATTCAACATCGTTCAACATTCATGAATGACAATTAATTGAACGCGGGCTACCACAAAAGCTGGAATCGAGCCCAGGCGGTAAAACTAGTTTGAATGAACATGGATGCAGTGCTTGCCATCCTGGGGTTCCTTCGATTCTCGTTTTTTTTTAACTTTTCTTGATACTTTATTCCCATCTGCTTGGCGATTGTGTGATTTATAAACGTTTTCTACGGATGGCACTTCCACTTTGGCCATTTTGTCGAGTACGACTTACTTGACCCAGGCTCTCACCCTGACAAAATCCCGCATGGCGCATGTCGCTGTTTAACAAAGTTGAATGAAATGTGGCCAAATACGTTCAACACCTTTCAACATTTTGAGAACAATAGAAATGTTGAACGCGTGTTCAACATCATTCAACAACGTTCAACATAATTTAACAGGGGTGGCCAAACGCTTTCAACATGTTGAATTCAACAATGTTGAACGATGTTGAATGAAATGTTGAAAGCGTTTGGCCTTGTCTTGTATCTATTTTACCATAGTCAATCAAGAAATGGTGTGGAAACTGAACGAAAGTCTTTGTTCTATCGTCAGTTTTGTTCACGTTTATGCAAAATTACATGTGCACGGTGAAGACAATGTAGTTTTGGTATAATGAAGCAATTATCCAATAGCAGCGTTTGGGTTCAAGCACTCAACCGTGTTATTCAAATATGAATAAGCTGAAAACAAAAGATTTGTGCATAGTGAAGGCCGTCTCACCATAAAACCACAGCTCATTATAGGCGCTTTGAAGTTTACCGGGTTTGGAGACCATATCTCAGGGGTGATTACCCGAATGCATGGACCCGGCTGGCCCGGTTAGCCGGGATGAGTTTAACCCGCTTTACGAAGACTAATTAATTTATTAAGTCTTCGCTATACGATTACGAAATACATAAACACAGTTTTGATGCTCTATTTCAGTTCCTTTCAGCCATTTGTTCACACAGTTAAGTAAACGAACGCGTATCGAAGCCATTAAACAGTTTTTCAGCCCGCTTTGCCGGAACGAAACGATTACATGGACATTTTTATCCCGGTTAACCAGGTTAGCCCTGTTGTGACAACCGGGATCCCGGCAAACTGGGCCATGTAATCAAAAAGCCTTGAAAAAAACATACGTTTTATCAACCTCGTCCCCAGGGCCATTTGTGGGGACTGGCCAAGATGGCGGCCAAGAACAAATGGCCCTGGCGCAGGCTGAGCTATCACCACATCTGATTGGTCAAGATAACCTTGGATGTTTTAGGTATTCTGATTGGTGGAAACAAGGCGGGCGGCAGGTTAACTCGCGGGCATTTGTTTATAGGCTCAAATTACATTAAATAAGTGATACCAGAATTGCCGGCTGTTAAAAACAACTTCAAAATTAATGAAAATGTGAGGAAAGCTGGCGAAACACCCGTAAAAACGTCGGAAGAATATGTAATAATGGGTCGTGTTGTCTCTATGCCCTGGCTGCCATACAATGAAGTCCATGGGATGGCAATTCAGTGTGTTTTTTAAATCGAGCGAACGAAAGACTTGGTGCATGAAGAAAGTCAAAAACTGTATTTGGCTGCGAAAGGAAAGTACACCACAGGGCAGAATTTACGTGTTTGGCCATTGAGAAGCAGGCTTTTTTCAAACAAGAATTCTCGACTAAACGAAGCCTAAATGTTTTTCAAAACGCTGAATTGAATCCACCGAAAACTCACGAAAACAAGGCGGCCGGCCGCGGCCCAGCCAGACAACGGCAATCCAGTTTCTTGCGAATTTGGTACAACGGTGAACCAAATGATAAATAATAAGCATTTACAGATATTTATTAAAAGTGTATTTATTTTAATAATTTGACAATGTATTTGGATATCAATGTTTTGATTGTTTTCAGTTTGGGTCAGTCAAGCCGAACTAAATATTCAGAAAAAATTGAGCCTGACTAGGCGCGATAAACTTAGTGAAGCCTGGGTCCGAGTAAAAAATGAGTCAAAATTTGACTCATTTTTTGCAGCCTGTGCCAGGGCCATTTGTTCCCGCCATTTTGTTTTTAGTCGCCATCTTGGCCCAGCCCCCACAAATGGCCCTGGGGACGAGGTTGACGTTTTATATAGGACGCGACCTAGCCAGGCTAACCGCGGGCTAGCCCAGTCCATGTAATCCGGCACCCCCTCAATTGACTATGATTTTACTCCGACTAACGCCAGACGATTTTAGTCGTTACAGGGAAAATCCATTGATGGGAAAGGGTTACAGTCAAAATGGAAATACCTACCCACTTCTACTTCTGTAGTTTGTTGTGTATTGCTGTATTTCTGTAGTCGCTACTGAAGCGTATGAAATTTTTTTGTCGAAAAATGTGAATAAAAAGTATAATTTAGCTTTCATGGAATTTAAAGACATTGGCAACAAAAATTCAGTTTGTTTTATTTGAAAGAACTCATGAAATTGTAACAGAAGATCCTTTACAATTTGTTGGTATCTTTCTTCGTTTTCAAGATATTTCAATTTGTTTAATATGTAAATGAAATGGTCTCTGCATGACGTCAGGAGCAGGGTACAGTATTTTCACACGTAGCAAAATCAGTTATATATCTCCAAGTTTGTTTGATGAAATCACTTGAAACTGTGCACATAAAAACGCCTTATGACACTGAACATTCCATAACTGATGTTGCTTTGTGCAAAAATACTGCACCTGCTCCTAACGTCAGAGCCCATCTCATTTACATATTAAACAAATATCTTGCAAACGAAGAAAGACCCGAAAAAGTTGTAAAAGATCTTCTATTATAATTTCACGAGTTTTTTTCAAATTAAACAAACTTAATTTTTATTGCCAATACCCTTTACAGTTGATTTCTCGGAAGTTCGGAATTATGTTGCGAAGGTTGAAAATTATCCAATCAAATTGTGAGCTTTAGATCAAACCTCATTCTGATTGGACAATTTTTCAACCTTAGCAACGTAATTCCGAACTTCCGAACGAATATCTGAACTTCCCGACGATCTTCGCAACACATGGCGGTAAAGTAATGTGAAATCAACTGTAATCATAATATAACCAATGTTTCTCCCAAATCAATACCAACGAACAGATATATAGCGAATGTTATCGCTAGATTTTTCTCACGTTTCTGTAGCGGCTACATGCAGAAATACAGTAATACACATTACAAACTGCAGAAGTGGCAAGGTATTTCCATTTTGACTATAAAGGAGACGTCAGGCAATTTAGGCCGAAACAAACGTTTATTACTGATCAAAGTTAGGTATACATGAATACATCATAAGCAAAACCTATACGTACGATACATGTGTTATGTGCTTTTTAGTTCGTCATGCAAAAGTGGATGTTTGGAAAAAGTCTAGTAAGATTAACGCAAGTAAAAAACTTCGATTTCGTCGGGTTTAAAGCCGTTGTAAGTTCCAGCCAAGAGATCTTTGGTCTTCTGTTGACTGTATTTGTAGCCAGGAGGAGGTCTGTAGGTATGACCGAAGTTGGTGTAGGAACCGGTAGAAGTGTGACTGTTATCCTTGATGTGAAGATCATGGCCTCCTCCAAATGTTACGCCATAGCTGGGATTCTGATAGATCGCGTTGCCATGATTTTGGTAGACGGGAGCTTTAAACGGTTTGAGGTTGTCTCTGTTTCGGAGCGAGAACAGGAATGAGGTGGTACTCCGTTTGTAACCAGTCGTTCCTAGCAAAATAGAAACAAAAGCATGTTTTTCGTCTTTAATACTATACATCCAGTAATCTTGTGAAGAATATTATACAGTACCTATGACCGTAAAGCTTTTTTAATTTGACACTCGTGAAATAAGCACAAGTACAAGGATGTACGCAAGTGCAGTAAGGACTTCATAGTCTTTGTACTTTCCAAGTATCCTTACTAAAAAAATTGCGGTGCTATGACGAATTAGCTACGCAGCGCAGCAAGCTCTTGGGCAGCTTAATATTCTGCTAAACTAAATTAACTTGGTTACCCTATCAGTCATATTTAAACGTACGGTTCTCCCTATAGAGGTCTAGCAAGGGCCATCGCTCATCGGTCTAGTGTTACTACAGGAGGAAACCGGAGTGAGAAAATCTGTGGTGTTTGATCGAGTTAAATCCATGTCCGATTGAAAATGTTGCGGGTTTTTCTTGGAACACCCGGTGTTACGGTGTGAGTTTAGCCGATTTGTTGGAAGGATATTCTATTTGATGGTAACCTAAAAAGTGATTTGTTAGCTTGGCTCCAATCTCGTTCCCAGTAGTCTTCCCACGCGGTTGCGGGAGGCGGGGAAGACTCTGGGGAAATCGAATTTTTAGATCTGATTTTGGATATGCGCATGCTCGTGTTGCTTAACTGCTGAGTGAAGAAGGCTCGTTTGACAGTTTGTCACGTACAAATTGCCATTGCCAAAATGCCATTACTCCGAATGATTTTGCATACTAAATTCGATTGCTAATTTATTACACCCAGTATTTCTGGGTGCTGTGACCAGCCGATGCCAGGGCCTTTTCCCGCCCTCCCAATTTCAAAAAGTCCTTGGGAATGAGGTTGACTATAGTAAAATCGTCTGGCATTTGGCAGAGTAAAATAGTAAAGGTCGATGGTAGCAGCGAATGAATTATAATTGAGATGGGCTACGGTGGCCTTTAAGGGTATCTCCGAATAGGGAATACCGAGACCGCTACACCCATAGAGATCATAATATAAGACTAGAAGGGGCATTGGGGGCAAGAATGCGAGGAAAATTGAACGCCGCCATTAGAGGGGCAAAAACGAGCTAAAATTCGTCTAAAACAAGCTTTTTACTAAATTTTCATCACGATTTTTAAGAAAATAAAACTTTTACAATTTTTGGTCTTCTTGTTATTATAAATTCTTACCTTACTTCTTTATTGAGGCGTCAAAATCAATAAATGGCCTCCATTTTGAAATACTCATTCGCGCGTATTGGACCTTCAAAGGGCATGGATACTAGTTTTGCCCCTCTAAGTACTCATTCGCGCGTATTGGCAAGCTCTCAAAGGGCGTGGATACTAGTTTTGCCCCTCTAATGGCGGCGTTCAGTTTTCCTCGCACATTTGACAGGACTCTATGGCTACACTGGTATTTCCGATCTTACCTCCCCAACTAACATCTGCGTATCCACCAAAGATGTAGTATCCTACACGAATAATGCTCACGGTGGGTCCTTTGTGATCACATCTCGAGTGGAAGTCGCCAGATCTCCATCCATCTCTGGAAGCCCTGTAGCAGACACGCCATTGGTTATCCGTACCCACCCAGTCTTCGAGCTGCTTCAGGTAGTCAGGTTTGTCTTTCAGTATAAGCGATTCGAAAAGACCATCTAAAATAGAAACGTCATACAATGCTTGTAACGTGTTGATGTCACTGATGTCAAGATATACCTACTAATAAGAGCTCCAAGAATTTGGAACGCGCTGCCTCAAGAAATCACCCGGGCTACCACACTTTCAATTTTTAAAATCAAACTAAATTAAAAATACTACCACTCTTCTATTCGCTCTACATACACTTGTAACTCTGTCCGTAGTCTATGTGTTTCTTTTATACTTGTTGGTTTTAGACCTCCTTCAGTTAGTTTCATTTTAAAAGTTTTTTGCTTGTTATGTTTATATCATATTATGTATATAATAAAAAACATAATAGAATAAAATAGAATAAAAATATAAACGAAATATTATAAAATTAAATTAAATTAAAATAAGTTAAATTAGATAACATAACATAACATAAAATAACATAACCTAACCTAACCTAACCCAACCTAGGATAGCGTAACGTAAAAGGGCTCTGCTGGCAACCATTGCACGAGCGATGGACAAACAATAAAGGGACATTTATGTACAAAATTAAAGATAATTAATGTCCAAAATGCATGACCAGCATGTTTACTGTTAGCAAAAACGCGAACTAGTGAACTACAGTCTTCGTATAGCAATGACTTAGATTTCAAACTTAAATAATCTAACACAAATATGATGAAGAAAAATATTAGCTATTCAGCTGCGAGTTTGTAGAACGAATTGCCAATACCTGTTAAGCAACAGGATATTTCAATGACGAAATTTAAAGATTTACTCCTGGACAACACATAAATTAGTAATAACAATGTGATGTAAGAATACATCTGAATATATTTAGTTAGATAGACAATATTTAAGTAGTTATCGATCGTAGTATGTATTTATTTATTAATAATATATATGAAAAAAATTCTCAATTTTGATTGGCTAAGAGCAGTGCAGTTTTAAGGAAAAAGGAAATACAGTGCAAATTTTTGAAACGAATAAGCCAATCAAAAACAATAAAAACTGAAAAGAGCCAATCACGTTCCACAACGGATTTTGACGCGTGGCATTTTCCAACCTCGTGCCCAGGCTCTTTCTGGCAGTTTCTGCACAAAATAAACAAATATGGCGGCCAAGATTTGAAACGGAGGAGAACAATTTGTTAAAATTTGAAGCTAATTATTTTTTATTGTTGGCAAGTAAAATACCTGCAAGAAAACTAGAAGATTCTTATTGCTTTTCATAGTAAACTTTCTCGAGTAGCGCATGGTAGAAGAAGCAAAGCGTTTTTAAACAACCAAATATACGAGGAGCGGACACTGCCGAAAGGGAAATGTAATGTAAGCAGAGTTGACTTGGACATTTTTTCATGTATATTATTAATAAGTAACAGCATGGTTTTTCGTGCAATTTGGAAAAACATGCCGTCGTGAGTTTTTCAAGGACCTCAATTAGCACCCGTCCTTCGGACTCGTGCAATTTTGATAGTCTTTGAAAATCTCACTCGTGCACTTTTTTCCAAATTGCACTCAAAACCATGCTATTACTTATACAAATAGTTCTACTTTCTCTATTTTTACTGTATTGTATTTAGCTAAGCAAACGGCTCCTTGGAAATAAGATGCGTAAGAGCTCTGAATGGTTACCGTCTTTAAATAAGATTAAATAATAATAAATAAATAATAATAGCGTAACGTAACGTAACGTAACGTAACATAGAATAAAATAGAATACAATAGCATAAAATAAAAATAAAATGACGCAATTATTTCCTAATTCGTTCAATTTTTCTTCTTCATGTTATTTTAATGAATTCAATACTTACTTTATCGTTATGATTTATCCACTTTAAGCAAAACAAAGCAAGAAATTAAAAATAGACAATTTTTACCTTTACTCTCACACAGTAATCCTCTGTATCCGGACTTGCAGGCACACTTAAAATCGAAATCTTTCTTATTGACGCAAACGGCTCCGTTTTTACACGGAGAAACTTCGCAAGGCAGCACTGTAAGAAAAGAAAAACACCATAAATTAATGCTTGCATTTCCCTTGCTATTCGTATGACGTTCTTCGTTTCGCAATGTCTGCGTAGAATTTTCGTTCCTGCGAGACTTATAAGTCATACGCCGAGATACTGCCACATTACTCCAGTGTTGTATTCATTACATTGGCTTCCGGTCAGATTTAGAATTGATTTTAAGATTATTGTTATTACTTTTAAAGCAATTTTTGGGCTTGCACCCATATACATTTGTGATATAGTTACTATCATAATAGGAAATAATAGGAAACAGTCAAATTATAGTCTTCGAATGAACTTACTACAACCACCCAGTATACGGACTAAAAAGACTCTTGGTGATCGCGCTTTTTCAGTTGCTGCCACCAAACTTTGGAATGCTTTGCCAGTTGACATTCGTCAAGAAGACAACTTTATTAAGTTCAAAGGATTGGTTAAGACACATCTTTTTAAGACTGCCTTTTATTAGTATATTTTATAAATTAGTTTGTTGTTAGTTGTTATCGGATTCTATAACGGTAATTTTATAATTCGCATTTGATCATAATCACATATTAATTTTCGCAATAGAAATATTAAATCATTATCATTATTATTATCATTGTCGACTGACCACGTTAAAACTATTTTCTATTACTTATCAAGGCCCTTTGTTGTGGAATTCATTAGACGCTAGTTTAATCAATTTAAAGGCACAGCGTCAGGTATTAAATTACTCCTTAATAAATAGTTTTGCGCGAGACAAAAATTATATCTGTGTGTAAAAAAAGGAGGAATATTCTTAAAAAAGTAACTCATTAGTGCATTTTTAGGACTATTTAGTCCAAGTTTTGACGTGTATGATATTCACCATAATTTTAATCATGTGAACTTGAATTTGTCCACGAAGTTTTTCAAGTTTGCGTCATGGCAACACTGTGCCATTAAGCAGTCTATCGAGCACGTGTGGCATGTCCTGTTAGCGCGCTGCCGCTGCTGCAGTCCAAAGTTAAGCCCGGTTAGACGGGGTTAGTACTTGGATGGGTGACCGTCTGGGAATGACTCCATTGTCGAGCTTGGAACTCGTGTGAGTAAGAGTTGTAGTTGATCTCTCCTTTGCTTCGAGGGGTTTTCGCCGGGTTCTCCGCTGTGATCCGTGGTCTGAACTGTGGTGGGTGCCTGGTGCGCTTTTTGATATGCCTTCGACACGGACACGTTGATCTGCGTCCTTCGCAATTCCGTCTCCGGCTGCAAGTAAGGATGATTAACCACCCAGTCATTTCCATTCCTTTCCTAGATTTATTCTAGTTTTATACAGGTTTACTCTAGCGATTAGTGTTACACGGTATATCACTATATTTGCATGCTTATTCTTATTCTTATAACTGTTCTTTTTTATCTGAACAACTCTGAGTGAACAAATAATGAGGTGCACGGTTAGTCTCTATGCATTTTAAATTATTTGTTCATGTAAGGTAGCCGCCACTTACTAATGCCAAGTTTAGTCTATACTTTTAAAGTCTTATATGAAACAAAAATTAAGTCTGTCTTACTTGAAAGAACACTTAAAATGATAGAGTAACATCTTTTGCAATTTTTTGTTTCCTTGCTTCGTTCTTGAGATATTTTAGTTTGTTTGATATGACGTGTGACGTCAAAATGTTTAATTTGCATATCAAACAAACTAAAATATCTCAAGAACGAAGCAAGGAAACTGCAAAATATGTTGCTCTACCATTTTAAGTGTTCTTTCAAATAAGACAAACATAATTTTCGTTTCATAGGCACTTGAAAAAATCCTAAATAGATATTACATAAATGTATAAGACAAATTATTGACTAATAATATATTGTAGAAACTAAAAATATATAAATATAGTTTGTGATCAGTCAAATCAATAGTTATAATGATAGTTACTTCTGAGAGTGGTATAGAGTTTCGCAGCTGAATACGAAAAAGATCTGTAGCTATATTTGAACGATTATTTTAACCAGATGAATGCATATTAGACCTGTTTCTCATGGTATTATAATGGTAATTTAGGTAAAGCGCTCTCAATTCGTCAGAATTTATGCCACCAAAATAAGATAGATATTGTTAGAAAGCTATTAATTTGTAGAATACAATGTTGTCTTTAATTTTGCGATAAATACAAACCATTATTATATGGCTTTGTAATATCCTGAGTTCTGATTGGTCAATGAATGGTCCGTAAAAATGCGTATCCGGACCACGGTCTGTCTTTTTCCGTATCCGGACCGCTGTCCCGGATGTCGATTTTAATTTGCTCGTGTGAATTTCTAAGGTTTTCATAAACGCCCTGGTTTTCACACTAAGTTTGATACAATAATTATCGAAAAACTTGAAATAGCCATATAATAAACGCTTTATTAACCTCGTTTATTCGGTCTGTACGGGAAAATATCAGACCTCTGTCTTTTTTGTACGAACCTCGCCTGCGGCTCGGTCCGTACTGTCAAGACCTCGGTCTGGTATTTTCCGGTACAGACCTCGTTCTCGGTTAATAATCTCTTAATAATAGTTGTGAATTTTTTAAGTAAAACAGTCCAGTCATATGTCAAGTTTTAATGATTTTATTGACGACAAAAGTTTAAAATGCTGTTTTTTGACCAACATGCATTCGGACGAAATAAGTCATAAAATTGAGACCAGACAAAAAATAAAAAACGCTAACACCGTTTTGCTGGAAATTTATCTCCGTATCGAACTGCGCAAAAATTTTTTGATTAAAATCAAACGCTTTGTACCTGAGTCACCCCGAGTGAAGCCCTCTGGTTTTAATTTAGAAAATCACAACTATCATTGGTTTGTTTCGCAAAATCAAATACAACGTTGTATTCTACAAATTAATATAGCTTTCTAACGATATCTATTTTGATTTTGTGGCGTAAATTTTGATGACTTGATAGCACTTTGCGAAATGACTCTGCAAACCTTAACCCTTTAACAGGCAAGTTTCTGCAAGAGGTACCCAGTTGACGAGTAAAATGGTCTGGCGTTAGCCAGAGTAAAATATGTAAGTAGGGACAAAAATGGGTTAATGAAGATTAGTAACCAATTAGCAACAAACATGGGAACGAATTAGTTATTAATTTAGTATCTAAATTAAATTACCTTTTTTGGAACAATCAGATCCTTTGTAACCATCAGGACAGGCGCACTTGAAACACTTCACACCATCGTCTGTACACTTTCCCCCATTTTTGCACGGGTGTCTATCGCATGGTGTCACTAAAAATACAAATTGAATCTTTAACATTAATTTTTAAACATGCATGAACTTGCACTACGGTTGTTCTATTTTTCTAAACGTTTTGTATCGGTCTTATCCATGTTGGTGTCGTTGTTTCGGTTTTTGAGATTTTCCACACAAATATTTTATTTTTATTTAACTTGTTTAAACAATTACTTCTGCCAAGAGATTGTTTTTACCTCGGTTTGTTTATCTGTCAGTTTGTGTGTCTTAATTTGTGTAGGGATAGGGGGGGGGGTGTTTGTCTGGTTGGTTGGTTGGTTGGTTAGTAGTTTTTCTGTTTGTTTGTTTGTTTGTTTGTTTGTTTGTTTGTTTGTTTGTTTGTTTGTTTGTTTGTTTGTTTGTTTGTTTGTTTGTTTGTTTGTTTTGTTTTGTTTTGTTTGTTTGTTTGTTTGTTTGTTTTGTTTTGTTTTGTTTTGTTTTGTTTTGTTTTGTTTTGTTTTGTTTTGTTTTGTTTTGTTTTGTTTTGTCTGTTTGTTTGTTTGTTTGTTTGTTTGTTGAGAAAACACATCGACTGATGGTGGTAATCTTACGTTCAGTTTGTCTAATTTCCAATTTTCGAATCCGTAATATGTAGTGCACTGCAGCGCAGTCTCTCTCTCTCTTACCTTTATATGTTCACCTGATTTTACATATAATTATTACCTCTTTTCTCGCAAAGAATTCCTTCATAATTGTGTGGACATTTACACGAAAAAGTGACATCTTCGTGCTCCACACATCTGCCATAGTTTCTGCAAGGTTCACCTTCACATGGGGTCACTAAATAGTTATCAAATACAAGAATATTATTATACCAACCGTTACTATATGAAACAAAGCTTTTTCAAATCAGTTGCTATTATGAAAGTGGTCTATACGTCCAACTTTAATCAAATGATTGAATGAACTATTGTAACTGACTATTGAATGAACTATGGATTATCTCATGGATTATTAATGAGTTTGATATATATTGTTCTCAAACTCAATAATTCATGAATTATCGTAGCCAATCCATATACGTATACCACATCCAATGCATGAGTTTTGATAGCCAATGAAAACCTGTAGGAAACTTCCTACTGAACTGGATCACATTTCACAATTTTCATATTGAAATCGAAAGGCGAATACTCGTTTGAGATGCAAGATCAAACACTTGTTTATCGTGTTTCATCAGGGGACTCCAAACACTCGAAAACAGTAAAAACCTCGGGGCTACGCCCTCGGTTTTCATTTCTCTTCTCATGTTTGGAACCCCAGATGAAACACGATAAACTCGTGTTTGGTCTATTATTACGTGAAACTAAGATGCTGCCATGATATGCTCAAAGTTTCTTACGTAATATATCATAGAGGAGAAGTCGTTTATTATTTGATTTGAAAACACCGAGAAGTGTGTTGAAAAACGAGGCGATAGCCGAGCTTTTTTAATTAACTTCGAGATGTTTTTAAATCAGATAATAAACGACTTTCGAGTGTATTGTATAGCTTCTCAAACAAATCAGTATTTAAAGAGAAATTTGAGGTAAATTTGTCTTAATTTATGGGCGTTTATTACCACATTTCACAACAACGTCTCGGTAACTGATTTCATTATGTTTTCCTAATGAATTATTCATGAGTTTGAGAAACGTTTTTCTATACCTATTTTCTAGCACTATATATCCAAGACCTTGTAAAGAAAAGTGCAACTGTTGTCACTTGCCTTTTTGATTACAATCGTATCCTTTATATCCGTCAGGACAGTGGCATTTCGGGTAATTACCGCCCAGTGACTTTCCTCCATTTTTACAAACTTCAGGATTTTTCTGCTTGCAAAGATTTTGCTAAAATTGAGAAGAATTGACAAAGGAAATCAGGTATGAAAATAGCTAAAGTGAATTTACCCTTAAAGGCCCTGTTATACGGTGCAATTTTTCATGCTGCATGAACATATGCTGTGCAGTGGTCAAAATCGTTGTGAGACAAGTTGCAGCAATCGTTACACAAAGTAGAATCAGGTTCTACTTTCTCCAACGATTGCAGCAATTTGTTTCAGTGTTGCACCGTGTAGCACCCCTTCAGCAACTTTTCTCGCAATATTTTGTTATGATTTGGCACTCAATCGAGTCTCTCCCTAGTCTACCCGCTTTTATCGGGATCCTAACCATTGGGAAATTGCATAAACGCGTTCCAGCGTGTAACACCCCCTGTCTTGCAACTGCAATGCCGCATGAGTCATCATTGCGGGATAAGTTGCATGAAAAATTGCACCGTGTAGCAGGGCCTTAAACCTTTCCCGTCGGTGGATTTTTGTTGTGACGACCGAGTAAAATTGTTTGCCGTTAGTCAGAGTACATGAGAAGACTTGAGTTGAGGTTAAAAGGGATGACCCAAAGGGACCCATCCAGTCCTTTCGCGGCTTCTCCAAAATAAGTCGTCAAAGACTTTTGGGGGGAGGACGGGTGGCGTGTGCTGTTAGCGCGCTGCCTCTTACCAAAAGTTAAGCCCGGTTAGACGTGGTTAGTACTTGGATGGGTAACCGCTTGGGAATGACCCCGTTCTCGGGCTTGAAACTAATGTGCATGAGAAGAGTTGTAGTTGATCTCTCCTGTGCTTCGAGGGTTTTTCGCCGGGTTTTCCGGTTTTCCTCCCTCCGTAAAACCAACACTTACATCATGGTAGTCATGTTCAATTGGGGCATTTCGCCCTGTTTGACCACCAGTTGCTATAGGCAATAAAGTCATTAAATCTAAAAATGTACTGATGTAAACACAGCATGTTGTGGTTATAGGTTATCGATCGAGAAGATTGCAAAAATCTTGAGACTCAGCGAAGCTAGCCGACAAATTTGGAGAAACCTATTTGACGACATATTTTGGAAAGGCCGCGAAAGGACTGGATGGGCCGCTTTGAGTCGACCCTTTTAACCTCGACCACTTGAGAGTCGTATACAACACCGATGCCAAACGTTTGCGCGTGCGTGAGTTTACAGGGGTAAAGACTGCAAGAAATTCGGGAGATAGCCTTGGCAACAACAACCAGCCAGACAAGACTGAGCCAGAGCCAAATATTCGTGACATTCTTGCAAAAAGGGGCATGAAAAATGGTGTATTTCAGAATACTTTACAGTATTGACTAAGAAGCCATGCACAAATTATCTACCTTAAATGCCTATGAAGGGAAAATTAAGTCTGTCTTATTTGAAAGAGCACTTAAAATGATAGAGTAACATTCTTTGGAGTTTTTCGTTTCCTTGCTTCTCTCTGGAGATATTTCAATTTGTTTGATATGCAAATTAAACATTTTGACGTCACATGTGCATTATGAGTTATCGAAAAAGGTTATTTATCTTTGCTTTTATCAAATCAAATTAACAGTTCGAAGGAAGCACGAATGTAAGTGTGCTTCGCCCAGAACACTAAACATGTAGATTCAAGTGACGATATTTGATAATAGCAAAGATATATAACTTTTTTCGATAACTCATTATGCACGCGTGACGTAAAATGTTTAACTTGCATATCAAACAAACTGAAATATCTCAAAAACGAAGCAAGGAAACGAAAAACTGCAAAAGATGTTACTCTATCATTTTAAGTGTTCTTTCAAATAAGACAGACTTAATTTTCGCTTTATAGGCACTTTAACGTTTTGGTGGTATGCTTGTAATGTTAACTTTTGTGTGGGACTCTCGGATCAGTCTAAATATGTCAGTGATTTCCCGCACAAGTTTTCTGATTGGCTATATAAGAAACCAGTCGCTTTGTAATTATAAATTCGTTCACATGCTCGTTATTAATTAGAGTTAGGTTTTTTGTTTTGTTTCGGTTACTATATAGCTACATGATAACCCGTTTTTTTCTATCGCGTTGAATCTTTTTAGTTTTAATCTATCTGACGCTAGACAGAAGCAAACTTTTAGTAAGCACTGGTTTGAAAGCGTTTTCATGCAGTAATTTATCTCGAAATTATACAAAGATGCTAAACATTCTGACTTATGAAGGGTCTGTTAACAATGCTGATATTGTTGCCTAAAGTAAACAGCCGTTGCTAAGGGCGTTGCTATGAAGTTTTAAGGTTTTGACGTTTTATTCTGGCTAACGCCAGACGATTTTATTCTGGAAATAGAAACCTCTAATAAGTTGAGTGCTAAAGTTGTTTTCGTTCAGCAGTTTAATTAACCCGAAGTTATACATGAATATCAAACATTTTGTGTCATACAGTATCCAGTCACAATCTAATATTCTTGTATAAAGGTAAACAATTGTTGCTAAGGGCGTTGCTGCGGACGATACGTTAGACCAGTTTTGGCATTTGCACAGTTTAAAGGATCAAAGAGGCGTTTTTAAGCGTTAACGAACTATTGGAAAAGAGTTAGGCTATCTAATTTTATCAGTTTTATAAATTTGAAAAAGTTTACGAAAATCTACTTTTTCTTGTTTAATTACCATAAACCTTTATTTGCCAACTGGCATTTTAAGTCTTTTTAGTTTCATTCTAGGTAACGCCAGACGATTGTATTTCGCAGAAGTAAATCTGTGGTCTGGTTAAAGGCGTTTTCATACAGTAGTTAACCTCGAAATTATACAAAGATACAAAAAATGAAGAGTCAGTTGGAAATGCAATATTTTTTCCTAAGGTAAACAGCCGTTGCCGATGGCGTTCAATTATTGTAATTTGCATAGCCAAAGGGTTAAAGAGCCGTTTATAAGCGATAAAAAAACTATTGACTAAGTTGCAAAAGATTTGGGCTATCAAATTTTATCTGTTAGCGATTTAATTCGAATTTTATATGGATACAAAAAATTTCGGGTCATGCAGAGTACAGTTTACTACAGTAAACATTTCTTTATTATAATAAATGTACGGTGCCATTTGAAGAAAGTTCTTTTATTTTTGTCTTGGTTAACCTGGCTAAAAATTATTATAATAACAAAACATCGCCATGCAAAGTTTCAAATAACTTATAACGCAAGCTCTTATTTGCCGACGGACGTTTTGAGTCTATGTTGTTCTATTCTGACTACTCCACAAGATTTTATTCAGCAGAGGGAACTCCTTGGTATAAGCAAAGAGTTAAAGGAGTTTCCATGCAGCAGTTTAACTCGAAATGAAATACAAGGACTCTAAACATTTTGAGTCATGCAGAGTGAAGTCACAATCCAAGTATTCTTGCCTATATCGTATTGTTTACTTATAGGCAAGAATATTGGATTGTAAAAAAGGGCGTTGCTGCGGCAGATGCGAAAGACCAGTTTTGGTATTTTCATGGATTAAAGGGTTAAACAGGCGTATAAACGATAAAAAACTATTGACTAAGTTGCAAAAGGGTTGGGCTATCTAATTTTATCTGTTAGCGATTTAATTCAAAATTATACAAGGATACTAAAAATTTCGAGTTATGCAGAGTCAGTTGGAAATGCAATATTCTTGTCTAAAGTAAATATTGTTTGCTAATGGCGTTGCTATGAAAGACCGTTTTGGAACTTGATGGATTTGACGTGTTTAAGCAATAAAAAGCTATTTATTAGGTTGCAAAAGAGTTAGAGTATCTTATTTTCCTAGTCTTGTAAATTTGAAATATTTTACGAAAATTCACTTTTTTGTGTATAAGACCATCGTATCCCTTCTTTGTCAAAGAACTTAGAGAGTCTTCCAAACTATATTCTGGCTAACTCCGGAAGATTGTATTCAGTAGAGGGAACTCCCTGGTATATATAAGCAAAAGAAAGGCGTTTGCATGCAGCAGTTTAACCAGAAATTATAGAAGGGGTCCAAACAGTTTGAGTTGTGGAGAGTCAAGTCACAATTCAATCTTCTTACCTAATAAGTAAACAACCGTTGCTAAGGGCGTTGTGTGGACGATACAAAAGACCAGTTTTGGTATTTACGCAGTTTAAAGGATCAAACAGGCGTTTTAAGCGATAAAAAACTATTAACTAGATTGGAAAAGGATTAGGCTATCTAATTTTATCAGTTTTGTAAATTTAATAAATTTTACGAAAATTAACTTTCCCTTGGTTAGTTATCATAATCCTCTATTTGCCAACGACATATTTTAGTTTCTACAATATAGTTTTACTAAGGGCTGATTAAATGAAGCAAATTGGCTCATAGGTTAACTAACTCGTCTGATTAGGATTGTACGGTGGTGTTTTAAATCTCACATAAACTAAATTTGCAAAGAGGAATTAGTTTAGATTTAAAGGAATCCTAACGCTGATTCAAATCTCTTCTTGCGTGCCGCCGAGGAAAGAATTTCGTGACACGCGAACTAGCCCAGTTACCCGGGACAGCCGGGGCTAATGTAAACAGCTCCTTATTCTGGCTAGTACCAGGCGGTTCAATTCAGCAGAGGGAAACCCATGGTAGCTATATGCATGGTATTAAATCCGTTTTCAAAAGTCGTTGACCAATGCACTCTATATTTGCGCTTTGCTAGATGATTCAGTAAAGTATAATCGCGATGATAAAATGAGCTTAATTCAGTCAATAGCAAAAAGTGATACATGAACAATTATGAATATTCTATATATAAAAATCAAATGTGAAATGCTTAAATACCTGTATAGAGAATGAGGATCGCACACAACACCGAAAATATCTTCATCCTTGGTAAAGAAAAACGCAATTTAATTTCGGTTCAAATAGGTATTTCTCTAAATTTGAAAGTATTTTTAAAGGGTCTTAATTTTTAGCAATTGTCCTAAACTTGCACAAAATCTCAAAATAACGGGTTTAATTTTTATAAAAACACGAAAGACATACTAGAAACATGCACAGAAGTTCAGATTGAAAAAATTAAAGCGAGATTGAAAGGGATTGTAAATGTGACATCTTGTTATCTGTTGGCTTGGCAGCATTCAAGTTTAAACCAATTTGTGTAAGAACGTGGTCTTAAAGGTTCAAAAATCCCCCACAGTTGTTAGGTGACTGGTATATTTTATATTCGAATTAATGTACTGTACAGCTTTAATTTTGAAATTTGAAGTTCAGAGAGTTCCAACATAAAACAATTGAGGCTAAAACTAGTGTGACATAGCTCCTTTAAAGCGAAAGAGGAGTAGGAAGTACAGTATATATACAAATATATGCGGGTCTTACCTTAGAACAATCCTGTTTGTCGCCAACTGCTTCTGTCGCTAAGAGGATCTGGGTTGTTCTGAACGTATGTTCTCCACCGCGTCTTTTATATAATAAGCCAGTATTCAATTAAGTTGTTTTTCACTTAATTTCTGCTGCGCTAGTAAGCGTGATAATTAACGATTAATTGCCTATATCAACACTTTTTTCCAGCAAAATCGTTTTTTAAAGAATTCCTCCATTCGAATTGAGTTTGCTTTGACCAAATTACTAAAGAAATTAAGGAATGCCTGCTTGTTGATACAGTAATCTGAATTGTTTTAATTCCTTGCAAGCAATTAGAAATCAATGCTGTTGTAAGAAGCCCCGCACATATATTGCTTGCTTTGACTGCAAAAATGTTCGGACTTATAACTTTCTGACGCGATACACTCGGACAAAAGAAACATTCTGACGATTTTTTGACAAATTTCGGACGTTTTTTCTTTGAAGTTTCTGACGCTTTCAAAACACTGTGAGACGAGACAATGTGTAAATAGTTTTTAATTTACTGAACACAGTTCCGTTGAGACACTATACAGCTTGAACTTAACAAACAACTGGACGTTCTTTGGCAAAAACAGAACAAAACATAGTGAAGGTCCCTGAATGAATACTGACGCCTAACGTGGGTGTTTACAAAACAAATAAACTTCTAAACGCAGCCAGGGAGGAGTCCGGTCAGTATTTCGTTATCAAAAATTTTGTCGGCAGTTTACTCTTTTCTTTATTTAAAGCACTACCTACGCAGCAATCTACTTTTTTGCACTCTCAAAAGTTTGTTTGTTATATATGGCGCTGATTTTGTCATGGTAAGGCAGAATGAAAACAATCTCATGTCAGAAAGAATTCGCCCACACTCTTTATTGAGTAGCCCGGCTATTGGAGATCACATTCAACCCTTAGATTTTTACTAATATTTTAAGGATAAATGACTGGAGGCTAATCATCCTTACTCGCACCTGAATTACGAAGGACGCAGATGGCAACATGGCCGTGTCGAGGCATATCAAAGGCAGCCGCCATACGACACAGCTCATACTACGGATCACAGCTAAGATGTTGGGTGTTGATTTTATGGAAGGGAGGAATCAACTACAACTCTAGTGAGGTCACCCATCCATCCAAGTACTAACCCCGTCTCAACTGTGCACTTTTTTAATTTTAGGAACATTTGGGGGTTGAGAGAGATAAGAAGATCATAGTTATACATGTTGAACTGCCATGCATATTTACACGCAGTAATCAATGCAAAATTTGCTCGTGTTTAAACAATATTTTCCTTTTAGCGTACTACTCAAAATCTCTTTATTTTAGCAAGAATTTCTTGTGCAACATAACCTAAGGTACTTTATGTATAAGCCTGGCTCCAACAGAAATCCTAACCTAGGAATTAGTGTGTATTACATGGACATGAACTGATACTAAGAATACGACATAGTTTAATCCTACTCTGGCTTAAACATTTTGAACGTAACTTACAAAGTTACTGCATGTTCATAACCCAACGTTTCGACACTCCGGTCTAGTGTCTTCATCAGGAGTGACTAAACAACAAATTTCAAAACTCGAATGTCCTAAATTTGTCATCCTAGCAAGTGCAGTACACTGTCGAGCGTTTATTTATTTATAAACCTTCTTTGTTTTAATTGTAAACTGCCGAGGTTTTTGGTAACGGAAAACTGACGTTTCGAGCTAAGCTCTTCATGAAAGTGAATTGTGATGAAGGGCTCTGCTCGAACGTTAATTTTCCGTTGCCAAAAACCGCGGCAGTTTACCACATTTTCACTTTGCTCCATCTAAAACACTGCCTACATATCCGACTCTGCTTTTTTACATTCTCAAATTCTCATTCCTGTGTTGCGTATATAACATGAGCTCAAAGCTGCTTTCTACTGATCATATCTACATTCGTAATTATATAATTTATTTTATCTTTTGATATGTCTCTCATCCCCCACATGAGCTGCACAATAATGCTAAAATAAAGTGATTTTGACTAGTGGTACGCCAAAAAGAACATTTTTGTAGCATACTTTCATAATTATGATTTTCTTAATCAACTGCCAAATGCCTATAAAATGTTTGTTGATTCAATTTTGACATACATAGTTTGTTGACCTTATTCCGTAATGGGCGCTGAATTAAAATTCTTTTATGTGCATGTCAATTAGCCCTTGTGACCTCGTTTAGGGGCCGATTACATGAGCCGGGCTGGCCCGGTTAACCGGGCTGACTCGTGTCACGAAATTCTTTCCTTGGCCACAAAAGGAGATTTTAATTAACGTTAGGATTCGTTTACATCTAAACTAAACCAATTCTTCTTTGTACATTTAGTTTATGCGAGTTTAAAATCCACAGTGAGATCCTAATCAATCGCGTGAGCCCATGCAGTTAACTGGGCTAGCCCAGTGAACTCGATGACGATGTAAGTTAAAATGTGATACTTGGAACGCTAACGTCCAGTCATTCGGGGGCAAAAAGTGAGGCAAAAAGTTCCAGGCCCCTGCGCGGTTTGCAGGTAGATTTCAGTCAACCTCGTACCCAGGGTCTTATCTCCGCTCCCGCGCCCCGCCCACCGCTGCGAAAAGACCCTGGTCCAGGCTGGTCACGTGCTGCCCAAAATATGGGCAGTACAAAATAAATTTAGTGTGGGTAGGGTGGTACAAAAAACTTTCTCGACATACCGACCGGAGTAGTGTTTATACAAAACACAAAACATCTGGCCAGATGAAATGTCACGACTCACGAAAGGTGCACAAGGGCTTGGAGAAACAATCCGAAACGAGATATAATTTAATAAGAATGCCAAAGTCTCAAAGATCAATATTTTGCTGGCTTTGTAGCGCTGGCGACATGTGTTATTGATGGGAGAATATTCGTTTTAAGCATTCGAATCGCGAGGCTTTTAACTGGACGTATTCACTTAAATATAACGGCAGCTTTCGCGTGTGGTATTCAACAACGTACAGGTGAAACACATACGTATTTTATTGTTTATATTGAGAGTTTGAAACAGTCTTCCATTTCATTATCAACTGTGAGGTTTACTGTGCTGCGTTGTATTAACCGGTCCGTGGTTGTTTTGACCATTTCTCATGCGGACAAAATTAGGGTCAGTCGTCCACGAACATGATAATTGATAAATATATTTGATATAAAATGCCAATTTTCAAGTTCATCTTAGAAAGGTTAGTCGATATCCGTACCTATTATATTTTAAACAATTGGCGAGGAACTATAATTTAATGCGGCGTGTTATTATTAATAGTCCGAAAAGCGGCGGGTATTAGGTTGTTGCGTTTAAAACGATCAAAACTAAAAGATACGTAACAAGTTAACTTGAACGGGGGTTTCTTTATCGGACAAGAAGTTTGTGACAGCAAAGAAGCAGAAAAATCGATAAGACTCGCCCGCTTTCTTGAAGTCTACTGAAAGTACTATAATATTTATTTAAGTAAACAACACAGCGCAGAGCGCATTCAGAAATGCAGACAACAAATGTTCAACATTTCATCTTTGCCTTATTAAATGTGTCTAGTGTCTTGCTATAGCATTATAGAATGATATTGGTTTCAAATATTTTACTATTTTAGTACTGTTTATTTTTGTTTATTTGTCGTTGATTAACACAATTGTTCGATATTTTAATATACTTTGCCGAATGGAGGAGCGACAACAGATTTCGCAGTGGCGTATTCATATTTCATGATCAAGCGACGAAAGATCAAATTTGCGGAGTAACTGGAGTTTATATAAATAGAAAAATGATAATAAGATATCGATTAATCGACTATATATTGTATAATTTAAGCACCCAGGTTGACGATTATTAAACGAATGGTAACATCAAAAACTTTCTTCATTGTAAACTTAAATAAACACAGCGATTTATTATAAACTAAAAACAATAGCTGTCAAAACAACTTGTTTCAATTTTAAAATCGTATCACCGGTTTAACCATTCATTTCAAAATCTAATACCAGAAAACAAAACAACATACGTATACATGCATTTCTTCGACTATTCCAGCGAGGTCAAGCATTGATACACAGGGGACACTCCCACAGTCGAAAATTTTTATAGACGACACGTGACCAGCCTGGACCAGGGTCTTTTCGCAGCGTTGGGCGGGGGCGGGGGAGCGAAGATAAGACCCTGGGTACGAGGTTGGATTTCAGTCTTCCATACACGGTCACCGGTCTTGAGCGAACCGCGAAGGCTCGAAATTTATAAGGTTTAAAAAATTGTTTATTGAATCATTTTATCACGCTTTGCTAAACGTGCATTTTAAATTTTGATTGGTTGTGCTATGCTGCCGAACTAATTATGCAGTGATTGTCTATTTGTTGCTATAGTAAAAGTCATTGTCTTTACAAAACGTGCACGCAGTTTGTCAGTGAAGAAATTAAATCAAATTTTCGTTATATTATAAACCATATATATTAGAGTTTCGTCACTCCGAAGAGGATACAAAAAATCAACACAAACTTAGTATAGAATATGCCGTATAGGTTAGTACCAGTTTCATCAGTGTCGTTTTGTTTAAAAAGCATTCCGCATTCGTACCGAAAACAACAACTAGCCATGAGTAAACGTGAAAAATAAACAATCTAGTTGTCAGTTATTTCTTAAAATATCATAATGCCGTTTAACACATTCGAACAAAGAATTAAAGGAGCAGAAATAAGAAAATGACATTGGATATCAAGTATCAATACGTCTTCAAACTTACTCGTACAAGAATAGCTTTCTCACTCATGTTCTCACCTTTTCAGCTGGCTGTTTTCATATCATAGCCAGCAAAAGGACATATCATCTGTTTTCTCAGCCTATTTTCATCCCGAGACCCGAGCTTAATTTATTGTATAATTTCGGACTACTATACAGTAAATAAAACAACAACAGCACAGCACAACAATGGAAACCATTAAATGCACGTTTACTCTGACAAAATAATTTGATAAATAATTTTTTCAAACCTTTTCGAGCCTTCGCAGTTCGCTCAAGACGGGCGGCCGTGTAAAAAAAACATGTTGTGGGAGACTGAATCCTACCAGTAAACCGCGCAGGGGCCTGGAAATTTTTTGCCTCACTTTTTGGTTCTTCGTTAGCGTTCAGACTTCACTGAGCTAGCCCGGCTCATGTAATCAGCACCTTAAGGTGGTGATTACATGAGCCAGGCTAGCCCAGCTAATCGGGCTGACTCGTGTCACGAATTTCCGTCGGCCACAAAAGGAGATTTTAATCAACGTTCGGATTCGTTTACATCTAAACTAAACCAATTCTTCTTTGTAAATTTAGTTTATGCGAGTTTCAAACCACAGTGAGATTCTAATCAATCGCGTGAGCCCAGTTAAACGGGCTAGCCAAAATTTCGAGTGTGGAATATAATATACATTATAAGATCAAACCGGGACCAGTTGCGAAAAATGCAACATCAAGGCCTTCCGGCTAGGAATTGAAGTGATTGAATATATCACTGTTCTATGAAGTGATTGGATGTAGCTGATTTGGCTTAACCCCTTGACTACTAGGGGTCTTCCCTTGACGAGTAAAATCGTCTGGCATTAGCCAGAGTAAAATACTAAACGTGCGTCTACATGCGTGCTTACGAGTCAAAGGGTTAAAATTAGTCAATTTTACTCAAAACATCGAATTTGAATCAAAGTTATTTGATCTCTTAGCAAACAATTAATAGCTAGGACCCTCTGGAGTAACTCTTTCATTAGCGCAATTACTTGTTGGTAATTTCATAGGCATTAATTAAGCGACAGATTAGTACTTTAAATAAAGATATTTTTCTAATAATGCCAGAAGAAAATCAATTTAGTTTCATTTTAATAATTTATGCGTAAACTCTTTGAGGCCTTTGTGTTTAGTCTTACAATTAATACTAATACTTCGACCTACCAAAAATCATACACTATTCGGACAACAAGGACATGGAACATACTACCAAAAACTATTACAACAAAAAAAAACATCACACTCTCAAACTTCAAGAACTTACTATTCAACAGTAATAGCAACGCACTTAACAACACATATGACGTAGGCGCTCCACAAACATGGAAAAGCATATGTTTAAAATGCAACACAGCTCGAAGCCTTGTGAACCCACTATCGTGTTGCTTTTAGTAGATATCGTAGTAAATTTAATGTATTTAATGTATATCCTTATGTATTTTTAAAGTAACTGTTAAATCGTACTTGTTTTGTGGGGCCGCAGTAATTGGCACTAGCTGTTGCGGTTACCCATGCAGCCTAATTGTCTTAATGTCTGTATTTATGTTTGTAATGTGTATGGCAAAGTTATTCAAATAAAATAAAATAAAATAAACAATTGACGTCAAAACGTGCATTCTTCCGTTGCTGACCCCCAAACCAGAGGCGACCAATTTTGAAACAAAAATATGTTTTCCACAAAGTTAGGCGGTCAACCAGATTTCTGACTAGGGTTAGAGGTTGTTCAGAAGACTTGTGGTTGGAGGTTATTCAGAAGATTGTCAAAATCTTGGGACTCATTGAAGCTTGACGACAAATTTTGAAAAACAAATCTGACGACATATTTTGGAAAAGCCTCGAAAAAAACTGGACGGGTCCTTTTGAGTTATCCTTTTCAACCTCGATCAGGGCGAACACATAGTTTGCCAGACCTAGTCTTAAATGGCATTGGCGTGCCTATTGAGTTTGCGACTTTGCGCGAACCAAAGACCCGCTTACACAGGCTGCGGTATTTATTCTTTTGACACATGCGATCAAATGGATAGACTTGTCAGTGTATTGGACTGTTTGGCAGAATTATGTATCCTGTCCAGTGTTCCTTGCTCTTATGGCATTGACCGCTGATCTTATTCTGCCCAATGTGTTTTATTTGACTGTGGGCTCAGCTGTTCAACCCTATTCAAAATAAGATGCACGGATTACGCATGCGTTATGTCAGTGTCGGATCTATACTCGTCGCGTACCTAATGCTGATCCGGTGTCGGAACTATATCCATGCACGGTGAAATCCATTGCAGCCATTTGCAAAATTTGTAAAGGACGTTTGGTTATTATCTAGTGGAATGAGTGTCACTTAAATCTATTATTACTAAAAAAGGCAACTTGCTCTAACATTAAACCTAACCTCCAAGCTAACCCTAACTTTAATCCTGACAATTCATTTGCCTATTATTTGTTATTACAATTAGACAAGTTAATTTTTCAATATCGGGACAATATTAATGTCTTTTTTATAACCTTCTTTGCGTTTCATTTCCGGCCTTTTTTATTTATGGCAAATCTGATGTCAGTAATTGGCTCTGCCATAGATACTATAAGCTACTATATAGGAGTGAATGACGTTTGGAATATAACTAGTGGAATAAGTGTCTCTGGGATTTATTAGCGTACGTAATAACTTTAATCCTAACAATTATTTGTTATTACAATTAGACAAGTTTAGTTTTTTAATATCGGGAGAATATTAATGTTTTTTTCTTAACCTTCTGTGTGCCTCAAATAAGAGTTACAAGAGATATTAATATTCTTCTGATATTGAAAACTTGACTTGTCTAAATGTGATGACAAATAATAGACAACTAGATTGCCAGGATTAAAGTAAGTTAGCATTAGCGTCGAGGTTAGGTTTAATGTTAGAGTAAGTTGCTTTTTTAGTATTAATAAATTTAAGAGACATTCATTCCACTAGATAATAGCCAATTAAACGTCAGGTATGCCAAGTGTATTTAAGGCCAAAGCGTATATAATTGCTGGAGGAAAGAGGCAACGGCGGAATTTAGGATTTTGCATTAGTTCTGCTAATTAAAAACAGGTCTCAAATAGAACCTTTGTTTTAAAATATTGGATATTAATTAGATGACAGATTAAAAGCCCAAACAGAATCAATTATTCTAATTTTAAGAAAAATTTGGACTTGTGTGTACTTTATGCGGTCTTTGTATTTATTTAGCCAAATTATGTCAAACCCTATTTAAAATTCCTTCGTTGCTGGTGTTTGATATAAGGATACTATGAAGTGACTCTCCGCTGTAATAAGAGACTCTCGCCATAAGATGGCAGACGGTCTTTAAAAGACTGCATGTTTGATGATTTTGCAAGGTATTATGCATTACAATCGAACTCCTATTAACACTTTGAAGCCTGACGACGAGTTTTTAGTAATTTATTCTGGCTAACGCCAGACGATTTTATTCAGCAAAGGGAGAGGTCCAGGCCTCAAAATGTTAAAACCTACCTCTTTAACACTTTGAAGCCTGACGACGAGTCTTTAGTATTTTATTCTAATTCTGGCTAACGCCAGATGATTTTATTCAGCACAGGGAGAGGTGTTCAAAAGGTGTTTCCAAGCCTCAAAGTGTTAAGCGGACAGCCTTTGGGACCTCGCTGAGGTGTCCAGCTTAAAAGGGGTTGTACAGTAGGGGGTGCGCGTGTGGTGACTGTATGCGTAGTTTCTTTTTACAATAATTCTATAAAACAATCAATACAGCACTAACTGACTTAAACAAGTTCACAATTCAAAGTGTTGGCCTCTCTCAGTTAATATCAAGTGTTGATTATTACTTTTATTAAAGTAAACATTAATTTTGAATTGATTTGTGCGCTTAAAAGAGGTTAATTTACACACTGGAACCTAAGGGCCTGTTTATATGGAGCCGAGTTACCCGGCTAGGCGAGTTGAAAAAAGATGAGTGTTTAATATGAGACGAGTTACTCGGCAAAGCCGCCCACGCATTATAATGGTTTCACATTCCATGAGTAGTTTCCGATTGTCTTCATAATTGGCGCGTGCGCTGTTGTGACGAATTCAACTCGGCTAGCCGAGTTACCCGCCAAGGGAGTGTTTATATGGGAATATTTTCATCCCGGCATGCCGAGATCTCGGCTGTTTTGTCGGGATCTCGGCTAACCGAGTTACCCTCCTATCTCATATAAACACTCTGCCGGGACAGCATTGAATTTCTATACCGATCTATTTCCGAGTAACTCGGCTAGCCGGGTGACTCGGCTCCATATAAACAGGCCCTAAGATAGGTGTCCGCTTCCACTTAAGAGGTGTCCGCTTAAAAGGGGTTGTAACTATAGTGTTTTATTAAAGAAATGGCTGGGACCTCGCCTAGAGTCGGACTGGCTCTGTATTAGGGGCTGTGCCATTAGGGAGAGGGGCGCCTTCAGGGTTTCTTTCAGAATATTGAACAAGGGGGCAAAGCAGGCAATACTTACTACGTGTGGGGCAAGGAGCGCGACCAACTTCTAGGGGGGTCCTGGGGCATGCTCCCCCGGAAAATTTTGAATTTTAGAGTCTGAAATAGCATTTCCTGCATTTTGAGGGGGGTTTGAAAGAGTTTTGAAGGATATAAAATACCAAACAAAATATTCAAATATACTCATTTTATATAGGATTACACCATAACATGCAAGGCATACATCATGACTGAGGAGATGTCAACCATTAATTAAGTGACTACTTCATGTCAGGCTGTCAGCTGCGTGAAGCGTACTAAAATATTATTTAATCGTAATATACTATTAGCTGTACCATACTGATTAAAACGTAAAACGACTATAAATCCAAAATCAGGTTTTGAAATAAGAATTGCATTACATATCAAATATAATATTATACAACGGGAAAGGGTCGCAGTAACGGCATCCTAAGGGGGCGCATGTGCCATTGGCACAATGGGACATGCATAGGGCCAGTCCGACTCTGTCATTAATAGGGGTTCGACTGTATATTTGAGTTTGACGAACATGAACTAAACGTCTGTTAAATTACACCGGACTTAGCTCTCAAACGTGCCATAATATCAATTTAACTAGATCTTATATATGCAAATAGTACTACTTAGGTGTACATATGACTATGAATTTGCAACCTTAGCCACTCTATCCGAGTCTCAATACCTCAATGGTTAGAGCGTCTAACCGGTCATTGAAAAGTTATACTTATAGGTTCAATCCCTGTCTGGCCCAGCTCAGAAATATTTTCTGAGTATTTGAACTTGACATTATCACTGTAACGAACGGTTACCAAACCTCTGTTAGACTGTTACATTTAAGTGATTGCACCAAACGGAACGCTGCCACTTATTAAGATCAGAGCACCTATGGCGTGTGCTGTTAGGGCGCTGCCTCTCACTATGCACCAATAGATCGTTTTCACTCACGTGATCATTTCTTATTTCTTCTGTTAATCTTTGGAATGATTTACCTAGTGACATTCGTTCTTGCTCATCTTTAAGTAACTTCAAGATATACGTTTCCAGAAGGCGAGATATTGTATTTCCTAATTCTTTATATTATATTGGTGATCGTATTGCAGCTATCCTTCATACACGTTTAAGATTAGCAAATAGCACTTTAAACAACGATTTGTATTTAAAGAATTGTGTATCTTCCCCTTCTTGTGCGTGTGGTATTCCGAAGGAAACCGCGGCTCATTTCTTTTTTGAATGTGACCGATATGCTGCTCCTCGTGTGGACTTGCTTGCCTCTGCTGCTCATTTAATTGGTGCAAGATGGTCTAATGCTTCGAAACTAACTCGTTTTTTTTGGCTCCTAAATGGTTTGCCATTTGATGCAGTTCCTTTTCACGTTAATACGCAGTTTGTATTAAGTGTCCAAAATTTTATAATTGATTCGCATCGTTTTACTAATTAATTGCATTGGTCCATCTTTGCGCTTTGTTGTCATCTTGTCCGCTTGCTCTTGTTAAAAAATTGTAAAATGGCGAAAGCTCCCTCGATAAGCCATATTGCTTTTGGGGCAATCGTCGTAATCAAAATATTGTATAAAAAAATATAGATGAAAATGATCTATAGTTAAGCCCAGTTAGACAGGGTTAGTACTTGGATGGGTGACCGTCTGGGAATAACCCTGTTCTCGAGCTTGCGACTCATGTGAGTACAGTTTAGTTGGTCTCTCCTGTGCTTCGAGGGTTTTTCGCCGGGTTCTTCGGTTTTCCTCCCTCCGTAAAAATCAACACCTACACCTTAATAACTACTTCATGTATTGTAAATATATAACTATACCTATTTCTCTATTCTGTTGCACACTGTAATGCGCATTCGATCATTACGTCATGAGGAATGCGCAATATAAATCACTAATAAATCACTAATTATCTATCACCTGTGATTATGAATTGCAACCTTGGCTATCGATCTTCAGTAGCTCAATGGTCAGACCGTCTAACTGGTCATTAGAAGATTGCAGGTTCGAACCCTGTTAGATGCTCTGGGCTACTGAGGCGGCTTGGATGGATAGATCTAGCCAAGATTGCAAATTCATACCAGCGTTTGCATATGAGATGTAGTTAAAGTGATCGATATATTGTGACTTGTACGTATGCATGTGGTCTGTTTCCGAGCTTGGTGTAATGTAGCAGATGTTTGGTGGACGTTCGTCAAGCTCAATTACTCAGAAAAGATTTCTGAGCGCCAGACCGATGTTAGAAGGTTGAATGTTTGGCTATCCTGGGAGAGACATTCGTTATATTATGATTAAATTCCATGAAAGCTAAATTATACTTTTTATTCACATTTTCCGACAAAAAATTCTCCTCACGTTTCAGTAGCGACTACAGAAATACTGTAATACATAACCAAATACAGAAGCGGAAGTGGGAAGGTATTTCCATTCTGACTGTAATAAGTTTGACGAACGGCTACCAAACGTTTGTCACATTACACCAAGGTCCTACTTTAATTACGTTTTATATGAAAACGCCACCGCATTAGCGGACATAGGACTCGGTCACTAGTTCACTGGTCATAGCGTTTAACCGGTCATTAGGAGGTTGCTGGTAAATCATCTGCAGTGCGCACGTCATCTTTTTCCTTGAGCGTGCGGTCGATATTTCTTTATTCGTAAAACTACAAATGTTTCGGAGCCTCATTTCTGTCAAATTATAAGGTTATCCCTGAAAAAAGACAAGCAAATTTTCGATTTTGAATGGGCAATTTGCATTATCGCAATGCATGCTGGTAGTTGAGGTACGGATTCACTTTCAGGGGAAATGGCCGGCGTCAGGCGAGCATTTCGCCTGAAAGATTAATTCACTGTTTTAGCGGTATTTTCGTTCCCGAATGAGAGATTTTTACTTCTCGTTAGGACAGGTAGGTTATGAACTATGTTTTATGTAAATGGGAGCGAAACTGCTTTTGATACTGGCGAGAAAATTACTTCAGAGTTGTCGATGGAGTGAAGAACGTTCGAACAAAACCATGCTTGAAGAAAGAACTTTTTGCACATTTCTAGGTGAGTAAAGAAATCGACTGCTGTACAGTAAGCCATTTGGCCTCACATTCATGCATATGTAGTAGATCTATTCAGATCGTATAGTTGATGCCCTTGTAAATGTCTCTTCTCTGCATTTTCGCTGGTTGAAATTGACAAGGCTTTGAAACAGCTCACGATCACTTGTTGTTCGAATAGCATCACCTCGTCAGGCTTTGTTTTGATTTGTTTTGCATGGAAAAAAACTTGTTTCACTAGCCACTGTTCAGGTATTTTGCAAAAACTCCGAGTGCAAAGTGATTTCGGTTTCACTTGGGTTTTGGTCTTTGTTTTTCTTCTCTTCCCTTTTGTACTGGTGAAAATACTGTATAAATTTTAGTGTGGTGTAAAATACAGTAGAATAGGCTAAAATAATTGTTCTAACGTTAATTATATTCGACTGTTGTCACAGAGCCCTAGTCATCGTTTTTAACCTATAGCTATAAATTGATTCAATAATATAAACTGTAGTACTATTAAAGAGTAGTTTTAACATGCAAAGAATGCACTGTAGGCATATATTTAAACGGTTTGGTTGCAAGATCTGGATAGGAGGATACAAACTGCTTGCCACTGAGCCAATCAGAGCACACAAATATTGAGTTGGATACTGGACCAGAGAAAAATAAAATGTAATATGGTTATGATGAAATTTTGGCTCTATGAGTCTAAGGGAGAAAGTAGAACAGCAAACATTTTCAGTTCAATGTTTCAAAAACAGTAATAAAAAATGGGAATTGCACACTGGGTTTCCAAATTATGAAACATTTTTTATGACTTTCTCAGTCCCACTTGTGAAAGACTGTAAAGATACAGTGGATCCAATAACAGCCAAGTCAAAACAAAATGGAAAAGTGGAGGACACTGTCACTGACACAGGCACTAATAATCTCCCAAAGAAGAATTATTTTTATGCCTTTCTAGGCTTACAGTAGGTGTGTCTGCTGGAGAAAGATCTGGTTATTTGATACAACATATCTGCAGTGTCACAAGTTTTGAAGGTTTAGATAACATGGCTGGACTTCCTTCGAAATACAGGTTAATGTTCATTCCCATTTGGCCCACACAAGAGTCCAAGGCACTGGCAGGACTGGCATATTGGGGGGGGGGGGGGGGGGGGGGGGGGGGATTGGGGCTCGGGGGGGAGGGGGGTTGGGGCTGCGGGGGGTATAAATTATAATACTAAGGTCTATACAAAATGCCTCCAACTTGTTTTTACATTTACGACTGGTTTATAAATACATGTAAATCTAAAAATATTCCGACGTGTATCATTCTATGTTCTGGTTTGATTTCAACAAAGTTATGTAATTTATGCCTTTTGGATTACTGTACTCTTAAATTTTTGCCTCAAAATGCAGGAAATAGCGTTTCAGAGACTGTAGAAATCCGACATTTTCTGGGAGCATGCCTAGGAATTTGAGGTTCTTGCCCCCCCCCCCCCAACTCAAGACCCTGGCTATGCCACTGGATGTTATTAATAAACATGGGAAAATATCTGCAATTTTGTTAACATTAATTATTCTTTCCCCCTGTTTCTCATCAAATTTCACACTAATGGTCCAGGTGACAATTAGGGGCAGCTTGCTCCCCCCTGCTGGTGCCACAGATCACAGATGAGACTTTGTAAAAAAAAAAAAAGCCCCCAAGTTTTAAATGCAAAGAGTTATTATTGGATATCTAATTCAGACTTACAGTTTAATTCGAAATTTACAGCATTCAGCTAGCTACCTACAGTTTAAATATCTGCCTACAGTTCTACAGTTTATATTATTGAATCAATTTATAGCTATAGGTTAAAAACGATGACTAGGGCTCTGTGACAACAGTCGAATAGAATTAACGTTAGAACAATTATTTTAGCCTATTCTACTGTATTTTACACCACACTAAAATTTATACAGTATTTTCGCCAGTACAAAAGGGAAGAGAAGAAAAACAAAGACCAAAACCCAAGTGAAATCGAAATCACTTTGCACTCGGAGTTTTTGCAAAATACCTGAACAGTGGCTAGTGAAACAAGTTTTTTTCCATGCAAAACAAATCAAAACAAAGCCTGACGAGGTGATGCTATTCGAACAACAAGTGATCGTGAGCTGTTTCAAAGCCTTGTCAATTTCAACCAGCGAAAATGCAGAGAAGAGACATTTACAAGGGCATCAACTATACGATCTGAATAGATCTACTACATATGCATGAATGTGAGGCCAAATGGCTTACTGTACAGCAGTCGATTTCTTTACTCACCTAGAAATGTGCAAAAAGTTCTTTCTTCAAGCATGGTTTTGTTCGAACGTTCTTCACTCCATCGACAACTCTGAAGTAATTTTCTCGCCAGTATCAAAAGCAGTTTCGCTCCCATTTACATAAAACATAGTTCATAACCTACCTGTCCTAACGAGAAGTAAAAATCTCTCATTCGGGAACGAAAATACCGCTAAAACAGTGAATTAATCTTTCAGGCGAAATGCTCGCCTGACGCCGGCCATTTCCCCTGAAAGTGAATCCGTACCTCAACTACCAGCATGCATTGCGATAATGCAAATTGCCCATTAGTTCCTTTGACAGGTCTTGTAAATATCATAACAAACACATGTCAACCGAAAACCCAAAAATGCTTCCCTTTTCCTGTTCTCACTAAACTGTACGGCCCATGTCGTGTATACTCTAGTCTCATTAATAATCCGACTTTCCACCTCCCATATCGATCGTAAAGCGTAAAAGTAAAGCAATAGCTTGCTTAAGAACTTAAAGTGCTGGAACAAAATATAAGAAAATGCTAATCAACATCATCATCGTCATCATGAGCGTGATCATCATCATCATCATTATTATTATGATCGTGATCATCATCATTACTGTCATAATCATTATCGTCATTCTCATCATTACCTTTCTCGTATATCTTCATGTTCATAAACTATCGTCTTTGGTTTAGTGTTTTATTTATACATGCAGTTTTCTCAAGACTTGCCACAATTCTGCTTGCGCCCGATTTTTCTTCATCGCACCTTGTTTGCTTTTTACACCAATTTCAATCAATATTCGCAGATGGTGTGTATGCAATGTTGGTGAGGTTTCTATATTGTTGTTTACTTTTGTAGAAAAAGGAAAATTTACCATCTTCGCAAGAAAGGAGAAAACATCAGATAACGTACTTGGCATTCCAGGTAAATGCTTGGTTCATGCCTTATAGTTTTTAGTCTTTGTAGTTAGTTGGGTTTTTTTTAAACAAAATCGAGTGGTTTGTTGATTTTTGTGGTTAGACCCGACTGAGATGGTAAGTGTATAAATGTAAAATAGAGACGAGTATCAGCTGAAAATTATCAATAGCAAGACCATGACAATAAGAAAAACGAACGAACGAACCAATAGCAAGACCATGACAATAAGAAAAACGAACGAACGAACGAACGGACGGACGGACGGACGAACGAGCGAACGGAGCGAACGAACGAACGAACGAACGAACGAACGAACGAACAAACAAACAAACAAACGAACAAACAAACAAACAAACAAACAAACAAACAAACAAACAAACAAACAAACAAACAAACAAACAAACAAACACGAACGAACAAACAAACAAACAAACAAACAAACAAACAGACAAACAAACAAACAAACAAACAAACAAACAAACAAACAAACAAACAAACAAACAAACAAACAAACAAACAAAGTCCATATTTTACCAGGATAGCGCAAAATAGCGTATAAATACCACGAAACCTGCAGCGCTCAGATTGGATTCCAATTAGATTCATCTGAGCCTGTTAGCGTATAGTGTAGTGGATTATGGAGTGATGAGACACATTTTGACAACATTTTTTAACTTTAGTTTTCCTTCGTTGCAGTTTTTGATTAATTTTGTGTCTAGGATTCTAGGTTTAGTCAAAATTTTAGAATTCGAGTTACATGTAAAAGCCAATTAGTGATTAACGTTACAATAAACTTCTTTTATTTTTTTTTATCTGTAGGCCAAGGAGGCGGAATGGGAACTTCGTAATCAATGGGCCGCTAACAGTCAAACTCGAAAAACAGACCCAATCGAAATATGGATTTTAATATCAATGTGAGCTAATTAAGTGTTATGTAGAGTTCAAAAGAACGGAGTACTATATTATATTTTCGGTGAAATGCATTCAAAAGTCTAGAACTATAATTATAAATGTAGATATTCAGTAGAAATCAGTTTTCAGCGCATGTTACACGACATAGAAAAAAATTTTCCTCTTAGACCTCGTTTACACTAGAGCAAAAGTTTCCGGGTTCGTGACGAATCCGAAACGTTTTGATACCGGTTTCGTTTTGCCGTTTACACACGAGAGAATAAAGCTGGGATAAAAACTTTCCTGTTTGATCACGTATCCGGAGATTTCGAATCCGAAAAAAAAAGTAGAAATTTCGTATCCGAGTACTTTTGAATCCAAACAATACTTAATGTAAACGGTTATTCCGATGAATCCGGATACTTTTGCGCCCGCAGTCATGAGTTTGCGGTGGAACCAACATGAAAATAAGGGGTTCCAAATGCGATACGAAGTGAATCCGGAAACATTTACGAATCCGCAAACTTTTGCTTTAGTGTAAACGTAGTCTTAAACCTCTGACCTCTATCTAACTGGATTGCTCATACAGCTCCAAAAATAACGCCAGCGGAGATGACGAATTTGGACTTCCAAGATGGCCGCCACAAAAAAATTGTATGTTTTCGTAGCACGAAAAGAGAGGAAAAGAGCCACATTAAGAACATTTCTGCTATTGATATCAAACAAAGAAGACTGTAAAAAGTTTAAAAGGTGTAGACGTTTTGTACCCGTACAGAGATATCTGGCAGTCAACTATATATTCGCACTTTTGTGACGTATAGGTTTTCCTCTATCAGATTCATCAGCGCGCGAAATGTTCGGAGCGAATTACATAGCCAATATAAGCGAAGGTGTGCCTATGTTTTCCGATGTAGCAACGAAGTAAGTAACAGGGTAATGTGATTTAGTGAATATGGCGTCGATCTGCTTTCTGCTTTATTGCTTCGTCCATCTTGTCTTTGAACGATTTTGATTTCGGGAAGATTTTATCAAGGTAAGGAAGTAATTATAACTTATACTGTGTCACACCAACGTTAATCTCTATGGAACTTGTGGAAACATGATGTAAATTGCCTGTTGTACTGGGCTATCTTTTAGGTTGTGTCTGGTTGTATGTCATCACAGACTCATGAAATAGTTGTTTGAAAGGAAATATCTATTTGCAGTTGTTTTACTTTTAACTCGAGGCATTTTCTCCTCAACGTTACTGTAAGCCCAACAGTTACAGACAAAACAGTTTATCGTTTCAAAATATAGAAAGGATACCCTGATTCATTTTAACACTATAAAATCCAAATGTTGTCGCATTAATATGCGTCAAAATAGTATACACTGTACTGTAAACTTATATTTCATTAAATGTGCAACTGTATATGCTACAGTCGAACCTTAAGCGGACACCTTCAGGACTTCGTCTAGTGTCCGCTTAATAGAGGTGTCCGCGTAATAGAGGTTGGCACAGTAGGGGGTGCGCGCATGGGGGTACGAGTTTTTTGTTATAGACTTAGTTTGGTTTTACTGTAAAACAATTACTATAGCACTGTTTGATTTATTTATGTATTTAACCCACATATTTATTTAATACTGTAGTTCAAAATATAACAAAACATGAAATATGTGATCAACTTTTACAAAAAATAGCAACATTATATTAATTAGAATATATGTCGCCTTAGATTGTTGGCATGCCTTTTAAAATTATTAATGTTGAAAGAAAACGTTAATCTTAAACTCCACGTGTCCGCTTAATAGAGGTTATTCTGCTCATTGGGACCCAAGATAAGTGTCCACTTCCGCTTAATAGAGGTGTCCGCTTAATAGAGGTTACAACTATAGGGTTTTATTTTAAAAAAAATGTCGGGACCTTAGATAGGTGTCCGCTTAATAGAGGTGTCCGCTTAATAGAGGTGTCCGTTAATAGAGGTTCGACTGTATAAACAGTCCAACCAAGCGATCCATTTCTTCAAAAATGGAATCAAAAATTAAACTCTTATTAAATGCTCCTACCACGATTATAACACTTTTTTGCTTCATAGATACTTATATTTTTCCCTAAATGACCTAATTTTTTGTATTCTGTTTTAGAAATATTGACTGTGTGTTCATAGCTTGTGACAGTTGTCTCACAGGGACCAATGTGTTAGTGGTGACCAACATTCTGATCAGACATAATCTGTGTAGTGAATTATCACATAACTCAAACTAAACGAACTTAACAAAGTGAAGTGTGTGTAGTATGCTATATATTGTGTATGATAAGTTGTACGTATACATGTAGTGCATGTGGTACATTTAAGCTCGTAAATGTACCACATGCACTACATGTATACGTACATGTACAACTCATCAGATCACTTTAACTACATCTCATATGCAAACACTACCACTTAGGAGCGCATATGATTCAATTTGCAACCTTAGTAGCAAATTCTCATGCTAAACTAGTCAAAATATCAACAAACATTCTGAAAAGTTTTTAATATGTATTTTATCAAATTAAATTGACCTTTTCCTGATTTGGTATATTGCTGTGTCCTCTGTTATATTAATTACACATTTACACTGCCTGTCAGTGTCTTTGATGGTTATTTCAACCAAAGGCCTATTCACATCATCCGATTTACTGGACTCAATTTTCCTCCTGGTGCATGTGATGTGGATTTACTTACTATTCAGGTAGAAGCCAGTTATGTCTTATAGCAATTACTATACACGTACTGTAGTTGTTTTTATTAAATGATATGTATCATGAGGAAAAACTATGTCAGCAGATTGTTGCACATGACGTCACCATCATAGTGGTTGATTTTTTTTCTTGGCAAACACTGTTGACACACCAGTCACGGTCAGGTTTGTTTTAGCAACGGTATTAGAAATTAATGGAAATCAAGCAAGATGGCGTCCAATGTCACGTGATTGCAAACGATGTATACTGTAACCCTAAACGTAGACGCATGTACGCATTGCGTACCTATTTTTGCATTTGTTGGTATTATTAAGCAGTAAAACCTGTTATACAATACCCTGGTTGCTATGCGTGTTTTCATTGGTTGTTGCCCATGATCTATTAGAGGACAGACACATGGACACAGGACACGTCAGATCACGTCAGCTGACTTGCTTTTTTCTTTCTTCATGCCCCAAAATTTGGCAAGCGTTTCCAATAAAAAACCTTTTAAATTTTTATTGTATAAGACAAATCGATTCCATTTTTTATTGTCTGTTCAGTTATAGATGCACAGAGGACGTCACAACGTGGTAAGAACATCAGTGAGCCACTCGACTGCGTCTCGTGGGCCACTTTTGTTCTTACCACGTTGTGACGTCATCTGTGCATCTATAACTGAACAGACAACGGCAAAATGGAATCTAGTTGCTAATTATTTCGTAGTTTTTTTACTCTGCCTGGTAATCGATAAACTTGCTTATATCACAAAACTCGTAAAAAAACAATGAAATCAGTCAATAACATCATCTTAAAACTATCTATATACCTTTGGTAGTAAAACATGTCTTTACGAAGCCCTGAAGTATGTAGTTGACAATTTTGGACTGTATAAATATAGCTTTGTACAAATGTTCAATGCATTTGTAAGTCAATCCATTCGATCGCATTAGTCAGGAAGAGAAAAATCGCAGCAAAAATCGCTTGTGTAAACGAGACTTTAGGAAGGCGTTAACTTTTGGAAGTTTGCGGTACATAGATATGCAGAAATTTTTGAAAAGCGTTAAAAGTAATTTAAGAGTTAGTTGCACTTTAAACAAAGTGAATGGGAAGATTTTTTCCAGACAATGCAATGTAGTATTGTGCGAGTACTATTTTCAACCTTTAATCAACTTTACAAACATTTGTTTAATTAACAGAATGCATGTTTTACTTTAATTTTAGTAATTCTTTAAAGGAGGTTGACAGTTTAACCAAAGTAAAAGACTTCTACTTCAGATGGAGTGAAATAATAACTGCCAGCCAAGAGAGCTCGGGTGTTGCTGCTACTATGGCTGTAGCCAGATGGAGGTTGGTATGTGCCACCAAAATCTGTGTAAGAGTTTGTTGACGAGTGAGCGTTGTTGGCGATGTAGAGATCATGACTTCCTCCAAAGGTAGGTCCATAACCAGAATTGTCGTAAATTGCCGTCTGACTGTTTCGGTAGACTGGAGCTTTAAATGGCTTCAAATTGTCTTTATTTCGGAGGGAGAAAAGAAACGCATTCCAACTTGATTTCGAACCACCTGATCCTAAAAACGAAAGAGAATAACAAATAGTTGCAAACTGTTTTCAAATACTAAAATTAAAGGCCTGGACCTAAATGTCGCGCTATTTTTAGCCTCGATTGTCTTATGTTGAAATTCTGAGCTGCAAACTTCAAAATTAAAGCTGTACATTAATTCGATTATGGTCTGGCCAAACGCTTTCAACATCGCATTCAACATCATTCAACATTGTTGAACGATGTTGAATAATGTTGAAAGCACGAGTGGCCAAATGAATTCAACATCGTTCAACATTCATGAATGACAATAGTAATTGAACGCGGGCTACTACAAAAGCTGGAATCGAGCCTAGGCGGCAAAACTAGTTTGAATCAACATGGAAAATGTATTTATATCAAAGAAGACGCTGTGTCGCAGTGCTTGCCATCCTGGGGTTCCTTCGATTCTCGTTTTTAGTGCAAAATTCACTAAAACACATACGTGTCAGGGATTACAGGTAGCGAGGATAGGTACTTTTTAATATACATGCTAGGTCCGTGAAAGATGAAATAATGTTTTTTTAGCTAAACCAAGTAACCAACAAGAATAGACCTGCATGGTGAAGAGCTTCGAAGGAGAACAAAGTTTGGATAATTTCTGTGTTTTTCGTTCGTAAGTATCGCAGTGTACTGGTCAAAACATTCTTGACAGAAATCAGCGAATACTTCCGCGTCTGCAAACAACAATCTTAAGTATTTTTTCAAAAATATTCTTCGCAAATCCTAATGCAAAACATCTCCCTTAAAGTACCCATACTCAAACTAATCCGCCATTTTGAATAAATTTATGTATACTTGTGCGAGAATCCGCTGAACCAAGTGAATGGCGAACATTCCGATTTTGATGCCTCCTGTGCCCGCCGTGTACTAAGTTGACCAAAACACTTTCTTCCCAGAGTGGGCTGGTGTTCCTCGTTTTAGATTGTAGACTAGTCAAACACCAGGGGAAGAAGTTGATAAATATTGAATTTGCCAAATCCGCTTGGCATCTTTCTGTTCTCTCTTTAACACTAAACTAGATTGTCTCGTTCTTTACAAACGCATAGCTTCGTTTACCTCGAGATTCATGACGGATACGATTTACACGAGATTTGTTGAAAGGAGGGGAAATGACAAGCCGTTTATACGATGAGTCTGGGCACGAGAGTTTGGAATGTTTGGAATGCGCCTGACGTCACTGCGTCGGGAATCCGACGCAGAGATCCAGGGTTTCCCAGAGCCTTCGCGAGGGGGGGAGCGCGAGGGTCTGGGTACGAGAAAGCGTTTTCTAAGGCTAGCACTTCTACTTTGGCCATTTTGTCGAGTACAACTTACTTGCCCCAGGCTCTCACCCTGACAATATCCCACATGGCGCATGTCTCTGTTTAACAAAGTTGAATGAAATGTGGCCAAATGCGTTCAACACCTTTCAACATTTTGAGAACAATAGAAATGTAGAACGCGTGTTGAACGAAAATTTGAACATGTTCAAATATCGTTCAACATCATTCAACACCATTCAACAACGTTCAACATCATTCAACATCATTCAACATCATTCAACAAGGGTGGCCAAACGCTTTCAACATGTTGAATTCAACAATGTTGAATGAAATGTTGAAAGCCTTTGGCCTAACCCGTTAACAACTATGGACACCCAAACAACCCTTGCTGTGCTTGTGTGCTCTGTATCATGTTATGATCTATTGATCTTCTGTCGGTGGAGAATGGAAACTCTGGTAAAGGTCCCATAATCAAAATGGACCCGTGAAATATGGACAGTTCGACTAAAAGGGACCATTTTATTAGAGTAAAGAATTCCAGAGGACAGTTTACGTCTGTGGTTCGTGAACGGTATTTGAGAGAGGATATCTCATGTCGGAGTAACATTTGCTCAACTTGCATTCAAGGTTAGATGATCCCTATAGTAATTAGTTTACCAAAAGGCAGAGCATGGTCTAAAACGGCTTTTTAGCAGGCTTAAACAACATTGCTTTGCCAGCGTGAACAACGTCTGTGCTGATCAGCATGAACAATATTGTGTTGGCTAACATGAATAACATTCTAAGACCTTGCGTTACATTGTGAGTTCTTACATTACATTGTCAGACGCATTGTGAGACCTTACGTTACATTGTGAGACCTTACGTTACATTGTGAGACCTTATGTTACATTGTGAGACCTTACGTTACATTGTGAGACCTTACGTTACATTGTGAGACCTTACGTTACATTGTGAGACCTTACATTACATTGTCAGATGCATTGTGAGACCTTACGTTACATTGTCAGATGCATTGTGAGACCTTGCGTTACATTGTGAGACGTTATCTTACATTGTCAGATACATTGTGAGACCTTACATTAGATTGTGAGACCATACGTTACATTGTGAGACCTTGCGTTACATTGTGAGACCATACGTTACATTGTGAGACGTTACGTTACATTGTGAGACCAAACATTTGGTGAAAAGTATGTTGCAAATGACTGTAATACTTGTATATTCTTGTAAAAAACTAATACATTTACATGCATGACATTACAGGTGATAGTTTATTGACGCTGTCAAAGGATGTTACCATTATATTGTTCCAGATTGTCAGGTAGTGTTGCGTTGATTCATTCAATCATTCATTCGTTTGTTTTTGTTCGTTTCATCGAGATTTCATCATGTTTCATCGAGATTTTCTCAATGTCGCTTAGATTTCAAAACGAGTAAACTCCACTCTCTATATCTGAAACGCTATATCTTCAGTTATTCACACGCCTCAAAGTCAAGTTAAGATTTGGTATCTATTATATCGGTTTCGGTCACTGACCTATATATAACTGGACTGCGTGCTCCTATTACCTTTGAGATAGGAAAAGTGTCCCCCAAATCGTTTTCAAAATGGCGGCATTTATGGGTCTTTTGGTAATGGTGAAGGGCGCGGTCCACATTCTACGGAACGGAACGGAACTTGTCGTCGCATTATTTTACGGAACGGAACGCTACTAATGTTTGCAATGTAATTTGATGCTGTAACGCTAAGGAATCTGGGATTTTTTAAGTTCACACTGCAAATCCCAAAAAACTTGTTTTAAGAAAAAAATGCTTGTTTTAAGGATATTTTTCCTTAAAACAAGAAAAATTTTCTTGTCCCGTCTGCAAGATAATTATCTTACCAAAACAAGATAATTTATCTTGACAAGATAATTTTTCTTAAAACAAGCAATACTTTCTTGTCAGGTTATCTAGTTTCAAGAAAAATAATCTTTTTCTAAGATAATTTATCTTGAACAAGAAAATCTTTCTTGTCGTTTCTTCAAGATTATCAGCTGGAAAGACAGATAATCTTCAATCAAGCAAAATTTTCTTGAATTAAGAAAAAATTTCTTGTTAGATATTCTTGTTTTAAGAATATTTTTCTTAAATCAAGAAAAAAATTCTTGAATCAAGAAAAAAATTCTAGTTGGATATATTCTTGTTTTAAGAATATTCTTCCTAAATCAAGGAAAAAAATTCTAGTCACATTCTTATTTTAACAATATATTTCCTAAATCAAAATTTACTTAAAAAATTTACTTAAAGCAACATTTGGTTGGTCAATGAAAAGATTTTTTTTCAAATTTGTGCCCCTTACAACCTTGGAGTTTGATGAAAATTTTATGATGGAATTACAATGTGATTGGCTGTTATGCTTTACAGTATATAAAACCAAGCTTAGGCTTTAATTTATGCATTTCTTTTAAAGTTTTTTGTAAATATTACTGTTAATATGTTATTAATATGTTATGCTTTACAGTATATAAAACCAAGCTTAGGCTTTAATTTATGCATTTCTTTTAAAGTTTTTTGTAAATATTACTGAGCTCTCTCTTAGTTTAAAATTTCCTTAAATATTAACTCTAAAAAAAGATGTGTTAAATTAACACACCTTTTTTGTCCAAATTTTAGCACACCTTAAGTTAGGTTTTCTAACACACCTTAAGGTGTGTTTTGCGAAGGTGTATTACTTGTATGTTATACAAAACATGTTAAGATGTGTTATTGTATAGGTGTATTAATGAAAAGGTGTGTTATGTAACATGCCCTGATGTGTGTTATCTTATTTACACATGTATGCAGATGTGCATAATAACACACCTTGAAACATGTCATTCAACACAACAATGACTGAGAGAAAATAAACATTTTTAAAAGCATTTAACATTGTCAAATATTCAATATATTTTAACACATGTGAGTACTTACATCAGGCTGACATTAAAGTATACACTTAAAACTATAATAAATACTAGTTATATACATGGTATACAGTGAGATGATCATATGCAAACCATTTTTCGCAGTTCAAATTCCCAAATATTTCAAAGCTAAAAATCCTAGTTAGATTAACCACTTAACAATTAATGTTACATGTGGTTCTGCTATCTATATCCAAAATACATCAGCATTTAGGATATTACAACATGGCATATTTAGAATGTTGGTATTTTCAAAGTGTACTTAACAACAATCCAATCAGCAATGACACAAGGGAACATCAGTGGAATCATCTTGGAGATCAACAATCCTTTTTTTTCTTTTGTTGAGAAGTTGGCTTTGGCATCACTCTGTGTACCGGTCCTGCAAAATGAGAAAATTAATTCAACAATTTGTTAATTAATATTTAATTAAATCAAATATTTAAGTAATAGATAAAGCATGAGCGGCCGATCTGTATGGGGATTTACAAGGCGAGCCGCAGGCGAGCCGAAGTAAATCCCCATACAGATCGGATGCGAATGCTTTATCGTACTTGTGAAATGAAACAATAGAATGAAGCTAATTAGTATTCATAACTTTTGATAAAGAGCACCAAGAAGGCTAATTAGTATTCTTAACTTTTTGATACAGATCACTTTGTCCAAAAACTTATCTTTATTGGGATTTACAGACGTATACATGTGACTTGAATGCTACGTTTTGATTACTTCTTAACTTCATTAATTATTCATGAATTTCACAAAGGTATATATTAACCACTTTGCAACAAAAATAAAAATTTTAATTTATGATGATTTGATTAATATAAACATAGTAATCCAAGTAATATGAACATTTTTTGTCAAAATCACTATAATTTTAACAAAAAGGACAATCTTATCATCTGCCATGCATCTGATGTTACAAGCCGGGTAAAACTAAAGTTTACTAATTTAGTAAGGGGACATTTTTGGCTGGCTCAGGCAGGAATGGGTAATAATCACTTGACCCAATACCATTGTTACCGCCCCTTTAGAGAGATAAATCATCTGGAGCATAAATTAATGTCAATATTAAACTTTATATACAAAGTATATTTAGGACTTAATATTCCATCATATACTGTATCACACAGATGGACTCTCAGTAATGACCTACTAGCCAACTAGCTGCCCAAAAGTGACTCGCATACTCATGCATTCTTCCTAACAACAAGATTGCAGTTACTGAACAAACAATTTGGACAGAAAATTCTACTTTCCTAGCAGAATTCTTGTAATTTTGGAGACAATTAGAATATAGGGATGTTCAGTAATGTATAAGAAATATGCAGTATCTGTATATACCACTAAAATTAAACAAATATTTATTATTATTTAATAGTATATTATACCAGTTTGAGTCTTACTGTATTTATCAAACCAGTCAACTTTCTAAAATATCCAGAGGTATGATCGGTGTTTTTTAGCATATCAATGATACTGTGTGATGAAAACACTCTAACAACCCTATTATATATATATATATATATATATATATATATATATATATATATATATAGCGAATGCCCTTCGTCAGAGAGAAATATATAATATATATATATATATTTCTCTATGACGAAGGGCCTTCGCTCGAAACGTTAGATTCCTACGTTCTCTGTTTCGGCAGTATACCTACCTTATACTATATTTCGATTATATATATATATAGTATATATCACAAAGCCAGGTAATGTATATGGCAGAAATGTGTGTAACTTTTAAGAAACATACAGTTAGACCAATATGTGACCGTGATGTGACCTGCTATATTTAGTATAACCACCCCTATTGGAATGGATCGCTATGTATTAGTCAATGAATAATTTTAATTACTAGTATATGAATTACTTACCAATTTAATACAGCAAGGACAGCAAGTTGAATAACCGGTTAAGCACAACTGAACAAAGTATGCACTGGAAAACAAAGAAAAGAATATATGAATGAATAAGCAAACAAATACACACAAAAACATACTATTAGTCTGTTAGCAACCATTATTTCAGAATGATGAATTCTGCTAGTGAAAATACACTAATCACAAATAACGTTTACCTCAATATTTGAATGCTTTAGTTTTACATAAGATAACCCTTATCATGAAAGCAACGGTGGCTAAAGAATGACAAAAAAAGAAAAATGATTTGAGAGTTTGTTAGGAACCACAATTGACTGAATTGAGAAGAGATATTTCTAGCCGTCATGTTGACGACAAAAGATGATAACTTTACTGTAATAATACACATTGACTTCAAGTCTTCATCTACACTATTAAAGTTCAATTGCAATATAAAATGGTTTGTATTGGACAATCAAACAGGAAATTTGACAACGAGAGTCAGAGAAAATTTCACATTACAATACTGTAGGACAATAGAAAACAAACGATAAATACTCAATCTCTTACCTTGCTCATGCGAGAGAAACTTCTTGTAACAGTGCATGGACTTTATTGGTTCAACTGGATTTTCATGGCTTTTAGTTAAATATTTCCGTAAAAAAACAGGTTACTTTGGTGAAGATTGTCTGCCCGATCTCCTCGCAAACAAAAAGTCTTATTTCCAAGGGTTTACTTTATGTAGCTTGAATCTCAAAATACCTTCAAAGGTGGCGCGCTTCGACTCTTCGAGATGAGATGAATAGATGATGCTATCCCAAGTATCAATGCGCGCTCGCCACCAGCGCCATACCTGACCAGTTACGTTTGGGGGGTGGGGGGGGGGGGACATTTTCCCCCGAAAAATTAAGAGTCGAAAATATATTAAAACAGTTCGAAATATAATTTTTCATGAATATTTAACAGCAATATTACCCAAATTTACCATATTTTTTTTCTTGAAACAAGACATAAATTTTCTTTAAACAAGAAACTTTCTTTTTAGGTTTTCTAATCAAGATTTTTTTTCTTGAAACAAAGCATAAATTTTCTTTAAAATAGAAACATTATTTTTAGTTTTTCATATCAAGATTTTTTTTCTAGAAACAAGAAAAAAAATTTCTTAAAACAAGAAACTTTCTTTTTAGATTTTCTTATCAAGATTTTTTTTCTTGAAACAAGTCATAAATTTTCTTAAAACAAGAAACGTTCCTCTTAGTTTTTCTTATCAAGATTTTTTTCCTTGAAATAAGACAAATTTTCTTAAAATAAGAAAATGGATCTTGAAACAAGAAAATTTATCTTGACAAGTTTTTGTGGTTTTGCAGTGCAGTTGAATTGAATTTCTAAGAGGTAACTCTGATTATCTTTTTATTTGACAAATATAACGTAATTGTAGTACTAGTACGGTTACGAATAGACTAGTATACATGTCCCCCGGTTTAGTAATTGGGTAACTTTGCTGGATGGGCAAATTCGCTCTACTGATGACATGCAAATATACAACAGACATCTTATGCACAATTTTTTGTTTTCAAAAGAGTCACTAAAAGGATTACATTTATTTCGGTTACCAAAAATGACCATAAAACGCCATCTAATATATTGGCTGGAAAATTGTTAGCGGGGGAGGCGACATTGGTGACAGTATAATTTATTCACGGTATCTAAGAAAGAAGAACGGTTTATGAATTTACTTGACATGACGTTTCTTGTAATTTTTGTCTAAAAAACAGTTTTTCTGTTCCAGTCCTTTTCCCACGCAGTTAATCTATTTTTAGTTCTTGTTGCTATAAATAGCTAAAGTGTCATTTTTTCCGGTCGGCGTTTTCTTCTCGGAGATAAGATCCTGAGTACGAGGTTGGTCGACAGACAGTTCTAAACCCTGTTTTATAGACGTTTTGGCGATTTGCAGTTGTGTGTTTTTATTTGTATAAAGTTTCTTTATTTAATAGATATCCTGCAGTATTATTGAATTATCATCACTGGCAGTTATATGCACTCCGACAAAGAAAGTGTCGTTCCGTTCCGTTCCGTTCCGGTAAAATAATGCGACGACAAGTTCCGTTCCGTTCCGTTCTACCAAGGTCGCTGACCGATACCTAAGAACCGGACTGATGACACATGTTTTTAAAACTGCCTGTATTTTGTTCGGTATTCATTCGAATTATATTAGCAGACGAGAAAGTTGTCAGGTGTTTTAAAATCCGGTAAACGACGAGTTTTCTATCTTCAATTCGTCCGTCTATTTTCCCGTCGCTAAGAGAAGAAAGCCGGACGACAAACTATATCAGACTGGGGCAGTGGAAGACCGTCAAAACCCGTCAGTCAGAAAGCTTTCGTCTTCTAATATGAAGACTTTATCGAGTTATAAATAACACTTGGAAAAGGTTGATAAAGACACTATTAAGTAGAACTCGGCTACGCCTCGCTTCTCTACGATTTTCTCGTGATCTTCAGCGATTCTTTATAGAGCTGGCGACTTCATAAAACGAAATGTTTGTAGATTTCCATGACCATGTGTATTGACAGTCTTCTTTATTTAGTCGAGGAGGAGAAGCGAGAAAAAGTCGACCACGTAGCAACCCCACTACACAATAGTTTTGACTCCAGATTATAATAGGCTGATAGACCTTATTCAAAAATGGCCGCCGAATTAGAATTCTTTTATGTGCATATAAATTAGCCCTTATGACCTCGTTTTAAAGTAAAAATTATTTTGAATTTCCCACATGAAAACGAGTTCATAAGGGCTAATTTATATGTATATAAAAGAATTTTAATTCGGCAGCCATTTTTGAATAAGTTCTATACCCATAGAACATTGCTAGGTCAGTCGTACTCACAAATTGTGGGGTCAGTGGCCTGCTACATAGAGGGGGTGGGTGGTCCTTTCATTGACAGACTTAAAGTGCACATGAAACTAAAATTAAGTTTGTCCTATTTGAAAGAACACTTAAAATGATAGAGTAACATCTTTTGCAGTTTTTCGTTTTCCTTGCTTCGTTGTTGAGATATTTCAGTTTGTTTGAAATGTAAATTAATTAACAACTTCACGTCACATGTGCATAATGAGTTATCAGAGAAGGTTATATATCTTTGCTATTATCAAACCAAACTTAATTCGAAGGAAGTATGTGCATGTGTTTCTCTCACAACGCCAAACATGTAGAATTTTCAACTGATTATGTTTGATAATAGCAAAGATATATAACCTTCTCTGATAACTCATTATGCACATGTGACGTCAAGTTGTAAACAAACTGAAATATCTCAACAATGAAGCAAGGAAACGAAAAACTGCAAAAGATGTTACTCTATCATTTTAAGTGTTCTTTCAAATAAGACAAACTTTCATGTGCACTTTAAGTCTGTCAATGAAAGGACCACCCACCCCCTCTATGTAGCAGGCCACTTACCCCACAATTTGTGAGTACGACTGGCCTAGCAATGTTCTATGGGTATCATCGCCCAAATTTGTAAAAGTGGAAAAAATGGGGGGCTGAGCCCCCCTGTCTTTGCACCGAAGGTAAGGGTGATTATACGTTGAATATTTATACATCTTCGATATTATACAGCATTTCGAAAATTCCATATCACTGCAGGGTGACAATCCTGGTGAAAATGAAGTACTCCTCGTATTAGCATTTGATGACTGCTGACCAGAAGTATTATGAATGAGCCATATCGAAATGCCAAGAATTAAGAAAGGCCGAAAAAAATATGAAGAATAATAAAAAAATTGTTGTGGGCGGTAAATGTTTTATAACGTTTAGGATTCTGTAAAATCTTCCCCAAAAACGCAGGAAATGCCATTTCAGAGACTCTAGATTTCAAAATTTTCCGGGGGGACATGCCCCCGGAACCCCTAGAGGTTTCTCGTGCCTTCGGCGCTCGAAGTTCAGCCCCCCCCTACCAAACCTATCTTCCGCCGACTATGCTATATAGATCAGTGGTGGGGGGATGAGAAACATATTAAAAGATAAACAAAAATTATAAATACACATGTAGATATTCAGTAGAAATCAGTTTTGAGCGCATGTTACACGACATAGAAAAAATTTCCCTCTTAAACCACTGATCTTTATATAACTGGATTGCTCACCAGCTCCAAAAATGAAGCCCCTGGAGATGCATGGGGAATTTGGAGTACCAAGATGGCCGCCACAAAACAATTGTATGTTTTCGTAGCACGAAAAGAGAGGAAAAAAGCCACATTAAGAAAATTTCTGCTATTTATATCAAACAAAGAAGACTGTAAAAGGTTTAGACGCTTAGTTTTTGCATTTGTTGGTATTATTTAGCGGTAAAACATGTTATTTTGTAGTTTTTTACTCTGCCCGTTAATCGATAAACTTGCCTATATTACAAAACTCGTAAAAATCCAATTAAATCAGTCAATAACATCATTATAAAACTATCTATATACCTTTGGTAGTAAAACATGGCTTTACAACGTCGACAATTTTGGACTGTATATTTGTACAAATGTTCAATGCATTCGTAAGTCAATCCATTCGATCGCATCAGTCAGGAGGAGAAAAAATCGCAGCAAAAATCGCCTGTGTAAACGAGCCTTCAGAAAGGCGTTATAACATTTGGAACTTTGCGGTACTTAGATATGCAGAAATTTTTGAAAAGCGTTAAAACTAATTTGAGAGTTAGATGCACTTTAAACAAAGTGAGTGGGAAGATATTTTCCAGACAACGCAATGTAGTATTGTGCGAGTACTATTTTCAACCTTAATCAACTTTACAAACATTATTTGTTTAATTAGCAGAATGCATGTTTTACTTTAATTTTAGTAATTCTTTAAAGGAGGTTGACAGTTCAACCAAAGTAAAAGACTTCTACTTCAGATGGTGTGAAATGATAACTGCCAGCCAAGAGAGCTTTGGTGTTGCTGCTGCCATAGCTGTAGCCAGATGGAGGTTGGTATGTGGAACCAAAATTTGTGTGAGAGCTTGTTGACGAGTGAGCGTTGTTGGCAATGTGCAAATCATGACCTCCTCCAAAGAAGGGTCCGTGAGCAGAATTGTCGTAAATTGCGTTCTGACTGTATCGGTAGACTGGAGCTTTAAATGGCTTCAAATTGTCTTTATTTCGGAGGGAGAAAAGAAACGCATTCGAGCTTGATTTCCAATCACCTCATCCTAAAAACGAAAGAAAATAACAAATAGTTGCAAACTGTTTTCAAATACTAAAATTAAAGGCCTGGGGCTATGTCGCGCTATTTTTAGCCTCGATTGTCTTATGTTGAAATTCTGAGCAGCAAACTTCAAAATTAAAGCTGTACATTAATTCGATTATGGCCTGGCCAAACGCTTTCAACATCGCATTCAACATCATTCAAGATTGTTGAACGATGTTGAATAATGTTGAAAGCACGAGTGGCCAAATTAATTCAACATCGTTCAACATTCATGAATGAGAATTAATTGAACGCGGGCTACTACAAAAGCTGGAATCCAGCCTAGGCGGCAAAACTAGTTTGAATGAACATGGAAAATGTATTTATATCAAAGAAGACGCTGTGTCGCAGTGCTTGCCGTCCTGGGGTTCCTTCGATTCTCGTTTTTAGTGCAAAATTCACACGATACAGCGAGTAAACATTACGGGGGGGGGGCGGTTTATCGGTTTTGCGACGGAATATAATACTTGTTTGTGATGAGACGATATATAGTGTAAACTTTTACTAGAGACACTAGTATTAGTCTTTCATATACGACAAATATTTATGTCGCTTAAAGCTCCTAAGCCCTAAAGAGTGATAACAGACAGGTCTGTTTCTTATCTATGGGTATTTCTTGAATGCATAATAATTTATATCTTTAAATAATATATCGAGAATGAAAGAAGTTTCCGCCCGGAATAGATTAGAATACCACTGCGCACGCGCGGTTTTGTTTGCAACTGGCGAATACAACAATGGCGGAGAAACACAAAGGAGCGATCAATCTTCTTCTCGAAACGACGACTATCTAGACTTAGCTGCATGGCTAATTAAATATGGTCTGGACGAAAGGATTTATTGTCTGCCTAGCAGAAGGCGTGAATTAATATTAAAAGCTTCACATTCAACTTTAATATGGCCTGGCATGTTGACGATGTTGTGAAGTCGGACCAGTCGGTGAGTAGAGTGTTGTTGGTTCGTGTTTATTTAATATATTTTACACGAGTGGCGCTCGAGCAGTAGCTTAATAACAAAATCTGTATACTGGAGATTGTAGACTGTTTTGGTGTTCATAAACAACTGTACAAAGAACCCTGGCCATAGATTATTAAAACGTGAATGTAGAATGCTTAAAATGTTCTACAAATCGTTCTATCCGTTAGCCCGTGATTCGGCAGACGATTTGCAAGACTCATAACGTGAAGCTAGCAACATAATCATCAGACGATCATAAATACAAAACAGTTAATTTGTAAAGGCGACAAAAACTTATGTACCTTTACATCCATTTGGCAGATTTTACTCAATTTTGATCTGGACCGACTAGACATCACACGATACGTATTAATATCGCCAAAATTTTGAAGAGTTAAAAAACTTAGATTAATGAAGACTGAAGCAGAATGCGAAGTGCACAAAAGACGTCAGTATTCATGTTTGTCGGAGTTTATAATTTTTTCTTTATTGACAAGAGAAAATGGCTCCTTCAAGAATTCCTCGAGATTCTATTTTGGCTTGTTTGTTTGAGTTTTGGCTTGTATTGAATTAACTGTGGGGTTGTCATGTTTGGAATTGACTTATGCATAAACGTAGCAAAACTTATTATCTTTGACTGGAATCTTTGCACTATCCTTGGGATCTAGTTTCTTTTTCTTGCTACTTTATTTCCATCTCCTTATCAACGTTTTCTATACCCTGGGTGCCAGAGGTTTTTCGACGCTCGTGGGGGATAACGGGGACACACGAGGAAGCCAGGTGGTAAAGTGGGAGAGGCCAACGGAAGGCGAGCGCGAAAAACCTCTGGAACACCGAGCCATACTACCGTACCCGAGGGCCGTACGGGTTAATGATATTTTAACAATCCGGAGTCAACTCTATTTTGTATTTCTCAAACAAGTAATAATGCTGTCGTCTCGACAGTCTTCTATAGATTAGACCACTAAAAATTGCTCAAACTGGTTTGATTTTAGTTCGGGCGACGTGACGCTGCCCGATATTCACTATAAACTTTCAAATCTGCCGTCTGTTACTTGTCATGCAGACACTCAGACAGTTATAACTTCCAAACTATGCATTGTTGAACGCTATCTTGTACGTATGTTGTTATAAATTTCATAAGCTTCCCTTTGTTGTATGGCTTAAGTTTCTGGGTTATATGGAACTTTTTCAAATCCAAAATGTTCATTCAATAATAAATAAATATTTATTTACTTAACGTCTCACATGAAGTCGGTTTACTCGGTTATAGAATTTCAGATACGCAGGAACTTGAACGACTTGAACTACACTTCAAATGAAAGCTTATAGATTTCTAACAACATACTTACAGGATATATTTCAAGGATGCTATCTTGTTGTTTGTTATATATATTTTCAATGACGAAGACGTCTCGTCGCTGAATGAAGCTAAAGTATTAAAGAGGTAGTCGCTTTGATGCTCGTTGAGCTCGTAACGAGTCAAGACTTTCCCACGCAATCAAAAAAATCCTCGCGAGAGAGCAAAAGCATTCCAAAAAAAAGTGTAAATTGTATATCAACGTGAAGCGAAAGTATAGGCTCCAAAACAGAGAGAATACTAGTATATGTATATATATATATATATATATATATATATTCAAACAAACAAACAAACAAAGTGTTGTTCGCGAAATATCGAAAAGTGCTCAATACCGTAAAGATAGAGCGAATATACTATTGAGCCGCCTGAAGATCGCCCAGCGTGAAACTGACACTAGCGACCATCAACATTTGAGGTAAGCCCATTTATAGTATATATATATATATATATCCTTGTATATATATATATACAAGGAAATCACTGCTGATGACTGCATCTTCTAGACGATGTTACTCATGTTATTAAGAGAGTAATACCATGATCGCCTCGGATTCTTTTGTTCTCCGAGGGAATGTAAACCTCGAGGGAAATTTATCCTTTGTCTTCTAATTTTCCCGTGCATGTTGATGAGGGAAAATTAGAAGACAAAGAAATCTTTTAGTGTCTTCTTCTAAATTTCCCGCTCATATTTTCCCTCATCAACATGCACGGGAAAATTAGATGCAACTTCTCTGATCAACCGTGTAAATTTCCTGTCGGTAAGATTCTCAAAGTTTTCCTCGGCGATCATAATATTACAAACTAATAACATGACTTTTCGGGAAATTAGCGATCAAATTTCCCCTTTGCCTCGGGAAGATTTGTAAAAGTCCTCCGGCCTGCGGCCCTCGGCCTTTCACAAATCTTCCCTCGGCGGCGGGTAAATTTAATCGCTAATTTCCCTCAAGTCATGTTATTACTTATAAATGTACGATAGCCAATGAAACTTATTGTTAAAAAATTATCCTTTGCTTGTCCAATCAACGTCTTACGTACAGATTTTGGAACGTAACCTTTTCATTGGCTCGGCGCGATCAGAGACACGGCTCGGTGTTCCAGAGGTTCTTCCCGCTCGCCTTGCGAATTTACCGCCTGGCGTCCTCCAGTATGTCCAATGTCACGTGATTACAAACGATGTATACTGTAGCCCTAAACGTAGACGCATGTACGCATTGCGTACCTATTTTTGCATATGTTGGTATTATTAAGCAGTAAAACCTGTTATTTCGTAGTTTTTTACTCCGCCTGGAAATCGAAAAACTTACCTATATCACAAAACTCGTAAAAAACAATGAAATCAATGAATAACTTCATTATAAAACTATCTATATACCTTTGGTAGTAAAACATGTCTTTACAAAGCCTTGACAATTTTGGACTGTATCTTTGTACATAAATGTTCAATGCATTCGTAAGTCAATCCATTCGATCGCATCAGTCAGGAGGAGAAAAATCGCAGCAAAAATCGCCTGTGTAAACGAACCTTTAGAAAGGCGTTAACTTTTGGAACTTTGCGGTACGTAGATATGCAGAAATTTTTGAAAAGCGTTAAAACTAATTTGAGAGTTAGATGCACTTTAAACAAAGTGAATGGGAAGATATTTTCCAGACAATGCAATGTAGTATTGTGCGAGTACTATTTTCAACCTTTATTCAACTTTACAAACATTTGTTTAATTAACAGAATGCATGTTTTACTTTAATTTTAGTAATTCTTTAAAGGAGGTTGACAGTTTAACCAAAGTAAAAGACTTCTACTTCAGATGGAGTGAATTGATAACTGCCAGCCAAGAGAGCTCGGGTGTTGCTGCTTTGATAGCTGTAGCCAGATGGAGGTTGGTATGTGCGACCAAAATCTGAGTAAGAGCTTGTTGACGAGTGAGCGTTGTTGTAGATGTAGAGATCATGACCTCCTCCAAAGGCGGGTCCAATATGAGAATAGTCGTAAATTGCGCGCTGACTGTATCGGTAGACTGGAGCTTTAAATGGCTTCAAATTGTCTTTATTTTGGAGCGAGAAAAGAAACGCAGTCGAGCTTGATTTCCAACGACCTGATCCTAAAAACAAAAGAAAATAACAAATAGTTGCAAACTGTTTTCAAATACTAAAATTAAAGGCCTGGGGCTATGTCACGCTATTTTTAGCCTCGATTGTCTTATGTTGAAATTCTAAGCTGCAAACTTCAAAATTAAAGCTGCACATTAATTCGATTATGGCCTGGCCAAACGCTTTCAACATCGCATTCAACATCATTCAAGATTGTTGAACGATGTTGAATAATGTTGAAAGAACGAGTGGCCAAATGAATTTAACATCGTTCAACATTCATGAATGACAATATTAATTGAACGTGGGCTACTACAAAAGCTGGAATCGAGCCTAGGCGGCGAAACTAGTTTGAATGAACATGGAAAATGTATTTATATCAAAAAAGACGCTGTCTCGCAGTGCTTGCCATCCTGGGGTTCCTTCGATTCTCGTTTTTAGTGCAAAGTTCACTTTGCAGTATTGTGATGGAGTGGGAAAAATTCACACGATACAGCGAGTAAACATTACGGGGGGGCGGTTTATTGGTTTTGCGACGGAATTTAATACTTGTTTGTGATGAGACGATATATAGTGTAAACTTTCACTTGAGACACTAGTATTAGTCTTTCATATACGACAAATATTTATGTCGCTTAAAGCTCCTAAGCCCTAAAGAGTGATAACAGACCGGTCTGTATCTTATCTATGGGTATTTCTTGAATGCATAATAATTTATATCTTAATAATATATCGAGAATGAAAGAAGTTTCCCCCGGAATAGATTAGAATATCCCTGCGCACGCGTGGTTTTGTTTGCAACTGGCGAATACAACAATGGCGAGAAAAACAAAGGAGCGATCTATCTTCTTCTCGACTATCTAGACTTAGCTGCATGGCTAATTAAATATGGTCTGGACGAAAGGATTTATTGTTTGCCTAGCAGAAGGCGTGAATTAATATTAAAAGCTTCACATTCAACTTTAATATGGCCTGGCATGTTGACGATGTTGTGAAGTCGGACCAGTCGGTGAGTAGAGTGTTGTTGGTTCGTGTCTATTTAATATATTTTACACGCGTGGCGCTCGAGCAGTAACTTAATAACAAAATCTGTATACTGGAGATTGTAGACTGTTTTGGTGTTCATAAACAACTGTACAAAGAACCCTGGCCATAGATTATTAAAACGTGAATGTAGAATGCTTAAAATATTCTACAAATCGTTCTATCCGTTAGCCCGTGATTCGGCAGACGATTTGCAAGACTCATAACGTGAAGCTAGCAACATAATCATCAGACGATCATAAATACAAAATAGTTAATTTGTAAAGGCGACAAAAACTTATGTACAGATTTTACTCAATTTTGATCTGGACCGACTGGACATCACACGATACGTATTAATATCGGAATTCTTGTGATGCGCCAAGCTTTTTATGCCAAAATTTTGAGGAGTTATAAAACGTGATCTTGTTGTATTAATGAAGACTGAAGCAGAATGCGAAGTGCACAAAAGACGTCAGTATTCATGTTTGTCGGAGTTTATCATTTTTTTCTTTATTGACAAGAGAAAATGACTCCTTCAAGAATCCCTCGAGATTCTATTTTGGCTTGTTTGTTTGAGTTTTGGCTTGTATTGAATTAACTGTGGGGTGGTCATGTTTGGAATTGACTTTTGCATAAACGTAGCAAAATTTATTATTATCTTTGACTGGAAACTTTGCACTATCCTTGGGATCTAGTTTCTTTTTCTTGCTACTTTATTTCCATCTCCTTATCAATGTTTTCTATACCCTGGGTGCCAGAGGTTTTTCGACACTCGTGGAGGATAACGGGGACACACGAGGAAGCCAGGCGGTAAAGTGGGAGGGGCCAACCCGGAAGGCGAGCGCGAAAAATCTCTGGAACACCGAGCCGTGTTTTACTGTTTTGATTTGAAATTTGAAACCGCCGTACCCGAGGGCCGTACAGGTTAATGATATTTTAACAATCCGGAGTCAACTCTATTTTGTATTTCTCAAACAAGTAATAATGCTATCGTCTCGACAGTCTTCTATACATTACACCACTAAAAATTGCTCAAATTTAATAAAACTGGTTTGATTTTAGTTCGGGCGACGTGACGCTGCCCGATATCCACTATAAACTTTCAAATCCGCCGTCTGTTACTTGTCATGCAGACACTCAGACAGTTATAACTTCCAAACTATGCATTGTTGAACGCTATCTTGTACGTATGTTGTTATAAATTTCATAAGCTTCCCTTTGATGTATGGCTTATGTTTCTGGGTTATATGGAACTTTTTCAAATCCAAAATGTTCACTCAATAATAAATAAATATTTATTTACTTAACGTCTCACATGAAGTCGGTTTACTCGGTTATAGAATTTCAGATACGCAGGAACTTGAACGACTTGAACTACACTTCAAATGAAAGCTTATAGATTTCTAACAACATACTTACAGGATATATTTCAACGATGCTATCTTGTTGTTTGTTATACATATTTTCAATGACGAAGACGTCTCGTCGCTGAATGAAGCTAAAGTATTAAAGAGGTAGTCGCTTTGATGCTCGTTGAGCTCATAACGAGTCAAGACTTTCCCACGCAATCAAAAAAAATCCTCGCGAGAGAGCAAAAGCATTCCAAAAAAAGTGTAAGTTGTATATCAACGTGAAGCAAAAGTATAGGCTCCAAAACAGAGAGAGAATACTAGTATATATATATATATATACAAGGAAATCACTGCTGATGAATGCATCTTCTAGACGATGTTACTCATGTTATTAATAGAGATGTGCGATAGCCAATGAAACTTATTGTTAAAAAATGACCTTCGCTTGACCAATCAACGTCTTACGTCCAGCTTTTGGAACGTAACCTTTTCATTGGCTCGGCGCGATCAGAGAAACGGCTCGGTGTTCCAGAGGTTCTTCCCGCTCGCCTTCCGAATTTACCGCCTGGCGTCCTCCCGTATCCCCATTGTCCCTACGAGCGTGGAAGAACCTCTGGCACCCAGGGTACGTTTTCTACGGCTAGCATTTCTACTTTGGCCATTTTGTCGAGTACAACTTAGTAGGCTCGATTTCCAGCCTTATCTCAACTCGCGGGACTTTACCCGCCCTCTATGAACGGCTGGACGCGTGAGCGGCTGGTTATGTCTGTGACGTAATGCATAATTTTCACACGGCAAAGATATTTTTGTCATTCATCCAACTAACACTATAAACACAGTCAGTGAACGATAAATCGCAGATGTTTGAAATGGCAGAAATGCAGCAAAGACACGACTTATAATTCAGTGAGCTTCGTGAACTGAAGCAAGGTGCAATCTTTTCTTATGGACATCTTTAATCAACAATTAGGCCCGCCATTTCACGAAGGCACAAACGGTATTAATGTAAATAAACAATCTGACATTCACCAGGTTCAATTCGCTTTTTAGCATCTTCGTCGTTCTATAAATCGTCGCCGAACTCTGCCGTGATTCAAAATGACTTGAGAAACCGCATCTGATCATCTTCCATGAAAGAAATCAAAGGCGAAATCGCAGTTGTGATTGATTTCGAGTTAGGTTTTACGATATCAACAAACTATTGACGCTGACTGAAATATCAGTGATTTTCCTGACCTAGTAGGCTAAATGGCAAACACATCTTGGCCACTAATCGTCACGTTGGAAATCTTTAAAAAAAATAATCTTCAAAAGTTTCGAAAATTCGGTCGTACGCCTCGCTTATTAGCTTTCCATTGACCGCCCCTTTGGGCTGTCACGATAATTTATACAAATGTTCAATAATATATGCCTGCTGAAAATGTGCAGGCGCGTTTGTGATTGGTGGAAATTGACAATGAGAAGCTCACGAGCCCAGCCGTGATTTCGGGGGCGGCTTGCAGCCCGAAATAAGGCTGGAAACCGAGCCTAACAACTTATTTGCCCCAGGCTCTCACCCTGACAATATCCCGCATGGCGCATGTCTGTTTAACAAAGTTGAATGAAATGTGGCCAAATGCGTTCAACACCTTTCAACATTTTGAGAACAATAGAAATGTAGAACGCGTGTTGAACGAAAATTTGAACATGTTCAAATTTCGTTCAATATCATTCAACACCATTCAACAACGTTCAACATCATTCAACAAGGGTGGCCAAACGCTTTCAACATGTTGAATTCAACAATGTTGAATGAAATGTTCAAAGCCTTTGGCCTAACTCGTTAACAACTATGGAAGATTTTTGAATCTGTAACTTTTTACACAAATTAGTCTAAACTTGATTACTCCCAAGCCAACAGAAATCAAGATGTTACATTTGCAATACCCTTCAATCTCGCCTTAATTTTGATTACCTGTACTTCTATGTAGGTTTCTAGTATCTATTTTATGTTTTATATATTATATATATCCGTTATTACAAAATTGTGTGCAATTTTAGGTTTCTGTAAGAATTGCTAAAAATAGGGCGAGCCCCTTTAGATAATTGAAATATTTTTACAAACCAAACGTTGAGCAATAATACTCTCATACCAAATTATGAACTACTTAACGGAGAGCGAGGTCATTACGGTACAATATCAAACTAAGGTCTTGTTGTCTAGACTGAGCGATAGCGAGGTTAATACGTTCATGGCCGAGGTTTAATACTTTACAGTAAAGACAAAACGGTCGAGGTTATTAAGTAATTTATTATATGGCACTTTTTACTCAAAAATCAATCATGTATTTCCTGGTCTCCGCTTCCTTTAACTTCGTCAAAATGCAGAACTAGGGTTCTGCTGTTTATTTTCGTCTCAATATTACAATTTACTTTTAAAATGTTAGTAGTCCTCCATTTCAGATATTTTTATTGTTTTGAGGTAATAAAACTTTTTTAAGCTGTGTTTTCTAGGATTTTGTTGTTTGTTTCCAATCGTAAGGCGTTACCATTTCACGTCAGAAACCAATCACAGCGCACGATTTCACCGGAAGTAACCTGTGCCGTATAATCACTGATCTCTATACTAACTGGATGGGCGGTCTAGAACAAATCGCCTTGCGAGGTTTGACCCCACCGGCAGCCATGTTGGTACACCCAAAAGATGATCTCAACCAATCCAAATGCAGTAATTTTATCATGCATATAATAAATATAATTATTGTGTTTATTTAATATATGCATGACAAAATTACTGCGTTCTGATTGGTTAAGAGGAGTACAATTATTTCCTTAATTGTACTGCAGTACAATTAATGATTTAATTTTATCATTTTATCATGCATATAATAAACAAATAATCATATGATATTGCTCTTACAATTAAGGATACACTACTCGTGATATTTGAAAATTGTGCCAAACTGAACTCGCCTAACGGCTCGTTCAATTTTGGCACAGTTTTCAAATATCACTCGTAGTGTAAATCCTTAATTGTACTCGCTATCATATGATTACCTATACTTATTATATGCATGACAAAATTACTACATTCTGATTGGTCCAGAGGAGTACATTTTTTGTATTAATTGTACTGCAGTACAATTAATAAAAATAGAGAAGGCCCTGGGAACGATGTTGACAAACCAACCTGGTGGAATATTGCAGTCTTCGGTCGAAGCAAATTAATTTTACTTAGTTCATGTTGTTTTCGTTCTTTTGGGGAGCACGGGTGACGTGTGTTGTTAAGGCGCTGCCTCTCACCAATAGTTAAGCCCGGTTAGACGGGATTAGTACTTGGATGGGTGACCGTCTGGGAATAACCGCATTCTCGAGCTTACGACTCATGTGAGTAGAGTTTAGTTGGTCTCTCCTGTGCTTCGAGGGTTTTTCGCAAGGTTCTCCGGTTTTCCTCCCTCAGTAAAAATCAACACCCACATCTTAATAACTATTTCATGTATTGTAAATATATAGCTATACCTATTCATCTATTCTGTTGTACACTGTAATGCGCATTCGATCATTACGTCATGAAGAATGCGCAATATAAATCACTAATTATTATTATTATTATTATTATTATATGACTATTATTATTATTATTATTATTGCATTGAGCAGAGCCGTTCAGACGTGCTCTGTACATGTCTGTAGTTTTACTGCTGGTTTTGTACTTGAATCACAATATATCTTTAAAAAATCACACCGAATAAGTGGTAGGAAGGATTTGATCATGATTCGTTCAAGTTTTATAGCTATGTTATTGATTTGCGTCGTTTGTTCATTTTGTGGTAAAGATTTCGTTACGCTGGGTCGGCATACATGGCGATGTAAACAGCGAGTTAATCCAGATCAGCAAGGTCGTTATGCGGATAATACACCAAGGCAAATGCCAGTCATTAAATCTCCTAATGTTGCTATCGCAAGCCGTAGCGTAATCAAGTGCTGCTGTGGTAAGATATGTAAAGGCATGCGTGGTCTCAAGATGCATCAACGTAGTTGCAGAGTTATTCTTGGGTTGAACAACGAACTTTGTACAGATCTTGAGGAACAAATTGATGATAACTCTGCAAATATCCCTACTGATGATCAATCCAACACAAGTGTTGCTGTGGACAGCGAACAAAGTTCTCCAATTTAAAAAAATGGCATAAATCTTCCTAAAAGCGATTCGGAATGGTCAACGGCAAATTATTTTTTCAAATCTGTTCTTCAGTTAGGGACCGGTCATTATTTATGGCCAGGGGTGGGACCGAAGAGAAAAGTTTTATCCTCACAAAAAAATGACTACCCAACTTATTTTCCATTAAAATTTTCCTTACCCACCCAACAAATCACCAAATTTTTTTCTGACCCACCCCCACATACCAAACAAAAAAGGGTATTTGATCAGCCACGAACAACACTTTACTTTAAAAATAGTATAATGCTTAATAGGTCTTTTGGGGGCAAAGGTCACACTGTACTGTTCCAGGATATGTCTATTAGACATTTATATTTGACGATTTCTATTATAAAATTCCATTCTTATCTTTTAAAGCCATTTAGTGTTGTGATTCAATGCTGTTCAATCAAAAGTACCTCAATTAAGTTTAAACAAATGCCAATGCCCGCCATCACGTCCATAGTGGGTTTTAACTATTAACGGGGGTCAACTGCTGGTGCTTCACTCTCCACTTCACTGCTACTACCACTCTCTCAGTTCCAATTTCTTCAACAACCAGGTCTTCGTCACTCCCATCACCACTTTCTTCTTCATCCACCATCTGTTCCATTGCTTCCTCTATGACATTCTGTTGGTTCTTTCTTAACACATCTGCTGTAATAGAATTTATTTTGTCATTTTTTCTTCCTTTCTTATTAAGCTTATGTTTTTCGAGATATTTATTCAACTCCAAAACCTTCAGCTCATTACAAGTTCTATGAACCAATTGTATTCGTGGTAGGCCTTCTCGTTCCTCCTAGTCTGGTCTGCTCTTCTCTCGTTTTCTCTGATCTTCTTGTCTTGTCTTGTCTGTGTTAATAAATGGTGGTCCTTTATTGTAATAGGCAAAGAAAAGTTCCAGAGCTTCATCAAAAGGTAAAAAGCTGTTGTCATGTGCTTTACCATCCTTCGCAATATGCTCACATAGAAGAGCATCCAGCACCGCCAGAAGACCCATTATTTTCTGGTTCTTCTCGTGTTGTGATGCACTTGTTTGTTCCAATACTGTTTGAAGAACATGGCGATTATCCTTAAAACGATCTTGAGATACTCCTGCTTTCCTCACATGTTACACGAGCTTTCAAAGTTTCAACATCAACTCTGCTCGTGCTTGATTCTTCCCTCGATGCTCCGTCTCCAGTAGCCTTGGTCGTCCGTTCATGTTGATTTTTGGCGGCCTTTCGGTTACTTTTCATTCGACCTCCATTACAATATAATAGAAATTTTCACTATTGAGCTCAATCTCAGCCACTATTTGATATCGAAGAGCGCAAACAGAATACAGCGCATAGGTCAGCGGAAAGGTCAAAGGTCTTACGTCATCAGTATTAAAATAATTATAGTTGCTATGATCATGGAGGATAGTTCTACTTCTAGCTTCGAATCTTTTCTCTCTTCGATTAACTTCACCAGTGAGTATCTACAGCATTTTAAAGACACTGGTTTTGATGGTGTGGAATTGCTGAAGTCCTTGAACACTGACGAGAAGCAACAGATGTTCGACCTCGTTGGTTTATCTGACAGTCTACAATTTACCTCCAAGTGGCTCCAACTGCTGCATGTTCTTCTGTGCTTGAAAAGGTCAACGATAATTCAAGTATAAATAGTGCAACGACGACTAAACAAGGTCAACAAGGGAAATTTCAAAGAAGTAAGTCTGTTATTATTTTGACTCTGAAGAATTATATTTTGATGTATTTTTACAAAATGTATATAATTATGTGGTATGTTTACAATTTCGTCATATTTAATACGTATAACATTCCATGTGACCGGGCTTTTCCCCCTAAGATAAGAATTTTCAGTAGATTTTGTCTTGAAGTAATTGATTTTATAGTTTTGATTTCCATGGCATCATTGGCATGGGGTTATTACCTCTTAAGAATTTGGAACAAACTGTGAAAGACAAAATTGACTATAATAATATCATAATTATGCTCTGTTTTATTTATTTACAGCCATATTACTTGTTGGTGGAAAATTTCAAGTATTTGGTAAAGCAACCGTTGTGGAAAAGATACCATGGGAGAAGTTTCTCATCCCGAATGTAAAGTCAGATAGATTGATTTACTTCAATTCCATAACAAGAGCAGTGTATCAATCCGCTTTTGTTGCGAAACAGTCCACCTTCCAGGCATATTTGGATGGCCAACGATGGTTTCGATATAGTGTTGTAACCAAGTACAAACAAGTGCAAAAGGTTCTCTCATCATATCAGGAAGGGATGATTCCTAAAGAGAACATAACATGGAAAAGATACAAAGATTTTCCTTCTGATGTTAATGTTGAAGATGTCTCCAAAAGTCAAAGAGCAGTAGAGCACTTCAATGGAACGATTAAATCTTTGAATGATATACATGATCATCTTTCAGCAAGGAAAAAGGAATTATATGACGACAGCATGAATGAAAGGCCATGGGCAAGTAATGAGCTTGAATTTATTAAAGAAACATTGTTACTAGTTGAGGAAATGATCAAGCAGACTGAGCATATGATGCATGATGTTCATCATGTTATGGATCAGTTGCAAAAGAGGTTTGATATGGGAGAGGTAAGAAAGTGTGAGAAGCTCGGAGGAAAGCTAGGAGAGAAAAAGAGAACAGGTCGAAAGTTAAGAAGAAGAAACGAATCGTCCAAGGGAACCATGCCAGATTGAGCAATCCATCTGATGATGAAATGCCAATTGACCTTGTAGAATAAATATTTTTGACTTTGTAGGAACTTTAAAAATGTCCTTCTTGTGATACATGTAGTTGCATGTGTTATACATATTAATACAACATTTTAATAGATACTTTTGAATTCTTGGTATAGTTTGTTTTTTTTACCCACCCCTTCCACTCTTTAATTTTTTTCATACCCAACCTTGGACATACCCAAATTTTTGCTTACCCAACCTTTTTCTCTTCGGTCCCACCCCCAGCCATAAATAATGACCGGTCCCTTAAATGGTCCAATCAGATCACACGATTTAAATCCAAACATAAAGCTTTTAAATGACGTTATCTTCGTATCTTACAACACGTTTTCCCGCTACTATGTTCAATAAAGTTATTAGTAACGAGGAAGGAGAATATTGCATTGCGAAGACATGATGTAAATACTTTTAATGGTATTGTTTCCAGAGTGATGTGACGAAAATTTGAGGGGTCATCTGTGTTGCCTTTCTTATGAATAAGTATAGTGCACGCTCGTTTCCATTCAGCCGGTATAGTTCCAGACAACCAAACATTACGTATTATTTCTGTTAGGTAAGTTCTTAAAAAAGGACATCGCTTAAAACATATGATAGAGAGTTGATCAAGGGGACAAGGAGAACCAGAGGCCTTCATTCTACGTATTGCATTAGTAACTTGTTGATAAGTTGGAGGGTCAACGTTGAATTGAACTTCAGGATCAGATAACCTTGGAATCCAGCTTGGAATATGAAACAGTTTATTTGGATTAATTTTGGCTAGAGTTTTACTGAAATAAGATAGGCATTCTTGCATGTTGAATGAAGGAAACACGGCATCTTTTCGATTCAGGACGTTCTTGACATAACCCCAGAAGTTTCTACCAATGTATTGATCGTGACTGAAAGATTGGTTGTTATCTGGAGTTGACTGGTTGCTGTTGTTGTTATTACGGCGGAGCTTATCACGCAAGGTGTGTGACACGTATTGAATTTCTTCAGAGTCACCGTTTGCAGATTTTAAATTTTTTAACTCTTTCTTTAAGTCCTTGACTGAATGTTCTTTGTATTTATTCACTAGGTTTTCGTCAGGCACTGTTTTAACATGACCAAAATTATCTGCGAAATAGTTGTTCTGGCACTTTAGAACACACAGCTCAGATGACCAATATTATCAACAAAGCTAGGATAAAACAACGTTCTCTTGTCATCACTCTACTTGACCTCAAGAATGCCTTTGGTGAAGTTCATCATAATTTAATTCAGTCCATCCTTGATTACCATCACATTCCTAATCACATCAAAACTGTTATAAAAAGTTTATACACGGATTTTAAGACTTCAATAATAACATCTGAATTTCGTACTCCTTTTATATCTGTTGGCCGTGGTGTACTGCAAGGTGATTGTCTTAGTCCTCTACTATTTAATATGTGCTTCAACACTTTCATTCAACACATAAAGGCCGATAAGTACCGTCAATTTGGTTTCTCCTTCCAATTTCTAAACCCGATCCACTGGTTTCAGTTTGCTGATGATGCCGCGGTCATTAGTGGCCAAGAATCAGAAAACCAGCATCTTCTAAATCGTTTCTGTATCTGGTGCCAATGGTCCAGTATGATTATCCGGGTTGACAAATGTAGCACATTTGGTATCAAGAAAGCTTTAACAAAATCAGTCCAATATTTACCTAAACTCTTAATTAACAGTGACCTAATCCCAACTACTAAAATTGGAGAATCTTTCCGATATTTAGGAAGATACTTTGATTTTGATTTGTCCAACCGAGAACACAAGTCTGAGCTGACCTCCCTCATCACAGAACTGATGCCTGATATTGACCTTAAACCACTACATCCGAAAAATAAACTTCTTCTTTACAGTCGCTACGTCTTATCTAAAATATCCTGGCATTTTACTGTTGCTACCTTGTCCAAAACTTGGGTCTCTGAAAATATTGATTCCGTTGTAAACAAATACATCCGTAAATGGCTGAAAATACCAGTATCTGGAACATTGAGTAACATCTTTCTAACCCGTAACAAATTTGGTCTAAGTATTTTCCCACCATCTATCAAATTCACTCAGTGTCAAACAGTTCTTCGAAATGCCTTAAAAACATCTCCCAATGAATCAATAAAAGAGCTTTGGAAATCAACTAATAACAGCACTAACATTCAGTATGATATTTACAACTCTACCAAGGAAGTTATCAAAGATTTCCGTTCTGGACAAGAGGATAAACTTCAAAACCACTTGACCTGTCAAGGCTCATTTTTCTCGAATGTTACGAAATTCTCCTTACCAAAGCTAAACAAATTCTGGTCTGCTTCTCAATCTAAACTACCAAAAAACATCTATAATTTTACTATGCGTTATATCAATAACTCTCTTCCTACCCGCAAAAACCTTTCCAGATGGGGTATATCATCAAGTTCTGACTGTTCCTTTTGCTTACGCCCAGAAACTCTCCTACACGTGGTTGCCGGATGTCAATCATACCTTGAACGTTTTACGTGGAGACACGACTCTATTCTCAACTTTCTTGCCAAGACCCTACAAACTGCCCAATTGCTCCAACCTTTTTCTTGATCTTCCTGAATTCAAAAGCCCCTCAATAATAACTGGTGACAAATATCGTCCAGATTTACTCCTATCTACTTCAAAGGGATGTCTATATATAGTCGAACTTACCGTGGGATTTGAATCCAACCTTCAAAACAACGTAGAGCGCAAAAAAGCCAAATATGAAGAAATAGTTAGACAACAAAGTGAACACTTTAGCACTGTTAAATTTGTCAATCTCTCGATTAGTTCACTCGGTGTTTTCGCAAAAGAGTGTACCTCCTTTATAGCAATGTTAAACGATGTAGGAGTTGATGTGAAGCATCAAAATTATTGTGTCAGAAAAATGATATCTATTGCCATCAGAACAACCTATTATATTTTTTGCTGCAGAAATAAGGAATGGACGAATCCTGACTTACTGAACTTTTAAGTTTTTAAGTAGCTTAGTTGTGATTCAAGTAGTCGATTGTAAATTACCTCGATGAGTGAGATTTACAATTGTTTGTTTAGAAAAAAAAAATCATTAATAAAGTTTCCATTATTATTATTATTATTTATTATTATTATTATTATTATTATTATTATTATTATTATTATTATTATTTAGCCAACATGGCCGCCGGTGGGGTCTGTAACAGGTCAGCGGTCTTGACCTGTGTATATATCGACCATCTAGCGTTATAATAAACATGAAGTAAAACAGGGTCAGTTGGTAGATCGTTCCGGCCTATCAGTTAGTATAGATATCCTTCTTTAATATCCTTTATCATTTTATCAAACAACACTCACGTCTTAAGGTACCCATTGTCTCTGCAAGGTTTTCAGATCATTGTGATCTTTGGAGCATCTCGAGAAAGAAATACAATGATTTACTAGTCATTGACAGAGCGTGTGCTCTGTACTAGTGCAATATTGCACGGAGGATTTTATAGTACAGTATAAGAATAGCTATCCGTTCTTTTTTGGTTGGAAAAAACTAATTAGCTTTCGCTGCGAAATTTACTTATTTAAAACAGAAACTGAGCATTGCGTTTAAGCCAATCAGCAGCTTTGTCCTGATTCAGGACGAACTCTACGCCATCAGTACGGAATGTTTACTCTCATAACGCAGATGTCTCCCGGGAGGCCCCGATGTGAGGCGGCTGTATTCGCAGGCTATCTTATTATCAAGCTGCATTCAGTTTGAAAGAACATTAACTCGTTTTACTAAAAAAGGCATAACCAAAACAGTGTTACTCCTACCTGTCCAAGAGAGGTCATTATAACCTCCAAAGATGTATTGTCCCACTCGAACAATGGTAACGGTGGCACCTTTATTGTTACAGTTTGAATGAAATGTAGCTGCTGCCCAACCATCTCGAGAAGTGCGCCAACAAAGATGCCAAGGAGCCTTGACAGGAAGCCACTGTTCAATTAGTTGACGAAAGTCTGGTCTACCAACTAGGATAACCGATGGAGAATAATCTAAATAACGTAAGGCAAAGCCATAGAAATAATATACCTAGAATGCGTGCTCTGTCACGTGACAGGTGTCCAAATTAAATTTATTTTGCCCTTATAGATCCGCCATTTTGAATTTTGCAAGGGGTGGGATATATATACAACAATGATCGCCTCTCAAAATAAAGAATTGGAGGACGTTTCAGGGGTAAATTGGATACATGCATGACAACAAATCAGCCACATACACATTAGCATAAAATAAAACAATTTGCAAGACACTTGCTTTGTTAAACGTACTAAAAACTATAAGTTCAAAATTATATTTCGATCAATTCACCACAATTACAAAAAACAACAAAAAGATAGGCTCATGCTAAACTTGAAACTCAGAAATTGTCTGCATCAAAGGAAGCCCGTTTAAAAGAAAAGAAAATAATCAAATACGTAATGGAAACTAGGAGAAAATCTTAAGAAAAACATGGATTTTAGATGTCAATATAAATAGATGTCGAAAAGACTGATGTATAAAAAGTATGACAGGTGCATAAACATTTTATATTTCAAAAATCACAAGCTAGAATCCCTATTAGATTGGATAAAAAAGAACAAAACACTTACTGTCTCCTGGATTAATCCTCCACATTCAGTATAAATCACATACAGATTGGCAAGTGGGAATCATTAAAATATATATAATGTAAAACAGTAAAAACACTAAAACCATTCGACATTCGTATTAAAAGGCCGCTATCGTCGCCATTTCTACATCCAGAGTTTGATGTTCGAAATGTTTTGGCGAAGGATATTGCACTTCACATGCCTTTATCTTTAAATTCACTAATCCAGTAAATTTCCCGGCGTAAAAAACAAAGAAATTCAGTGCTGAAATACATCCATCGTCCACTCCACACCGGTTATCAACCGCGGCCGTGTAAAAAACTGTTAAAAAGTCCTAGGGCGACTTCCTTTTGCCCTTATAAATCCGCCATTTTGTGGCGACAATTTTTTGACTGACAGGAGATAGGAGCCCGCATTCTAGGTATATTATTTCTATGGGCAAAACAAAGTTAATTAGGATATTAACGATTTTGTAGAAAAACGTAACAACAACGCTTTTATTTTCTGCTTGGTTAACACGTTCGGAAAGAAGCAAAGTGGGAGCCGGGAGGGAAACTGTAACTGAATTGAACCAAAATAAGTGGTAAAAAATGCGTCAACAAGGGATGATATAGATTTTCTATAGACTTGTGTTACTACAACATGCAATTTAAGAATTTTGGGAATATATAATCGCAGAAAAGCTAACCCGGTACCCCAGTCTTTCTCTTTCAAAAAATAATAATAAAATATAAATAATATAAATAAGGCAAAGTTAGACTGTTTAAATAAATAAGGCAACGTTAGACTGTTAAAATAAATATTTGTTCATATTAAGTATGTAAGACTTTGTTAAAAATGCGAAATAATAACGTTTGCTTCTATTTTTCTGCTTGACTATAGCATGTACATGTTCGGAATGAAAAAAAAGAGAGAAAATGGAAGATAGAATATAACTAAATTTGACTAAGATGATATTTTTAGAACTAAAGTTATGCTAAAGAGTAATATGCTAAGACAGTCATACACCAAATAGTCATTGTTGCATTAGGAACGCAAAAGCCAGTGTTTAAACCAAGTGTAGATACAGATTAGGAAAAAGAAAACGTTAGAAGCTACCTTAATACAAGGTAAAGCCAAAACGTCAGTATTTCGTTCTCTGAAGTCTCAGCAGCTCACCACCTTTAAGATTTTGTAAGATGTAACACACTGGCTACACAACACTCTACTTTCATATTACTCCAAGATTTACTCTGATGAAGGACTTTGACTTGAAACGTTAGTATTTCATTCTCTAAAATCTCAGCAGTTGACCATCTTTAAGATTTTCTATACATCGTAACACACTGCCTACATAGCACTCTACTTTTATCAATTACTCCAAGATTTACTCTGATGAAGGACTTTGACCGCTTGAAACGTTAGTATTTCATTCTCTAAAATCTCAACAGTTCACCACCTTTAAGATTTTCTATACATCTTAACACACTGCCTGCACAGCACTCTACTTTTATATTACTCCATGATTTACAGTCTGAGAAATACTAACCTGAAATTATTCCGTTTATGACTTTACGCAAAGTTTGATTCACGTTTCTCAGTTTTGTCTCAAGTCGAGAGAAATGATTGTCCAACCGTGCCTCAAGTCGACTAAGACTTGTGTTTAATATGCTAACCACCTTTGAAGACAAAACAGAATTTGAGAAATTTATATGGCTAAAGAAAATGTCTATCTTACCAACAACGACCTCAAAAAAAAACCAACAAGAAAACAATATGAAGAAAGTAAATTAATTAAGGGGTGGCTGCGAAAAAGCTAAACTTTGCTGGGAAAGGGAAAATACACTATCATTCTATTGTAATTGACGAATAGGATTTCAAATAGGAAATCTCGTGCATGCGCATTGTATTAAAAACGCACCATTTAGAGTTTATAAATAAATTACCTTGTCTTCTTCAGCAACTACATTCCAAGTTTTATTTGCTCTTACATAAAGTTTCTTGTTATCTTTACGATATTCCAAAAGTCCAGGAACGGATGGCATCTTTTTGGCTGCAGCGCTATCGGGGACAACGGCAATCTAGAAAAAATAAGTTGTCAGTTCTTTCTTCGAAAGAAAACACTATATGCAATGCGCTGCCTACGCAGCACTGTACATTTGAACCAGCTATAGTCAATTATTCCAAATTAGTCCATTGTATTAATTGTCTTTCCATTTCCGGATACTTAAAAGTTATTAAGCAGAGTCAATCAAAATATTGTCTGGAAACCCGAAAAACTTCAAAGCGCCTATAATGAGCTGTGATTTTATTTTGAGACGATCCTCACCGTGGAAAAACCTTTTGTTTTTTGCTCATTAATCTTTAAATAACACACTTGAGCAATTGAGCCTAAACGCTGCTATTGGGTAAGTGCTTCATTATACCAATAAACGTGAACAAAAAGGTAGAGCAAAGACTTTTGCTGAGTTTCCAGGCCATTTATCAATATAGACTATGAATAAAGTGACTAAATGTCTTCAGTTCTTCAATTCTGAATGCAATCGAATTAAGATTAATCGATAACTTGCAGTAGGTTTATTAAAAGGTAATTCAATCTATTCCGTTTCAAACACTTACTCCATCATTCAGAAGAACTTCGTTTTGGGGACAACGACCCTAAATAAGAAAAGTATTATGAATATAGTATCATACCTGTCTGATCAATACAATATATTTTTTAAAATACTCAATAATTCATGAAGAAAACACAAAAGTAATGTGTCTTAATTTGCATGCTGTATATCGGATACAATATCGTCCTAGTTAAGTGACTTGAAGCCGATGCATTCGCAGCCGAACTGTATGGGATTTACAAACATTTGCCTTCGGCTCGCCTTTTAAATCCCATACAGTTTAGTCGCTAATATCGTATCTATTGCTTAATAGATTAAAAAAAGTTAAGTTTGTTTCAAATATACACTTAAAAAAGTACATAACTAAAAAGAAAATATGGACAATTATTGACTTTAAGAACTAGTAGCATTTATGCCAAAGTTAACCTAACCTTTTTTGGTACTCCACTTCCATCTTTTAACTTGTACCATACAATATCTCCATTATCTGCAGTAACCTGGTACTCCATGCATTTGCTCCAGACTCTTTTCGGAAGAGTGGATCTCACCCAAAACCATGTATACACATTTTTTGTAATATTTCCTCCAGGTTTAGTTTGGCAATCATTACCACAGTAATTTCCCGTACCACCCAGTGGACCATAACAAGCATGACAACACTAAAAATGTTAATGATTAAAATAACTAAAATTGAAAACAAAATTATAGGTCTACTATACAAGTCAATTCTTAGTTATAGAAAACACTTACCTTATTGTCACAACCGACAAACGCTGTTGAATCATGGTGAATCCCAGAAACATTTCCAGTAACACTGTAACTGTTCCAAGAAAACAACTTTTAACTTCATCGTCAGTTCCTGTCTCTGTTTGATGTTATAATATGATTAAGTCGGTTCTTTTTAACGTACTGCAGTTTATTAAACATTTTTTTTTAAACATGTTATAAACCTTCCAACTCTATGCAAACTCGCAATAACAATAGAGCTATCCTTTTGTTTAACTATACTAATTTAAATAAATTATGTACGTTAAACTTGTCGCCACAAGCAATTTTCATATTGAATTCTTAAGAAAACCTCCTTGATCATGCATGTTATAAATAGGTTTCGCCCTCAGGATTCTATATCGCAAATAAACTTTGGGTTAGGTGCTTAAAATACACTTATTATTATTATTTTTTGCTTTTTTGTATGCGAGTACTTGTCTCGAAAATTTTATAAAATTATAACTAGATTACCTGAAGGCTCCCAAAGTGTCAGTCTGCAACTTTATGTTTGGGTGATCATAAAAAGCAAAACCATTGGAACATGGTTTTTGCAAGCAGGAGTTCATCATAGACTGTGAAATATAATTTTAAACACAATTCAAAAACTCATTAATAATTCAGGAGGAAAACACAAAGGAAAATCATGACCGTGACGTGTCTCTATATAGAGACACGCTCGCTATTTTCGATGAACTTTTTCTTCGATTTTGCGGCTCAGGCAACTTCAATTTTCAAAATTGATTTCTATATGAGCTTATTATATGGATAGTTTTTGAAGCCATTTAAAACATTCGCAGTAGGTGTTTGATCAGATCTAAAACACTCGGCTATCGCCTCGTGTTTTAAATCTGATAAAACACTGCTGCTCATGTTTTAAATAGTACTTAAAATATTTATAAAACAATTGAAAAAAAATCGACCACAAATTATATAAGTATAGGTTAGTGACCGATACCGAGGTCACTACGCTGGTTATTAACCCCGAGGGCCGCAGGCCCGAGGGTAATAACCAGCGTAGTGACCGAGGTTAAGGTCACTAACCGACTTAGTTTATTCATGACACAGACGATATTTGTCGTTATTTAACAAAAAAATGGTATTCTAGACGTAGTTTTAAAGCGATATAGTAGGTCATTTAATATGCAAGGTCAATAACCTGTATATATTAACCACGGCACATCAAAGATAATTTATGCATGAATAAACTAAGAGGTACAAATATCCGAGAATGAAAGAAATGTGTAATTATATTAGAATAGCTCAGGGTAACAAAATAACCTCATGGCAATCAAATTTGTTTGCACTTTATAATAATAAAGAACACACTGATAAAATAGCTTACCCATCCAAACTTTAATGATGGCTTATGGGCCAAACCAAATTTTGAACATTGGAAATTTGTAGTGACAATACTTTCTGTCTGCAAATCTTTCACATATGCAATGTTTCCAATCCCTGCTTGGTCACATCCTCCTTTGCCAATTACCAATAGATTCTTTAATAGACGTTTTGCTTTTAGTCTATAAGACCTTAAAGAATGAAAAGAAATCGGTTGTTGATGCTGTTGTTGTTGCTATTTTTGGTGATGGTGGTATTGTTGTTGTTGTTGTTGTTGTTGTGTAGGTGGGTTTAATTTTATTTGTGTCAATTAATTAATAGCAAGAAATGGTGGACTGTTAGCAGCATGGTCCAACCCCCCTAATCAGTAAGCGAGTTTAACAATTTAATCTGTTTTTCCAAACGCTTTCGACCGAATTCTATTTTCTTTGTGTATCCTTCTTAAGATCGTATAGGGAAGCAAACCGGTTTTTTTCCAAATTCCCTGCTGTTATTAATTGCACTGCTCCTGGTAGCAATATTGTCGCAATTTAAGGTGGCTTCATACAGTTTCTTGAAAAATGGAAAATACAAGTTTGAGAGTTCAAAACACGTGCATAAACAATTCGGGAAAAGAATAAAACTAAATGTTATCCATAGCCAAACGTACTGACAATCAAAAACTGTTACCAAATCAATAGCAACAGTTGTTGCTCTGGCAACAATGACGTTTCAAAATGGCTGCCAATTAGCCTTCAAACTAATTTAATTCGAAAAAAACTTTGGTGACCCCCAATTTTTTTTTCATTAAAATTTTTCTTGAAGTATGAGTAATCAATAGATCGTTTTCACTCACGTGATCGGTGGCCCCGTTGGGGTGGTGAAACAATACGAAATATTTGAATAAGAAAGAGCTAATTCCCATACCGTACACCAACATGGCCGCCATTTCATTGTTTTGGTACACCAATATGGCCGCCGTGACGTCAGATGAAAATAATCTATAGGCCGATTTTAAAAAAATTCTGTAGAACGAATTTTTTTTTTCTCGGAAAAATCATGTTTGTTATTTTTTTTAAAAATGTGGATCTACAGAATTTTAAAAAAATCGGCGTATTGATTACTAATACTTCAAAAAAAGTTTTAATGAAAAAAAAATAGGGGGTCACCAAAGTTTTCTTCGAATTAAATTAAATTAAACGTGTCAGAATGTTTAACTATGCCTAACATTTAGTTTTATTCTTTTCTCGAATTGTTTAAACACGTGTTTTGGACTTTCAAACCTGTATTTTCTATTTTTCTAGAAACTGTATGGAGCCACCTTAAATGCTAAAAATAGGAAAAGTCCGAGTATAATAGTGTGGTGGCCCGTGTTAGTCAAGGTAATTAAAATAGTCTGGTGTTAGAGTAAAATATCAAACAAAGTAACAATGCGTTATGAATATCTTAATAAAAGGTTTAAAATGTTTGTCACAAACCAATGAGCTTTTGTGTCTGAAAAGCTTTCTTTTATTGCCATCTGTACTCTGAAGTCCAAAATTGGCGCATCACCAAAAGCACTTGTCCAATGAGGAGAACCAAAAGGCGTAACTGTTTCATCGTTTGAAGGAACTGACCACATGGATGCGTTTCGTTTTCGTCCAATAAGCATGTATCCTCCTCCGTCGGTAGTCATGTCACACCATACCTTTAAAATGTAAAATATAATAAACAAAGTATTCTTTGTGATTTAAAAACAAAACAAAATTTTTTTGCACAGTTCTAACGACATGAACAAAAATACGTAGGTTTTGAGAGGCAATTTTTTTGTATATTACATTATTTAGTTTATGCGTACATGTATACGTTGTAAACTGTATGCTTGACTATATAGTATATAATACTAATAACAGTTAAATTGACCGATCGAACGAGAGCCGGTGTGGTATAATATCCCCCCCCCCCCCCCCCCCCATTTCTCTCCTGACTTTTGCGCGTGAGTTATTTCCATATACTGCGCAGGCGTTAGCATTTCTTCCACAAATTTTGTCACTCTAAGCATGCTAGGCGGTCACATCCGTAAAGGGTCAGGTTAGTGCTATAAGCTAAGTGTGATAAGCTAGTTGTAAACACGTTATTGGGTTAGCTTAGTGTATAAGCTAGAAGGTAAAGCCACTTACTGAGTAGGGTTAGGGTTTTTGTTAGAGCTAAACGACCTGTGTAATTAACTTACAATCTTACATTGACTATTGAACAATTATCAAATACTGAATTGGAAATATAGGAACTAGATGTTGGCGATTTTATCATTTTCTAATTTTAAGCAAAAATTAATTTGGGATGGGAGATGTAATTATTAGTATATGGCGGTTTATCCGCAATACATATATTGGATTAAATAAGGTGACAATATTTCACTGGGAGCAAAATATCACAATTGTAGTTATGCGATTTTGTTGATATGGGTTGTAACATTGACTTTAGAAAACAAATAATTTTTCATTAGATACATTTTTAAATCAGATATAAATTGTATTTTTAGTTAGCTAGAAAAACCCACCTTTCTTGGCTTGTCAGAAATCCCAAAGTGTATCCAATAAAATCCATCTCTAGCATCATTGACGTTGTTCAGAACATCAGAGCAGTCGTAGGCAGGATCGAAAAATTCTCCTCGTGACTGGGATCCTGTAATGTACAATGTCCTAAGTTAGGATGCAATCATGTTCTTAAACTTAAACATGTAAACAGCGTATTTATAATAATCTGTCCGATATTTTCCGCAAGATTTTTAAAGAACGTCGGCACAGAAAGTCATGATACATTAACAGGACTTTGATAGTAAAATAGTTTGGTGTTAGGAGGAGTAAAATAGTCTGGCGTTAGACAGAGTAAAATAGTCTGGCGTTAGACAGAGTAAAATAGTCTGGTGTTAGACAGAGTAAAATAGTCTGGTGTCAGACAGTAAAATAGTTTGGCGTTAGACAGAGTAAAACAGTCTGGTGCATGTTAGACAGAATAAAACAGTCTGGTGTCAGACAGAGTAAAATAGTCTGGCGTCAGACAGAGTAAAATAGTCTGGCGTTAGGCAGAGTAAAATAGTCTGGTGTTAGACAGAGTAAAATAGTCTGATGTCAGACAGTAAAATAGTCTGGTGTTAGACAGAGTAAAATAGTCTGATGTCAGACAGTAAAATAGTCCGGCGTTAGGCAGAGTAAAATAGTCTGGTGTTAGACAGAGTAAAATAGTTTGATGCTAGGAGGAGTAAACTAATCGGGACGGGGTGTTATAGACACAGTAAAATAGTCTGGTGTTAGACAAAGTAAAATAGTCTGGTGTCAGACGGAGTAAAATAGTCTGGCGTTAGAATAAAATAGTCTGGTTTTAGACAAAGTAAAATAAGGGTCAAAACATGCACTCGGCTTCTTAAAATTAGAGAAACGTGCTACCTGCATATTGTTTATTAAAGGAAACAATTTCATCACCATACATGCAGTTATTCTTTTTTATTAAAAATAGTAACGCATTTGAGTTAGCCTAATGCAGCCGGATAACCCGGACGAGGAGTTGCCTCGAAGACGTATTTCTAACATGATCTATTATTGTCAAATTTAACGTACCATCAACTGCTTTCCAACTGTAAAAACCATGGTCGGCGGTACAAAATAGAAGTTTGTCATTGGATTGTCGGTCTTTAAACAACTTAATCTTGCCATGGTTGGTTTTGTTACAAGGTTGTGGGTTAAAACTTTTATCATCTACAATAGTCTTTGAAAAGAAATAAAGATATTTTAGTACAGTAAAAGTAAAATAATAATATAATGCACAGTTTTCAGGAGTGGAGAAAATGTTCTCACTTTCATAGGTTTTTCAATCTTCTAAAAATATTAACTTTTAGAAGGTTTCCACCACGCCTTTTTTTTAAGTATTGCGACACCTAATTTTCTGTTATTCTAAGCTGGCTTAAACTTTTGTCATTTTCTAATTCAGTAATATTAGGAAACTATATAGGATCACTCGACGCGGTCGTCTAGGATCACATATTATTATACTATTCTATAGCTTCTCACCTAAACCAAAGAGAATGAATAACTGTTATTTCTTGGAGTATACTCAAAACGAATTCCGTTCCACTTGCTACTCAACGCTATGCAATTTACTGTTATCAATTGGAGCTCCGCTGAACACTATACCGCTTGAAAAATAGCATATCTTTAATATCTTTAAGGATACCGATCTAAGATACGGACAAACATTTAAATTAATCAGGAGAACACTACCAAACGAAGTCTGCATGTGCTTCCCGGCCTCTCTGCTGATATAGTTAAACCGCTTAAGCCATCGAAGAAAATCGCTTTACCTTAACTCATTCCTGACCGAGGGCTTCCCCAGAGGTGAATAAAATTGTCTTCCCCAGAGCCAGAATAAAATACTAAAGACCAATTCGGACAGGAAAGAGTTAAGCATGAAACCGAATCTATTGTGAAATTGGAGCCTCTGTTATTTTAGATAACCAATATTAGGGAAAGAGAAGTTTATATAAAACCGACTAAAACGTTCATTAATTAAGATTTAAAAGTCAGGTTGAAAATGGAAACATTTAAACTGTTTTTCGCTATTGGCATTCTAATTTTTATTCATGGGAATACAATTGTAAGACTTTCAAGATCTTTAAAAATGGAGCGGAAAGTGAAGTGCCGGTAACTTTAGAATTTATTATTTAAAATTTAGCATTTATCTTTAAAAATAGAAAGAACAACCTTGTCCTTGAATTTGCGTAACGATTTGACTTTCGGCGGAGAAAAGGAGGGGAATTTTAAGCAAAGGTTCCACCAACCTCCGCGAAGGTTTTGTAACGAGGGTTAATATTTAGTCTTCGTTGAGTTCCACCCATGATGTATGGCTACATATAGTTTCTTTACAGTTCAATATCTTTGTGTATTTAAAGTTACCGTTGTTGTCAAACTGTTAAAATAATCAAAGACTATAGTTTTTGTATTTGCGCAGCAGATATATTGCTATCGTGTTGTGTGTGTGTTAACTTTTTTGTGTAACCATGCACTGACCTGTAGTGTGTGCTGTTGTGTAGCTATAACCAATGCGCGACGATTACATCAGGGCCAATCAAAGCTCGGTGTCACCTACGAGCTGTCAGTTTGAACGATGGAAACAAGTATTTTTAATCCGATCGTGTTTACAATATTTCGTTCGCCATATCACGAAGTCCTCCGATGCGACAAAGTTTTGGATTAAAATACTACGATTTTCAGGGTTCTATTCTATATGATTTTTTCAAATTCACATATCTTGTACATAATTTAACGTTCTATCTAACTGTACGAGTTTTGTGAATGGCACAAACCTACAGACGATTCGGGGATACTTTTAAATGATTGCGTTTGACCGTACGCCAAGTGATAGCATAATAATGCAATTTGATATTTGCGCTCATCTCAGTTCAAATAGATTTTTCTCCGTTGCTATTCTATACGATTTGTTCTAATTCACATACGTTTTACAGAATTTAACGCTCTATCTAACCGTGCAAGTTTCCCAAATGGCACAAACTTACAGACGATTCAGGGATTTACTTTAAATATGACCGCGTTTGACCGTACGCCAAAGTAAATAGCGTAATAATGCAATTTGATATTCGCGATCATGTCAGTTCAAATAGCCTTTTCTCCGTTGCTATTCTATACCATGTTTTCTAATTCACATATGTTGTACATAATTTAACGCTCTATCTACCTTTGTAAAATTCATGAATAATTAATGAGGTTAAGAAGCAATCAAAACATAGCATTCAAGTCACATGTATACGTCTGTAAATCCCAATAAAGATCATCTTTTGGACAAAGTGATCTGTATCAAAAGTTAAGAATACTAATTAGCCTTCTTGGTGATCTTTATCAAAAGTTATGAATACTAATTAGCTTCATTCTATTGTTTCATTTCACAAGTACGATAAAGCATTCGCGTCCGATCTGTATGGGGATTTACTTCGGCTAGCCTTGTAAATCCCCATACAGATCGGCCGCTCATGCTTTATCTATTACGTAGAAGATAGTGAATGGCACAAACCCCGTGAATGGCACAAACCTACAGACGAGTCAGGGGTATACTTTAAACACGCGGTATCCGGTGGCTCAACTGCTGTTAGCCGTTAAATTCTATATTCCGACAAAGTTTTTGACTAAAACACTATGATTTTTCAGGGTTCTTTCTATACGATTTTTTCTAATTCACATATGTTGTAGAGTATTTAACGCTCTATCTAACTGTACAATGGCACAAACCTACAGACGATTCAGGGATACTGCTGTTGAGCCGGACACCGCGGGTCTAAAGTATACCCCTGAATCGTCTGTAGGTTTGTGCCATTTTGGAAACTTATACCGTTAGATATAGAGCGTTAATTCTGTGCAACAAATGTGAATTAGAAAAAATCGTAGAATAGCAACGGAGAAAAATCTATTTGAACTGAGATGAGCGCCAAATATCAAATGACAATTATCGGGTCAAACGCAAATATCTATTGGGATATATCTTCATGCAGTTAGCCATTAAATTCTATATTTCCGACAAAGCTTTGCACTAAAACATTTCGGAGACAGGGGATATTGCTGATAAAACTGGTAAGTATTTTTAACATGACTTATAGTAAATAAGTAAATATAGTATATAGTAAATAAATTTTGAGTGTGATCTACCATAGTTTTTGTGAGTCATGATAAAAAATTATTTTGGTCAGAGAACGTGTACTTTCTCTGATCTTTAATTATCTTATAAGATCTCGCTAAAATCTTATAAGATCTACGTGTAAAAATCTTATAAGATTTTTCTTAAGATCTTACAAGATTTTCCAAGATCACACAAGATCTTGACAAGTGATTCTCACAGGGTGGATTTGGCGCAGATACGTGTACGCATATAGCAGCGGACCTTTTGTTAATTAAAGCCTGCCTTACCTTGGAAAATTTCCAAGGTAAGGCAGGCTTTAATTACCGTTGTTGTCAAACTGTTAAAATAATCAAAGACTATATTTTTATTATTAAAGCCTGCCTTACCTTTGAAATAGAACAACCAACCAATGACAAACAGATCAAGAAAATCTTGAAATACATTTTATAGTTGTCTGAACGCGAAAGAAAAGTATGATAACATAGAGCCCGAAGATATTAAAACACAAAACAAGGAATTAACATATAAAGAAAATTCAAAAATAAATTAATCGGCCAAACAAACTAAAACAGCTAAACATTTCAGATCAAATAATGTAACAAAATGTAGACCGACATGCTAGGATACAAGAGTTAAAAGTGTACATATGTATGTGAATAGGTTTGTTTTACCTGTATTAAAGTATCCCGTAGATGTCTTCGTCTTCGTGACTTGGGTGTTTATGAAGCCAAGCACGACAAGCCAATGACAATGTGAAATCCCACTGAAAGCTGAAAGCGAGTGTTTTTTTTGGCCTCGTGACCCCAGATGAAACATGAACCACGAGTTATTAATTGCTTCAGTTAACTTACTTTTTTTGAACAACCAATAGGAAATATCAGATTGTCAATCAAACACCAATCAAATTTAAACAGGAAGTTTTTCAATACGACAGTAATTGCTTGAGGGACGGGATTACCAAGGTGTGAAAAATGTATTCACACAATTAGTGAAGATCCAAGACCAAAGCCGCACTTGAGTTTTTCGTGAAAGATTGACAAATTATTTCGATATTTCGAGATACACGTACATAAATAACTTTGAGACGCATTCAGTCAAGGTCATGAATTTGAGAGTTAAAACCAGAAGACAAAAACAAAATACCTTAATTTGATAGTGCATGGTTTGGCAAATGGGCAGCGATGACGGATTAAGGAAAGGACATGTGTAGCAACGGAAACGACCGCAAGAAAATGTTCCCTCTAGTTTCAAAGTGTTTTCTTTTAGGGCACTATGTCTATATGTACTTCAAAGGGTTCTCGGTGAAAATGCATGGTTGACGTCTGAGGATCATGTTATAAAATATAAAAATTCTAATTAACAATATCTTTAACTTTGTAATTGCATGAACGCATGGAATGTTAGGATTTGGTCATCTTGTGTTTAGAAATCACAGTGAAACATAAATTGTCTTATATTTAAGCGTAGTGGCGTTGGAGGGAGATCTTTTACTGTATTAACAATAAAATTATGGAACAGTCTTCCGGTTGACATTAAAAAAATTAACACTATAAACTCCTGCAGCCTTAAATATCGATAATTTTGAAGTCGCATTATAATGTACATATATTATATTATTGCACCATATTAAACTATTGTTAGTTGTACATGTTTTTTTATGTGATTTAAGTGCATTTAGGATCATTTAAGTTTTTCTTATTCAAAATTTTATATTGTGATATTGGTAGTTATAGGTAGGAGGGTTTGTCAGTTTTTTAGCTGTTATATGTGCATGCAAGCCTCATTAAATAAAGTTATTATTATTATTGTTATTATTATATATTGTGACTTCTTAAGATCTCGTGAATGGAATGTTAGTCTAGTGGTATTATGTTTTGGTGCGTTAGGCTGCATCCGTCACAGCCTGTACATGAAAGGACTTGAGAAGATTGAACATTGAGAAAGATACCTTAAAATTATTGCTTAGTTGGTGCTCGGTTTCAAATGTAATAATGGCTAACTATATTTGGAGACACAGGGTTAAAAAGTTGTTATTGGTCTGATCTACTGCTTTAAATCATGAAGTTGTAAATGATGATGAGATAGTTTTTTAGTATAGGCTAACAAACTACTATGTATTTTAAACTTGGCAGTAGCTATTGCGATATGCTGAGGTTCATAGGAAGTGATTAAATTATTATTATTACCACGAGTTGTTGACATAGCTTCTTAACCGATCACGGTTTTTAGACTTTTTACACGCGTGCGTGACGTAAAGAGAAATGTTCCTAAAATACTGTTGCAATTAAGTTCCACAACCTAATCAATTAATTTGATGAAATTTGGTGGAAACTTCCTGTTTTGAATTTGATATTGATTTCTGGTTTTTGAACAACTAATATAGAAAATATGATTGTCTGTCGAACACCAATCAAATTAACTGAGCAGGAAGTTTTTCAGCGGGCTTCGTCAAACGAATTGGTCAAATTGAGAAACTAACGCAACAACAACATTTTGAACACTTTTATTGCTACGACAGTAATTGCTTGAGTTGAATTTACTCTTCAGAAAACTGAACTATAGCTCGTAAGACGGTGGTTACCAAGGTGTGGAAAATCTATTCATACCAACGTTGTGTTGAGAGAAGTGTAACAATTGTTTACTAGGTTTTAGGGTGTAAACCACAAGATTAACGCTACGTTAGTCAAGTTCCGATGACGCATATAGATGACGCGAGGGAATTAAAAGGTCAAGGACATAACCTCATAAGATTATATTTGTTAGATAGTTACCACAATATTGTGACAACATCGTTAAATCCGTTTCAGCAACCGCAACTTTTGTTATTGCCAGGCAATTGCTGGCACAGTTAGATAAATAGAGAAAAACAATTGTAGTAAATAGGAAATGAACTCAGTTGTGGAAAAACGTTGAAAAGATAGATCGAATTAGACTGTAAATGAATGTGATTAAATAAAAGAAAACGAAAGAAAGATACAGTCCCTGAATTGTGTGGATCAGCGCGCGAGAGAAGATTCCTCTTGATCAAACGAGAACGCAAGTCATCGCAAGTTGGCAGTCAGAATTTCTGTGGCGGTCGTTCGAACACCCAAATTAACAAAATAAAAGTTTCATGAGTGTTTTAAACAAGTTTTATTCTCGTCCGATCCTATGATTTTCCGCTACTGGTGACGGATCACTTTGATTTTTTGTGAACCTGCGAGGTTTTGACCAAAATTACCCCCCTAGGGCTTAAAATGATCCTGAATGATCCCTTTTTAAAATGAAATCTTTATAACGATATGCCATGAAGTATTACCCGAGCTCTAACCTGACTTCCCTTCTGTTAAAATCCCGCGAGGATCGTGGCGTATTGACAAGAACAAAATGGCTTTTATTTGTCAATATATAAGCGAAACCAACGAAAATTTAGGCTCTAACAACTCCGAAAGTAAATATAAGCATTTGTTTGTTGTAATTATTTCGTAGATTAGCAATAATTTGGTAAAATTTGACGAAAACCATCTCGGCCGAGTCAGGCAAAATCGAAGAAAATTTGCCGAGAGTTGTCGGCGAGTTGTCGGCGTTGTAATGGCAAACAGAAGTAAATATCACTCAAAATAACTTAAAATCTGAATAGCTGACTTAAAAACGATCTTACTGATGTATTATGGTCGTATGTTCTTGTATAATTCTGTTTTAATTTGTAAATTTCAAAATAAGTTATATGATCGCGCGCGGGCGCACCATGGGGGTCACAATGGGGGGTCTCAATGGAAAATCGTAAAAAATCAATATAATATTTGCTTTTAATTGTATTGCTTCAATTTTTTCAATTTGAATTTGTGAAATGGTGCTTTTCATTTTACATGATCCAAAGTTTGGTGTAAAGTCATTTCTCGTTAAATATTTAACATTTTTTGGATTATAATAATATTATTAATAATAGCATAAATTAGCATAATTTGCAAAATGGGTTGTCTGACAAGACCCGAAAACCCAAAATTTGAATAGTAGAGGTAAAAACGATTCAAATGATATATTGTGGTACTATTTTTGTGTTATTATGCCATGTTAATTGGGGGCTGCCAACTTGCGATGATTTGCTTTCTCGTTTAGTGAAGATCCAAGGCCTAAGCCGCACTCGTTTTATGAAAGATTGACAAGTTCTTTCGATATTTTGAGATTAAACACGTGCATAAATAACTTTGAGATGCATTCAGTCAAGGTCACCAGCACCCTTCTTCCTATCCTGGCGTAGAAAAGGACATGTGTAACAGCGCTAACAACCGCAAGAAAATATTCTCTCTGGTTCCAAAGTGTTTTGTTTTACTACTAGGGGCTTAGAGCATTATATGTATAAAGGCCGGACTCCTAAGCTTTTGAGATCGTATGTTGTCTATCAATATATTAAAGTGTCAATGCTGCGGAGCATTGTATTTTGGGCAAACGCGCCGTCATTTACACACGCGCATCTCATCGGCTTTAACGGGTAAGAAGTTATCCTTCACCTTCAAGCATTCTTTGTCACTCTAACAAAATTTGCCACCCTATTTCTTCGGTTGTTTTACCGTGTAGCAGAGCACAAAGTACGTCACAGATAATCAGTCGTTGATTTCAATAATCATTCAAAATAGCATATATTGCATGCTTCAGAATGACTATAGCTACTTGTTCCTTTCTGCCAGAGTGCCAGTTTGACCAGAGTAACATATATTTCTTTGTTTCTGCCAGAGCGGCCAGAGCGCCAGTTTGGCCAGAGTAACATTATATATTTGTCTGTTTCTGCCAGAGCGGCCAGAGTGCCAGTTTGGCCAGAGTAACATTATATATTTGTCTGTTTCTGCCAGAGCGGCCAGAGTGCCAGTTTGGCCAGAGTAACATATATTTCTTCGTTTCTGCCAGAGCGGCCAGAGCGCCAGTTTGACCAGAGTAACATATATTTCTTTGTTTCTGCCAGAGCGGCCAGAGCGCCAGTTTGGCCAGAGTAACATTATATATTTGTCTGTTTCTGCCAGAGCGGCCAGAGTGCCAGTTTGGCCAGAGTAACATTATATATTTGTCTGTTTCTGCCAGAGCGGCCAGAGTGCCAGTTTGGCCAGAGTAACATATATTTCTTCGTTTCTGCCAGGGCGGCCAGAGTGCCAGTTTGGCCAGAGTAACATTATATATTTGTCTGTTTCTGCCAGAGCGGCCAGAGTGCCAGTTTGGCCAGAGTAACATTATATATTTGTCTGTTTCTGCCAGAGCGGCCAGAGTGCCAGTTTGGCCAGAGTAACATTAAATATTTCTTCGTTTCTGCCAGGGCGGCCAAAGTGCCAGTTTGGCCAGAGTAACATTATATATTTGTCTGTTTCTGCCAGAGCGGCCAGAGTGCCAGTTTGGCCAGAGTAACATCTATTGCTACGTTTCTGCCAGAGCGGCCAGAGTGCCAGTTTGGCCAGAGTAACATTATATATTTGTCTGTTTCTGCCAGAGCGGCCAGAGTGCCAGTTTGGCCAGAGTAACATATATTTCTTCGTTTCTGCCAGGGCGGCCAGAGTGCCAGTTTGGCCAGAGTAACATTATATATTTGTCTGTTTCTGCCAGAGCGGCCAGAGTGCCAGTTTGGCCAGAGTAACATTATATATTTGTCTGTTTCTGCCAGAGCGGCCAGAGTGCCAGTTTGGCCAGAGTAACATTACATATTTCTTCGTTTCTGCCAGGGCGGCCAGAGTGCCAGTTTGGCCAGAGTAACATTATATATTTGTCTGTTTCTGCCAGAGCGGCCAGAGTGCCAGTTTGGCCAGAGTAACATCTATTGCTACGTTTCTGCCAGAGCGGCCAGAGTGCCAGTTTGGCCAGAGTAACATATATTGCTTCGTTTCTGCCAGAGCGGCCAGAGCGCCAGTTTGGCCAGAGTAACATTATATATTTGTCTGTTTCTGCCAGAGCGGCCAGAGCGCCAGTTTGGCCAGAGTAGGGATCATGTTGCATTTCTAATGCGCTGCAATTTTCCTTATACTATAGTATAGTATAGTAATATAAGAATACAAGTTACGTCTAAATTTTGTCAAAAACGACTACACATGCAGCGCGAGTAAATTTACAAGTGAAGTATTGATGCTATAACTCATGTTCATATATATTGGGCATGCAGTAACTAGCGCAATCGCGAGTCACCCAATGGGGTCAGGTAAGTTGCCACTATTAAAAGTAAACCTTGTGTATACCGTATTTGCTGCAGATTTACTAAACACTGGGTGAGTTGTGAGTACACGCATGGGTCTTTACGACGACCTCTGTTACAGCAAGTCTATTAAACAAGCGCGGCCACCCTCGTATTGTTCTACTCGTGATTTCTACTAAGAGTCAAGTTTGACATTTCCTTATCACACATTGCTTTTATTAGTGTCAAGGTGTATACTGATCAAACAAACATTGCCCGGCAATGTTGTAATATGCATGCCAACATTTTCAAATACAGCACTGATTCATTTCTACAAGTCATTCAATGATAGAACTTAAAAGATACAAAATATGTTTTATGACATTTTGAACAATAAGAAAGTGTAAATCTAATGTAGGTATTTAGTATTTCTGCGTTTTGGCTGTCTTCACTTGAATCAGTGTTAATCAGGATTAACAGTTTTAACATATGCCTATTTGGCTATGCGTCGGACGATTTGAATTTGTCAGCTGTACTAATTTGGTCTTTTTTACTTGTCTGAGCAATTTTCAAAAAGAGAAACAGCACATGCATGCGGTTATAATATTAGACTGGAGTATAACCATGATGTAAATGTGTTTATTCATATTTCATAACCCCAACACAAACCGCTTCCGCTTAAATTTACAGTTGAGCAATCCGATTAATAACATCAAAAAAAAACATTGAAACTTTAACATATAATATAACTTTTTAGTAACATGACGTATAGTATACAATATACTATCTTGTTTCTTAGCATAATAATCTTTCTGAATGTTATACTAAATTACTATTTTCGCGCCGAAATTTGATAATGTGTGATAATTAGATTTGAAACGCTGCAAGTGAGCCAAGTCTGTCTCTCTCCCTCTCCCCATTCTCCTCGCGCGCCGCTTCGCGGCGCGCTCGACGTCCCCTCGAGAGACAGACTTGGACCAAGTCTAGTAGAAATCACGAGTAGAACGATACGAGGGTGGCCGCGCTTGTTTAATAGACTTGCTGTAACAGAGGTCGTCGTATAAAGACCCAGTGTACTCACTACTCACCCAGTGTTTAGTAAATCTGCAGCAAATACGGTATACACAAGGTTTACTTTTAATAGTGGCAATTTACCTGAACCCATTGGGTGACTCGCGATTGCGCTAGTTACTGCATGCCCAATATATATGAACATGACTTATAGCATCAATACTTCACTTGTAAATTTACTCGCGCTGCATGTGTAGTCGTTTTTGACAAAATTTAGACGTAACTTGTATTCTTATATTACTATACTATACTATAGTATAAGGAAAATTGCAGTGCATTAGAAATGCAACATGATCCCTACTCTGGCAAAACTGGCGCTCTGGCCGCTCTGGCAGAAACAGACAAATATATAATGTTACTCTGGCCAAACTGGCGCTCTGGCCGCTCTGGCAGAAACGAAGCAATAGATGTTACTCTGGCCAAACTGGCACTCTGGCCGCTCTGGCAGAAACGTAGCAATAGATGTTACTCTGGCCAAACTGGCACTCTGGCCGCTCTGGCAGAAACAGACAAATATATAATGTTACTCTGGCCAAACTGGCACTCTGGCCGCCCTGGCAGAAACGAAGAAATATATGTTACTCTGGCCAAACTGGCACTCTGGCCGCTCTGGCAGAAACGTAGCAATAGATGTTACTCTGGCCAAACTGGCGCTCTGGCAGAAACAGACAAATATATAAGGTTACTCTGGCCAAACTGGCACTCTGGCCGCTCTGGCAGAAACAGACAAATATATAATGTTACTCTGGCCAAACTGGCACTCTGGCCGCCCTGGCAGAAACGAAGAAATATATGTTACTCTGGCCAAACTGGCGCTCTGGCCGCTCTGGCAGAAACAGACAAATATATAATGTTACTCTGGCCAAACTGGCGCTCTGGCCGCTCTGGCAGAAACGAAGCAATAGATGTTACCAGGGGCGGATCTAGACTGTAGCAACTGTAGCGAATGCTACAGTCAGATTTTCCCCCCAAAAATGATTAAATTAAATTAACATTAAATTAACACCATCTGCATAATATGTCACTAATATTCAGCTTTTCCAAAGTTCAAAACCACCATTTCAGGCATTCACGCGCGCGTTATATAAATTATTGCTGGGCGCACAACCTACAAACCTGCTGTGCCCATTGAGCCTGCCCGTAATTGATCTGACTGCATTGTCAGCTCATGTTTCTCTCACTAAAATGCATCGCGCAAAGGCGCATTCCGAGGTGGTGGCGATGTGTTACGACGGCTACAGTTGTGCTAAATTTGGACTGTAGCCGCTACAGTTGACTGTAGCAAACCAATCAACACGCCAGATTTAGGTCACGTTTTGCTGCATTTCATGAACTTCCGCTACAGTTCACTAGAGCGAAGAAATCTCCGATGATTAGACTATGATGTGATGTAATTACTCGTTCGTTCCCTTGGCTTCTGTTCACCATTGCGTCCAACAACGTTTTACAGCAACTGTTGCGTGTCTTGGATGATATGAGTTATTCTCCGAAGGAAAAGGAGGATGAGTTGATTGCTCTTAAGCGTTACTGTGAGAAATGTCTTAAGAACGAATTTGAAAGAAAGAAGGATGATCCTCGCCGTGTATGTTTGTGTATTAACTATTCGAAGTTGCAGTTCCCGCGCAGCTAAGAATTGCGCTCTTCAAAGCACAACGCAGCGAGGTATGTGAAGCTCATGAATAATAAATTGCCTGGGTTATTATTTGAATAATAAAATATGCAAATTATGACTGAGATCAGCCTTTGTGCGTATTTATATGATTGAACCCGAATTCATTCTCAGTCACATATGTAGTGAGTAAGACACAGTATTATATTTATTTAATAAACGTTAATCTTTAACGTTGCAGTCAACGTGCTGCTTGCGTAGAACTAATAGACGAGTACTAGGTATGTTGATCAATAAATATATTATCAAACAATCATATTTTACACAAACAGATATTCTTGTCAACAGTTTTTATTGGTAGATTTTTAATATAAATCCAATATTAACAAATATTGTCGTATTTGGCCCTTTATTCTTCTGTGAAATTTGAATTGCGCCTGCTGCAGAATTAGCTGGAATCTTCACTCAAAATGCGGGAAATGCCGTTTCCGTGGTTTGAAATTTCAAAAATTTCCGGGGGGCATGCCCCTGGACCACCCTAGAATGGTGTCGTCACTAATTTGCAACAGTCAGATTTTGCTCTAGATCCGCCCCTGGTTACTCTGGCCAAACTGGCACTCTGGCCGCTCTGGCAGAAACAGACAAATATATAATGTTATTCTGGCCAAACTGGCACTCTGGCCGCTCTGGCAGAAACAGACAAATATATAATGTTACTCTGGCCAAACTGGCACTCTGGCCGCCCTGGCAAGAAACGAAGAAATATATAATGTTACTCTGGCCAAACTGGCACTCTGGCCGCTCTGGCAGAAACGAAGAAATATAGGTTACTCTGGCCAAACTGGCGCTCTGGCCGCTCTGGCAGAAACGAAGAAATATATAATGTTACTCTGGCCAAACTGGCACTCTGGCAGAAAGGAACAAGTAGCTATAGTCATTCTGAAGCATGCAATATATGCTATTTTGAATGATTATTGAAATCAACGACTGATTATCTGTTACGTGCTTTGTGCTCTGCTACACGGTAAAACAACAATTTCTTCTGACGACTTTTCTGTTCTGTCTTCGTGTAATTCAACCTTTGAATTGCTAATCAGAGAAAGTCTGCTTATTTCTAAATTTAAACTCTCCCAAAATTCATTTCCGCTTTCCTTGTTTTGACCCCCCCCCCCCCCCCCCTTGTTTTTCTATCACCTCCCCTTCTTTGATTGGCTTATCTATCAACATCTTAAAATATTGTTTTTGTCACAACTTGTAATCACTTTGAGAATGTTGCGCGTTGGCAACGAAACGTCAGTAAAATATCTTTCAAATATATTTGTTGTGTTTTTCCATTTTCTTACGAAATGGACCTTATTAGGCCCACATACTGTGAAGTTGTATCGAGACGACTTTTCCAAAATTGTGAAGTTTGAAGCTCCTTTCTACGTTGACTTGATCTAATTTCGATTGACTTAATCTCGCTTCTCCATTTCTCCCATCTAGCGGAAACATCATCAGGAACCGGCTCGTCCCAATCAGTTCCATGGCAATGAAATTGAGGCTGTCTGACTGGACGCATGCCAAAGAACTCCCAATGCTCGTTCAATAGGCAACTTGTCTTGATCAAGTTGACCGTGCTCGATCTTCAAAGGGGACTGAATGAATGACCTTTACGCTGTTGCTGACAAATTTAGTGAGATTAAATCCTCCTTTACTTTTTTGTTTTCAACGTAAATACATTTCTCAGCCGATTAAGATTCGAATGTTATTGGAATATATTTAATAGAGTAAAGAGACTAGACATACATCCACTACATAAACAGCTTCCTAAAGTTAAGGATACTATTATTATAAGCTTCGAAATATATCTAGTCTGCGCCCGAAAGTAAACTCCGAGAGATTCAAGAATAATGTTATTAATCGTCTAAATAATGTCTGAAATATTTATTGTATACCTATATATTATATATGTTTGTTGGTTCACTATACTCCAGTTGTAACTAGTTTTCATTGTATGCTTACTATGTATGATATACTTGTAACATAAGATATGTATTTTTATCTTATGCAATAAGGAGCATTATTATATATTATATATTATATATTATATATTATATATTATATATTATATATTATTATTATTATTATTATTATTATTATTATTATTATTATTATTATTATTATTATTATTATTATAATAAGAAGACTATTAAGACTATTAAGTTCAGACTTAATGAACATTTGAAGATACATTTTAAATTCAAATTTTTCTATATAGTTGTAAACAATAAATAGGTTCAAGTAGTCAATTATAAATTACCTTAATTAGTGAGATTTATAATTGTATATATATATATATAAAGTATTTCAATAAAGTTCCATTATTATTATTATTATATTTAGTGGGATTATGCAATAACCAAGGTTACCAGCTAGGTAACCGCGCGTCGTTCGTTATATTGGTGCAGACGTAGGTCGGGGGTGGTTATTGGGAGACTGGTACGGCTCAATGGCACATCATTAGTACATACGTACGACAAGCAGTCAGACGTACATTCTGTTGATCCAGTTTGCTATTGTTGTATCTTGAAAAACTCTTTATATTGTGCAATTACTTCTTCAAGTGAAGCAGGATCAGCTACAGCTTCAGGACTCTGTTGTTGATTCTCCAATACTTTGGTGGTGTTCACAGTGGGCTTCTGTGCAATGCCTGTAGCTAGGGATACAGGCTCTTTCTTGTCATTCAAATTAGGAACCACAAAGGCTGAAGCATTCGGATTCAGCGATGACGTGTAGCTTGAGTGGTTGGTGAACAGGCATTAATTGAACTTCGATCAAAAATTACATTTGAGTAATCTTTAACATTAATGGCTTCGATATTGCTAGCACCGTCAATTAGCTCTTACTCATTCTTCAACTTATCTTAATCGTAGCCAACCCATGAACGTATCAGGCACGTAGCCAGGAATCTGAAAAGGGGTATATAGCCGTCAAGTGACCACACATTTCTGGGGGTGCGGGGGCACGCTCTCCCGGATTTTGAGGCCATTTTTGAGCAAAATACAAAGGTCTTAAATTTCTTTTTTTCAAGTTTATCCCACCATTTTTACGAAATATTTCTGTCCAAATGAGATTAAACGTTCATTTAGGTGTATAAAATTAGTTAAAACGATCGTAGTCATTGTGGACGCAGTTTTCTTGAAAGCATATAATTTTACCTAAAGGATATGAAGATAATGAAGGATAATGAAGGTGAAGGTCCAATGGTATTATCTTGTTCGAAGTTCGAACATCCCACCGATCGCAGGCTCGCAGCGATCAACAGAAGAATACTTTGTGTAATAGAGAGCAATGACTACATACTTCGAAAGGTAACGGCTAGCTACGGTGTTACAAGCACAATATTTCTTCACATTTATGAACTATTAAATAGTCGGTGAATTAGAAAAATTAGATTTAAACATTGAAAAAAATCTTAGTTATATGTCTTCAAAAGGGGTATACCACATCACATGCATGAGTCTGGATACCCAATGAAAGCCTGTAGGAAACTTTCTACGGTGAACTGGCCTGGATCACATTTCTTAATCTGCATATTGAAATCAACGAAGAAAAAAGCGCAAATCGCGATGCGAATACTCGTTTGGGAAGCAAGATCGAACACTCGTTTATCGTGTTTCATCTGATCAGGGAACTCCAAACACTCGAAAACAATAAAAACCTTGTTTGAGTGTTTCATCAGGGAGTCCAAATACGAGAAAACAAAAGAAAACCGAGGGCGTAAAACTCGTGTTTGATCAACCTCGTCCCCAGGGCGTTTGAGGAAGGAAGCGAGCAGGCCGAGCACTTTATTCCAATCTTTCCATTCTCCACCGACATGATAGCTAGAGTACGAGTGTTTGGGTGCCCGCAAGCAAAACACATTTCGCCAGCGCTTCACAAAAGGAACGGTAGTTACTTTGAGTAACCCTAAATGACATCCCACAAAATGTTGCGAAATGTTCGAATAGATCAAACACCAACCTCGTCCCCAGGGTGTTTGAGGAAGGAAGCGGGCAGGCCGATCAAACGCCCTGGCAAAGGCTGGAATCACGTGAGAAAATATTCCAATATATTTGGAACATTTTCCCGCCAGATTGACCACCGTGCTTCCGGTCGTATGTACGTCAGCTTATATATTTGAATGAACTGAATCATTAAATTAATAAGCCGTTGTACAAGTCAATACAATTTATTGTCTCTACGAGAAATCCAACATGCTAAAATAGCTCGAAATAACCTTAACACACTGAAATAAACAAAATACACTTGCCTGGGTTGTTGTTTGTGGCGAATTTGCGACCAACCCGTACTAATAATATTGACGGGTTATTCTGGAGCAATCACGAAACTTAACCAACATATCATCGCAAACTCACCACAAACAACCCCGGCAAGTGTATTTTGTTTATTTCAGTGTGTTAAGTTTATTTTGAGCTATTTTGAGCATGTTGGATTTCTCGTAGAATTGTAGAAACAATAAATTGTGTTGACTTTGACTTGTACAACGGCTTATTTAATGAATTCAGTTCATTCAAATATATAAGCTGACGTACATAGACCGGAAGCCCGTTGGTCAATCTGGCGGGAAAATTTTCCAAATATATTGGAATATTTTCTCACGTGATTCCAGCCTTTACGCCAGGGCGTTTGATCGGCCTGCCCGCTTCCTTCCTCAAACGCCCTGGGGACGAGGTTGGTGTTTGATCTATAGAGCGTTTTCATCTGACGTCACGGCGGCCAATATTGGTGTACCAAAACAATGAAGTGGCGGCCATATTGGTGTACGGTATGGGAATTAGCTCTTTCTTATTCAAATATTTCGTATTGTTTCACCACCCTAAAGGGGCCACCGATCACGTGAGTGAAAACTCTCTATTCGAACATTTTGCAACATTTTGTGGGATGTCATTTTTTGTCATTTAGGGTTACTCGAAGTAACTACCGTTCCTTTTGTGAAGCGCTGGCGAAATGTGTTTTGCTTGCGGGCACCCAAACACTCGTACTCTGTGGAGAATATAAAGATTGGAATAAAGTGCTCTGGTAAAGAAGTGGTTAACCGTGATTTAATCAAGATGAACCCGTGAAATATGGACAGTTCGACTAAAAGGGACCATTTTATTAGAGTAAAGAATTCCAGAGGACAGTTCACGTCTGTGGTTCGTGAACGGTATTTGAGAGATGATATCTCCTGTCGGAGTAACATTTGCTCAACTTGCATTCAAGGTTAGATGATCCCTATAGTAATTAGTTTACCAAAAGGCAGAGCATGGTTTAAAATGGCTTGTTAACAGGCTTAAACAACATTGCTTTGCCAGCGTGAACAACGTTTGTGCTGATCATCATCAGCATGAACAACATTGTGTTGGCCAATATGAACAAATTGTGCTGGCTACAGTAGCATGAACAACATTGTGCTGGCTACAGTAGCATGAACAACATTGTGCTGGCTACAGTAGCATGAACAACATTGTGCTGGCTACAGTAGCATGAACAACATTGTGTTGGCTACAGTAGCATGAACAACACTGTGCTGGCTACAGTAGCATGAACAACATTGTGTTGGCTACAGTAGCATGAACAACATTGTGTTGGCTACAGTAGCATGAACAACATTGTGCTGGCTACAGTAGCATGAACAACATTGTGCTGGCTACAGTAGCATGAACAACATTGTGTTGGCTACAGTAGCATGAACAACATTGCGCTGGCTACAGTAGCATGAACAACATTGTGCTGGCTACAGTAGCATGAACAACATTGTGCTGGCTACAGTAGCATGAACAACATTGTGTTGGCTACAGTAGCATGAACAACATTGTGTTGACTACAGTAGCATGAACAACATTGTGTTGGCTACAGTAGCATGAACAACATTGTGCTGGCTACAGTAGCATGAACAACATTGTGTTAGCTACAGTAGCATGAACAACATTGTGTTGGCTACAGTAGCATGAACAACATTGTGCTGGCTACAGTAGCATGAAAACATTGTGCTGGCTACAGTAGCATGAACAACATTGTGCTGGCTACAGTAGCATGAACAACATTGTGCTAGCTACAGTAGCATGAACAACATTGTGCTGGCTACAGTAGCATGAACAACATTGTGCTGGCTACAGTAGCATGAACAACATTGTGCTGGCTACAGTAGCATGAACAACATTGTGCTAGCTACAGTAGCATGAACAACATTGTGCTGGCTACAGTAGCATGAAAACATTGTGCTGGCTACAGTAGCATGAATAACATTGTGCTAGCTACAGTAGCATGAACAACATTGTGCTGGCTACAGTAGCATGAACAACATTGTGCTAGCTACAGTAGCATGAACAACATTGTGCTAGCTACAGTAGCATGAACAACATTGTGCTGGCTACAGTAGCATGAACAACATTGTGTTGGCTACAGTAGCATGAACAACATTGTGCTGGCTAACTGCATGAATAACATTCTAAGACCTTATGTTACATTGTGAATTTTTACCTTACATTGTGACTTACCTTCTCAAAACTACCCCAAAATGCTGGAAACAGCATTTCTGAAATTTAAAAATTCAAAAAATGTTTGGGGCATATTATGCCCTAGAAGTTTCTCACACCTCACACAAGTGATATTTGAAAGTAACAGTATATATGTGGGTGGTATAGTTTATGGTTGACAGGGTTTTTAAGTTAGTATATATATATACATATATATATTCAAACAAACAAAGTGTTGTTCGTGAAATGTCGAAAAGTGCTCAATACCGTAAAGATAGAGCGAATATATACTATAGGTGGGCTTACCTCAAAATGTTGATGGTCGCTACTGTCAGTTTCACGCTGGGCGATCTTCAGCCACCTGAAGATCGCCCAGCGTGAAACTGACAGTAGCGACTATCAACATTTTGAGGTAAGCCCACTTATAGTATATATATATATATATATATATATATATATATATATATATATACTATAAGTGGGCTTACCTCAAAATATATGCTAGTATGTATATATATATATATATATATATATACACTACAATATGTGCATTAGATGTCTATATACAGTAGTGTATAATTAGACGTTACTATACACAATAGAGAGAATAGACACTTACAGTGTTCTTGTTTTTTTATGTATGTAAATATACAGTATACAGTCAGGGCCATCGAGAGCTGGGATGGGCCCTGGGTCAAACATTGGAGCCGGGGCCCCCACCAAAATCAATGTTTTAATACCATCAATATATTGAGTATTCTAAGAGTATTCTTACATCAGAAGCGTCAGTAAAACTAAAATATTTACAATGGTCATACGCATACAACCTTTGTAAACATATTAAGACAAAACAGATGAAGTTTCTGTAGTTTAACTGTTTGATGCTATAAATTTCTTGGACTAAAATGTTATAAAATGTTACGGGCCTCTATTTTCCCCCACCCCGAGGTAATTACCCCGCTTACCCCCCCCCCCTCTCAACGCTACTGTATACAGTATGTGTATTACACGTCTATAGTGTATAATTAGATGGTAGTACATACACACAATAGACAGAGTAGACACTTGCACTCTTGTGTTTTTTAGTACATAGACAGTATATATTATGTAAATATACACTATATGTGTATTAGAGGTCTAGAGTGAATTATAGTGAGTATATAGTATATAATTAATTACTTATAGTTGGTATAGAGAATAGTATACATGTAGTTAGACAGAATATACACTAGCATTAGAGAAATGTACTGTTTGTAATTGTCTATTCTGTGTACAGTATTTGGTTAAATAGACAGTGTTGTATAGTTAGACAGAATATACACTGTTTTTAGACAACTGTCTATTTTATCTATTCTGCAATTCCGTGCATTAGTGAAAATTCTGGATCTACCCCTGGTTGCAATGATACAGTGTATAGGCAGTACTGCTCTGTGCCCACCTACCTTATTATTATTATTTAATATTATTATTATTGTTAATTATTAATTATTATTTCTGACAAGTTTAAATTAATCTCTGACTCACTTAGATCAATCTCAGACTCGTTTATTTGTTAATGCTCGAATGAGCATTGGAATTTTGGGTGAAGAAAAATGTATATGTACACTCTAAATTGTCATTTCACCAAAAATTCTCAGAGAATGCCAAATATTTAACAATCAGGGGGTGGTTGTATGAAGCCCAAATAGCTTATCTGGTGTATAAGTCCTAGCTAAAAAACAGCACTAATTGTGCTTTGAACAACCTAATTTAAATTTTATCCACTGAATAGCCATTTATGTATCTGATAGTACTGTTCAGTGGATAATTTAAGTTAAATTGGGTTGTTCAAAGCACAATTAGCACTCTTCTTTAGCTAAGACTTATCCAGTAAGACTTCATACAAGCTTCATACAACCAACACCAGACAACGAGCCAGAGTTGTCAATGATGTCATAGTTGGATGAGTTGTCTAATTATTTTAGTTTATTATATGGCACAAGTTACTTCCGTTGAAATCGTGTGTTCTCATTGGCTGAGACGCGTCACGTACTGGATTTTCGCAGACATGTTGTTTGCAACTAAACAATGAAAGAAAACCGCAAACATTTTGTGAATTCAATAACCTGAGGACTAAATTATGTATGAGTGGGACGATGACCAATCTGGCAGTGAGTTTTAGGATTCCGAAAGCGATGACAACAAGAGCAACAACATTGAAAACGATGAGTCTATGTCACACGCTCGAGGTCACACTATTGGGCCATTGGCAAGGTAATGTAAGATGTGTTGTTTCAAAATGCCATATAATAAACTTCTTATTAACCTCGTCCGCTTGGTCATTACGGAAAAATATCAGACCTCGGTCTTTATGCACAGACCTCGTCCTACGGGCTCGGTCCGTACTGTCAAGTCCTCGGTCTGATATTTTTCCGTAATGACCGCGCTCTCGGTTAATAAGAAGTTAATAAACCAACTAGTCAGACAAATTATTATTTTAAAGAAACAAACCTCAACAAAATGCGAGTTTTCTGCCATTATTTTGAATTTAAAACTTGACTTTTTCACTACTACAGTCACAGTGGTCTACACCAATAGACATTGAGTAGCACAGCCAATCAGATTGCAACATTAGTAATAGTCCACTAGTTGATTTATATGTCTTCTAAAAGCTCATTCACACTCAATGAGTGGCCCCTCACACTCAATAAGTACAACTCAACACTCAATGAGTCTCCACTCACCCACACTGAGTATGAGGCTACACTCACTCTCCAGCCACTTAATTGAACTCAGTGTAGGTGAGTGGAGACTCATTGAGTGTTGAGTTGCACTTATTGAGTGTGAGGCGCCACTCATTGAGTGTGAGTGAGCTTTTAGAATACAGGCGTAATACTTGTGGCATATCTGTACAGTACTAGTCAGATAAGATGATTTTTTTTACTCATTTATATATTTCTTTTTTGCAAATTCTTTCTATTCTAGTCTGATTCAGATGAGGAATCACCTGTCATAAAAGAACGGAAACCAATTTCTGGCGCACAGGTTAGTGTTACAATTTTGGCTGACTGGATGATTGGCTGCATGCGTACGTGGGTGCGTGCAGTACGTACGGGCATGATTTAGCGAGTGTGTGCCAAAATGCGCGAGTAATTGCGTACGTGTGTGAGTAGTTGCGTGCCTGAGTAATCCAGTGAGCTCTATATATAACGTCAGTTTTACGCCCCTACGTCTTAGTCTTTTTTTCTCGCGGTCGAACCACAAGAAGCCCGGGCCGCCAAACGTACACCCGGAACGGCGTTAAGATGGGACTAAAAATTATTCATCTTCTTTGTTGTGTGAGGAAAATTCTATTGTATTAAGGACGTTGTCCTTGACGTTCGCGTATTTTATTTATTGCATAAATTCATTTAAATGGATTTATGAAATAAAAATAATTAACATCATGCGATGTGTATGTGTTGTTGTTCCACAGGTCCCTTGGGGTTCTACTGGGGGTATCAAATCCACTAGCCCCTTGGCTAAGTTAATGAGCGTAGTGGCTCAGAGCTCATTCGTGTACTGACTGCCGTATGTGACGCTTCGCTACCACCCACCCACCCACCCACCCCGTGTTAAGGCGTCCAGGTGGTTGAGCCGTTGCCATTCCTTGGCTTGAGCTCGCTCAGTCGTGCAAGTAGGATTTGTATTGCTGCTGGTGACCCTTGTGCCTGCAATCGTTGCGGGGATGGTATTTGTGTTCCTTACGGGGCTACAGTTGCGGACCGGGTACTGCATTTGCACTACTTTGCAATCATACAGATGCTGGGTGGTTGCTTGTGTGCTACTTTGCCATCATATTGTTGCTGGTGGTGGTGGGGGGGGGGGGGGGGACTGCTTGTGCTAATGTTCCTTGCTGTCTTACAGTTGCTAGGTGGTCGCATGTATGCTACCTTGCTATCATATTGTTGCTGGGAGACTGCATTTAGGCTAATGTACCTGGCTATCCTGCAGTTGCTTGGGGGTTGCATGTGTGCTACCTTACTATTATATTGTTGCTGGGGACTGCATTTGTACTTTGTACCTTGCTATCGTGCCTTTGCTTGGTGGTCGCATGTATGCTACCTTGCTGTCATATTGTTGCGGGGGGAATGCATTTGTGCTAATGTACCTGGCTATCCTGCATTTGCTTGGGGGTTGCATGTGTGCTACTTTACTATTATATTGTTGCTGGGGACTGCATTTGTACTTTGTACCTTGCTATCGGGCCTATGCTAGGTGGTCGCATGTATGCTACTTTGCTATCATATTGTTGCGGGGGGAATGCATTTGTGCTAATGTACCTTGCTGTCGTACAGTTGCTACATGGTTGCATGTGCGCTACTTTGCTGTACTCTGCTTGCTGGTGGGGGACTGCATTTGTGCTAATGTTCCTTGCTGTCATACAGTTGCGGGGGATCCGCTTTGCGTTGGGGCTATTTACTATCCCTCAGTTTTTGTCCTCCTCTATCCTGGGTGACTGCCTTTGTCCTACGGTACCCTGGGTGACTGCCTTTGTCCTCCTGTACCATGGGTGTCTGCCTTTGTCCTACGGGGCCTCGCGGTCCTACTGTTGCTGGGTATCTGCGTTGTGCTAAGTTGCTGTCAGCTGCAGTTGCGGGGAGCTCCTTGTGCTACTTTGCTATACTACAGTTGCGGGTGGCTGTAGGTGTGCTTTACTGCTGTCGTACAGTCGTTGGGAACTGTTTTGTGCTTTCTGCTGCCGTACTGTCACTGGGGCGGTGTATTTGTGCTCCCCTGCCATTGCCCTGTTGTGTGGGGGTCTCTTTAACTGCTTTGGCGATGTCGTTGTGCGGGTCCGTACTGTGCAACGTTGCCAAACAGACGTTGGGGGTCTGTATTTGTGCCCCCTGCTGTTGCACAGTCGTGTGGGGGGTCTTCGACTTCAGCGGTTGCCTTCTGGCCAGCTGCTAGTCTGTGTGGGTCCGTACTGTGCAACTTTGCCATACAGACGTTGGGGGTCTGTATTTGTGCCCCCCTGCTGTTGCACAGTCGTGTTGGGGTCCTCGGGTCCTCGCGGTTCGCTTGTATGTTTCGCGCCAGTACATCTGGTCTGTTCCCCGGCTACTCCGGGTGATAACTTATGTAGGGTGTGTTCTTGGCTACTCCAAGGTAATGTGCAGTAGTGTGCTGTAATTTTGTGTAGTAGTAGTAGTTTGTGCTTAGCTGTTGGTAGTTTGTGTTTCGCGCCAGTACATCTGGTCTGTTCCCCGGCTACTCTGGGTGATAACTTAATTTGTAGGGTGTGTTCTTGGCTACTCCGAGAATATGTGCCGTAGTGTGCTGTAGTGTGCTGTAACGTGTAGTAGCTTGTGCTTTACAGTACCGGCTTATCCGGTTTTTGCTTAGTGTAATTTAAGTCTATTGGGCTCTTCAGCTGCTCTTAAGTCCAGCTCGTTGCTTGCCATTGTTTGCTATGTACTTGTCTACCTGCTCTGGAAAGGGCCCGTTTGTTGCTTGTCTATGTTGCAGGAGTGGGCCTTTGCTTCTGGCTTTGCGTACAGGTTCCGGTCTTTGATGGTCACCTGGATGTTGGTTGTTCAATTGCAGCTTTCGCCATTTCTCTGTTGGTTGGCCCCTGGTGGCTTTCTTAGGTCCAGGTCGGTATGGTAATTTCGGAACCATTGATTATCATTTGGTACGTTACTTCTCCACTTTATGTGTGACAGTAGTTCTGTTAGGAGAGGGTAATTCTCGGCAACATTGCTACAAGTTAGTTGGGAGTTTAGGCTTGCCTGGAGCTGCTCTACCTATAAGACCGCACCCGTCTTGGTGGATCGCCTGTTCCGGTAAACTGTTCCTCAGCTATTAGGGCAAACCCTCTCCGACGGAGCTACACCCTCCAAAGGTCGTAGTTACATTACTGTATCCTTGTTAGGCTCTCTAGTGCGGGTACAGTAGTTATTGGTGTGGTTTCAAGCCCTATGCCAGACATTGCAGGATTGTTAAGAACATTTATTTCGAATTTCTATGGGTCTTGGTATATATTTCATGCATTTTATAGTGATATTATTATGGCCGCGAGAAAAAAGACTCAGACTGACATCCAAGATGACCGCGTAGGGCCTGAAACTGACGTCCAAAAATTCCACATGTCCGCCCTTTTTTGCCTTACTTGAATGGAGTCAACCTTCCAGGTTGAGTAGAGTTCACTGGATCAGACTTGACCAGACCGCGTAGAAGACTGGAAATATACGTACTTCAGGCCTAAAAGGATCGCGGGCTCTGGGAACAAGATTGTCACAAAGATATCACTCCAGTTAACTCACTGGAGTAATCTGGTGAGTGCGTGCGTGGGTGCATGCGTTCGTGGGCGCGTGAGTGAGTGCGTATGTGAGTGCGTATGTGAGTGAGCCAGTAAGCGAGTGCGTTCGTGGGCCCGTGACTGACGGAGTGCGTGTGTGAGTGAATGACGGAGTGCGTACTTTGGCACGTGCGTGTCTGAGCGATTGCGTAGGCGGGTGCCTGAGTAAGTGAGTGCATGTGAGTGAGTAAATAAATAAACAGCAGCAGCAGACAAGACAGACAGCATTTCCATTCTTGTACAATGAACATTTTCCATTCAATCTATTTTTTACCATGGACTTTGCCCATCAGATTGAAGGTTATTATTTTACATGTCTGTATAGAAGCCTTCTGGTTTGTCATCTCTACTTCCCAAACCAAAACACAGCGTTGTTGTGAAGGAGAATAATCCAAATCGACCAGTGGCAAAACTATCCAACCGACCACTAATTCCTGACAGCTTACGAAGGAAGCAAGCGAAGAAAGTCGAAACTCCACTTCAACGTAAGAAACAAGTGAAGAAACACGATAGTGATGATGACGACGAGGAAGAAGATCAGAGGGCCGTCAGCTTTTTCTCTTTGGAAGGAAAAGAAGAAAGTTTGTCCGTTGATAAGGATACAACAAGTGGAGATACCCCAGGTACAATAAACAATTATTGGATGATACTTTTTTGATATCAAGAATTATCAAGGTCGAATGCTGTGTTATCTGCCGAAGCCGAAGGCTGAGACTGATAATGCGGTCTGAGACCTTGATAATTCTTGATATCAAAAAAGTCGAATTCAATAATTGCTTTATACATTTCAGTTGAAAAATGAAAATATAAAGAGAATCACTCCCCCAGAACCAAAAAATGCAGTTCAAAGACAATTACTTTTTTCCCGCGCTTTTTTCGGTTTTTCAGCTCGTAAGTGGCGTTACGTCAGCACATGCATGATAAATAAGTCTTTTTTCTACAGATAATACCTCCAGAAACTACAGATAATAGCATTGTGGGCTCAGAATCAAACAATTACAGCGGCAAATACAACTAAAAATGCAGATATCAAGAATTCTTACCAAGTTTCTAACCAATTATAATCAAGGATTCGAAGAAAATGTATAATAATACTAATTAAAGGTGGATTTCCAGTCCTCGCACGAAGCAGCTTGTTGCGAGCACTCGCAAGCTCGCTGAGAGTATTTTAGCGCTCGTGGCAGATAGTTGGAAATTTTGAACTATTTTTTATTCGCGGCAAGTACTCGCAGTAAATAAACTAATCAAAACAAATTATGTCAACATTTCAAACTCATTAGTAATTCATAAGGAAAACTGCACAAAGGAAATCATTACCGTGTCGATGGTTAATTTGCATGGGTACTGATATTGAAGGAAGAAAATACAGAAATTACATAAATTAATCGAACTTTCACCTCGATTTTCTCTTAAAATACCGATTTGTTTGAGATGCTATATCAAACCCTCGGAAGAGTGCTTCATCAGAATATCCAAACACCTCGAAGTTTGTTCCAAAAACTCGGCTATTGCTTCATCAGCCGCTAGTTGTCGCAACGAGGACTGAAAAAAAAACACGTTTCAGACACAAAATCTTGTACATTGATATTTTGTTAGAGGAATGAAACTAAATGTCTTGTATAGAACAGTATTTTGAGAATCAGAAACTGAAACGAAAAAGTGCGTAACCGTGGTTGCTAAGGTAACAATGACATTTCAAAATGGCTGCTAATTTGCGTTTAAACTAGTTTAATTCGCAAGAAAACTCGGTGACCCCCATTTTTTATTTTATTAAAAGTTTTCTTCTAGTATGAGTAATCGTTAGGCCAATTTTAAAAAAATTCTGTGCATCCAAAAAAAAAAATTATTAAGAATAATCACGTTTTTTTATTTGAAAAATTTTGGATCTTTGAGTATTCACTAGGCCAAATTAAAAAAAAAATCTAAAGATCCAAAATTTTTCAAATAGAAAAAACGTGATTATTCTTAATTTTTTTTTGGATCCACAGAATTTTTTTTAAATTGGCCTAACGATTACTCATACTAGAAGAAATCTTTTATTACAATAAAAAATGGGGGTCACCGAGGTTTTTTGCCAATTAAACTAGTTTAAACGTAAATAGCAGCCATTTTGAAACGTCATTGTTACCTTAGCAACCACGGTTACGCACTTTTTCGTTTCAGTTTCTGATTCTCAAAATACTGTTCTATACAAGACATTTAGTTTCATTCCTCTAACAAAATATCAATGTACAAGATTTTGGGTCTGAAACGTGTGTTTTTCACTTTTCAAGAACCACTGATGTCAACTAAAATAGAGCGGGAAACACAGCGAGAATAGTCAAACAACATAGTCAAACTACTCAAACTTCACAGAAAATTTCAGCTTGGTTTACTCCAAGTTTACACCACTCCAAGTCACTAAGTCAGTAGACTATATACAGAACTGTTATCCTGGTAAATGAGTACAAGTACCATTAGGCCATGTCCACACTAATCCGTTTTCATACGAAAACGACCTCGTATCGTTTTCGAAACGCTCCGTTTTCGGTCACCGAAGACGCCGGATTACATGTAATGTGGACGAAAGGCCTAACTGTACAGTATTAAAAAGTCTCCGATTTCGTTTGAAAACGGATTAGTGTGAACATGGCCTTTAGTCATTAGAGGTTCAAGTGATTCCTCAGTTTTGCATTGCGCAGCTTTTCTGCGCATAATTCTGCAATACTAATCGAAGATGTAACCAAGTGTTAGTGACGAAAACACAAGTAAACTTAATTTTTGGTTTTTGAAAAAAATTGAAAATTTGTTGCGTGGTTTCGTATATAGATGGAATGATATATAGGGGAATGCCCCATGTTCAAGTTTTAACCTCGTGTAGCTCACGAAAACACTCCATGACCCCCACTTTTTTTTAAATATTTATTTCTTCCACGAGCTATACAGCATGTATAAAATAATAGAGAAAAAATCACTTTGGACAAAAAGTTGAACAGGTTCGCCTTTTGATCAAGGTGTTCTTGCATGTTGTTGATAGATTTTGAAAGTGACTGACTGACTTTGTAGTTTAACAGCGATCAGATGTGGCTGACAACTGTTGTGATCGTACATATGTTCACCAGTGTGAAGTATGCACCACATTCAGCCTTCGATTCAGACTCGGCGTACTTGGCAGTAGCCCGAGTGAACGCCTGACCCAGGCGTCTTGTTGTTTGAAAATTTCCAACAAATATGTTTAATCCTCTGCTACTGTCATTCAAATTATCTCAGAATATTTTCGCGGCACTCAGAAAGCTAATATGCTTGTTTTCTGGTATTCTCATGAACCAATCAGTGTTTGCTATGACTTGAAAACAAGCTAAGGGGGTGTTTGTATGGAGGCGAGCCAGCCCGGGTACCCGAGCTAGCCCGCTTTGCCAAGATGATTTTTATTGTGTTTACATGAGAAGGGCTGCAATCTTGGACAGTAATGTTGTAACACCCCCGCCCCCCAAATCAATGTTGTAACGTCCTTTCTCCCAGACTCAATGTTGACGAAAAGTTTAAAATAACAACATTGAATCGGGGTTCACTGTTACAACTACTTTTGTCCAAGATTGTCTAAGATCCAATTTCGCAAATTTTTATCACATAACTATTTCTTGTAATACGGCAGTGATAAACCAAGACAGTAATACTTTCTAGTAACCTTTTTTTTCGTGAAAAGTGCGGAAATGCGATACCATCTCCGAGAGTCCTACGGCTGCATAGAGAGCATTTCCGTCCGGAAGTTTAATAGAGGAAGATCCTAATAATTTGGGGTCAAGGAAATAACACTTTCTTAATAGTTAACGGATAAAGTTGGCTTCGAAATGGGCGTTTCATATTCTTCCCTTAAACACTGCAATACATGTAGATGGTCACCTTCTTCACTAGACGATTGATATTGAGAGAGAATCTCCGATATATCGACAAAAATATCTCTACGACTACGGCGATGAAAGGTTTCTGAGCATTTGCGGTTTGAATTAAAAGGGAGATAAATTTATCACCTCTGTTAAAATTTCTGACTATGTAACTGGTGATTGGTGGAAAATATCCACGGGGTATTCATTTCATAATATGATATAATTTCACTTTAATAAATTCTCTCCTAGCTAATAGTATAATACTATTGATGATTCATTAATGACACGCTTGGGATGGAGGTTCTTTTCAATATATTGAGATAAATAGCTTGAAAAAGTACAAAAGACTTGTCATGCTGTTAACGGTAACATGCATAATTTAGTATGGATGTTCCACGTTTAGATGAGGCGATCTCTAAAAGAGATCGAAAGTACGGAAAAAATAAAGCGTTAAGCGTCTTGTGTAATCACCAGTCGAACCAGCTTTATTCATGAACAGCTGTTTTAATATTTTTTTTTGCAATTAATCACAATTTAAAACGGTCTACCACGGTCTACCACGGATTTAAATAGAACTGTATTTATATTGATTTCTATATAAAGCGTTGGTAGACCGTTGGCAGATGTATAGATAATTAAATGTGAAATTATGGTGGAAGAGCCTGGGCCGAGAAGGCTGTGTCCACAATTTTAAATCAAAGTTATAACTCTTTTTCTGAAGGAAAAGTTCTCAAATTTCACAGCTTGTTTATTCACTCTATTTTATAAATGAAAAACACGGTTTACCGCTATTTTATGCAAAAATGAGGAAAATCCACCAAAGACAATCTTGGACAATAATGTGGTAACACCCCCGCCCTCCATATCAATGTTGTAACGTCCTTTCTCACAAAACCAATGTTGACGAAACGTTTAAAATAACAACATTGAATCGGGAGACGGGGGGTTCACTGTTAAGCCCTAATCAAACGAGAACGCAAGTCATCGCAAGTTGACCTTCACGCTATCTCAGTCAGCCGCTCTGTATAATTTCCAGAAAATATCATGTACCGTGACAAAGTTAAAACTTGTTTAAAACACTCATGAAACCTTTATTTTGTTAATTTGGGGAGTTCGAACGACCACCACAGAAATTTGTGACTGTCAACTTGCTATGACTTGCGTTCTCTTTGATTAGGGCTTAACAACTACTTTTGTCCAAGATTGTAGCTCGCCCAGCCGGGCTGGCTTGTTTGTTGCGATAATTGCGTAATTTATCAGTTAGACAAAAGACAGTAAGATACGAAGTCTCTTTGTTTTAATACAAACACCCTCTAAGTTCTCTAATGAAATATTTTTAATTTTTTATACTAGATTTGAAGTTGGAAACCGAGAGCGTTACAAGTAAACCGTGGAACAGTGGTCTTTTTAACCGAACATCTACAAACACAACCAACACTTCTACTATCACAAACACATCTTTCGTCGGGGCAGAGGAGGTGTCAGAGTTAGAAGAAGAAAAATATATTGTTAGTTTGCAACCATCTTACTCGCACACCGAACTTGATCCTTATTCTTACCAAGGACACCATACAGTGAGCATGCGTCCGCCTGATGCTAACCCCTATAGTATTGGACAAGCTACTGAAAGTCAGGTGACAACAACTGAAAACTATGCTAACAGTGGTGAGGCCAGTGCTGATAGTCAAGATTATTCGTATCCAATGGCTGAAGTAAGTAGATTTCACTGTTAGCGTTGGTGCCCTGTTATGTTGTACTTCTGAAATGATGATCATCATCATCGTCATTGATCATCATCATCATCATCATTGATCATCATCGTCATTGATCATCATCATCATCATCATTGATCATCATCGTCATTGATCATCATCGTCCTCATTGATCATCATCATCATCATTGATCATCATCGTCATTGATCATCATTGACCATCATTGATTATCATCATCATTGATCATTGATCATCATCGTCACTGATCATCATCATTATTATACATTTTTTCTAAATCCTTGATTATGTTTGGTCAGAAAGTTGGTGAGAATTCTCGATATCTGTACTTTTAGTCGTATTTGCCGCTGTAATTGTCAGATTCTGAGCCCACAGTGCTATTTTCTGTAGCTTCCGGAGGTATTATCTGTAGGAAAAAGGACTTATGCATGTGCTCACGTGATGCCACTGACAAGCTGGCAAAGCGAAGAAAAGTGCGGGAAAGAAACAACTGTCTTTGAATTGCATTTTTTTGGAACATTTTTTCTTTCTGAGAGAGTGATTTTCTTTACATTTTCGACTGAAATGTATAATAAAACAATTATTGAATTCGACTTTTTTCATATCAAGAATTATCAAGGTCTCAGACCGAATTATCAGCCTCAGCCTTCGAATTCGGCAGATAACACAGACTTCGACCTTCTTAACTATTGATATAAAAAGTCTCCTCCAATAATTGTTTATTATTGATCATCATTATTATGGATCATCATTATTGATCATCATTATTATTGATTATCGTCATTATTGATTATCATCATTATTGATTATCATCATCATTGATCATCATTATTGATTATCATCATCATTGATCATCATCATTATTGATTATCGTCATTATTGATTATCATCATCATCATCATTGATCATCATCATTATTGATCATCATTATTATTGATTATCATCATTATTGATTATCGTCATTATTGATTATCGTCATTATTGATTATCATCATCATTCATCATCATCATTATTGATTATCGTCATTATTGATTATCATCATTATTGATTATCATCATCGTCATTGATCATCATCATTATTGATTATCATCATCATCATTGATCATCATCATTAGTATTGATTATCGTCATTATTGATTATCATTATTATTGATTATCATCATCATCATTGATCATCATCATTAATGATCATTATTATTGATTATCATCATTGATTATTTGATTATCATTATTATCATAATTGATCATCATGATTATTGCTTATCATCATGATCACCATGATCATCGTCATGATCACCATGATCATCGTCATGATCATTATTATCATCATTATCATCATCGTCATCATTATCATCGTCATCATCTTCATCATCGTCATCATAATTGTCATCATTATCATCATCATCATCATCATCATCATCATCATCATCATCATCATTATTATCATCATCATCATCATCATCATCATCATCATCATCATTATCATCATCATCATCATCATCATCATCATCATCATCATCATCATTATCATCATCATCATCATCAAAATCATCATCAAAATCATTGTATAAGTTGTTTTCTTGCTCTTTTAGCCATATTACAACTATAGTTACGAGCGACATAACGAGACCCCACAGCAGCCTCAGTATGGCGTCGACTGGCACTCGCAAGTTGAACCAACAACTCAAAACCATTCACAAGAGGTATGCTCGTTCACTGGAAAACACTTCATGAAATATTCTGAAGGGGGGAGAAATCTTGCTAACACACCAACCCGCTACGGTTCTGAATAATAGACATGCGTTACCGTTCTTGAAATGTTTTTTTTTTAGTTTTTGAGTAAGTAGTGGTTATTTTTTTAGATAATTCACTGCTTCCTGTCCGAGGAATATTGCAATGTTTACATCGTTATTGGAAAATAGAAAAGGAAACCAGACACAGTGCTAAAAAGCGGTACCATGTGGCGTTCAAAACATCGCGTTAAAAATGTCGCGTCAAAAATATCGCTTGCTATTGATTCCTAACGAACGAACGAAATCACACGCAGAATATAAAGCGTTCTGAAAGTTAGCTGCGCGCGCAGCTACCTTTCAGGGAACCGCAATTACAAAAAACATATTTCATAATTTGCTAGCTGATGTCTACAAATTACAATTAGTTAATCATATGCTTGATTTTACATTTAAAGTGCTTATAAACCCAAATATGATATTACTGAATATGGATTATATTTAATGTGTATAGTTGAATGCCAAAATATTTTTAGATTTGAACTTTCATTTGTTGTTATATTGAGGTTTGTATTTCCAAAATGGTAACGAGGATGACGTCTATGTAGGCATAATTTGCATAGGCAGTGTTCCGTTACAGCAGAAATATCACCCAATTCACATGTTAATGGAGTACTTGAATAGTATATTCTGTATTTTATCATTTTTTTTCATTAAAATCTTCAAGCGGTTTATCATAAGAAAAGAAAAAAACACACACAAATGCCTACATTGACGTCATTTCATTAACATTTTGGAAATACAAACCTCAATATAACAACAAATAAAAGTTCAAATTAAAAAATATTTTGGCATTCAACTATTCACGTTATATAGAATCCATATCAGTAATATCTTATTTGAGTTTATAGGCACTTTAACTGAATGAAAAGTGATTACAACGATTAAAGTTGCATGATTTGTAAAACCTATGTATAACCAATCGAAAGGTTCAAAGCACCATACGTGACTATCCTCGGTAAAATCCACTTATTTTTTTACTTCTCTACACTTTAAGTGAATAATTTGTGTTTGGGGCAGCTACATTTTTTAGTTATTACTCGGGATACCTGTGGTAGGCCGAGTCTAGGTTTCGGCTCGGGTTTTTTTGGGTGTCACGATGTTGCATTTTCGCACGTTTTACTTCCGCTAATATTCATACTTCCAGTGAGTTGTTATCCGTGAGACTGAGTGAGACCGTGAGGCATGTTGTAAGTTCTTTGCTCCTTTCGCTTTTGGAGTTGGACAAAAAGTTGAACAACTTTTCCTTTTGATCGAGGTGTTCTTGCACATTGGTGGTAGATTTTGAAAGTGACTGGCTGACTTTGTAGATAAACAGCGATCAGATATGGCTGACAACTGTCGTGATCGTAAATATGTTCACCAATGTGAACGTCTGACCCAGGCGTCTTGTTTTAGTGTATAAAAAGTATTGTTAAGAATATATTATGTATGTATAACGGACGACGCTATTTCATCCGTGATAATGGCAATAAGCAACATTGGTTCACGATCACCTCGGTTTTCTTTGATGTACCGCGGTTGTTTATTTATAATAATTACTTCCAACCACGCATAAATCAAGTTAATTGCCACGGGTAACCGTTGCAATTAACTTGATTTGTGTGTTGTTGGGAAAATAAGGGTTAATCAATGGTCACGAATGTGATAAAGGATTTATCATTGCGACTCAAGTATTTTTAGACAACCTCTGTGATAACGAACTCAGTATCTCAGTTTTCTTGGGCAACCTCGGTGATCTTGAACTAAGTAGGTTACTGACCTCAACCTCGGTAACTGACGTAGTTACCTCGGGTTCAGTAACTAACCAATACTTAAAGTGCATATAAACCCAAATTTTTTATCATCTGAATATATTCTACATAGAGCAAACAGTTGTTCAGTGAAATATTTTTTGGATTGGAGCTATTCTTCAATGTTTTTTGGCGATTCGCATTTCTAGTATAGTAATGAGATTACGTCTATGTAGGCATTTGGCTTTCTTTCTCTTTTTGGCAAGATAAACTACCATTACCATTTTGAAAACAAAAATCTCTATTAAAGCAATAAAGGTTGCTCCAATCTAAAAAAATATTTCGTTGTTCAACTATATGCCAAAGGTAGAACGTATTTAGATGATAACAATTTTTTTGTACCAACCTCCACAGTAAGTAACGCTCGATCGCTGAACTTGGTTTCCACATTTTCTTTTTCATCTCAGCTAAAGAAGCTTCGAGGGAAAAGAGGTCGTGGTGAAGAGAACATCAACATAACTGACGTGAATGCTGATGACCAGGTTGGATCCTCGTCAGATTGGAAGTCGCGTTATAGACTAGAAGATGCTGAATACAGACCGCAATCCAAGGTTCGTGGCATTAGTAGTTTAGTTATATTTTTGTGTACTTCTGCTTTCGTTGATCATTGTTATCATCGTTGTAAGCATCATTATGATCAACATCATCATCATTATCATCATTATTATCATCACCGTCTCCTTAAATTTGTTCGTTTTAGTTTCATTGTTCTAAGCTATAGAATAGCTGTCTCAGAGAACTATTGATAAAACCATCGTTACAAATGGTAAAGTGGTCCATTGTGATTTCGATTATCGATCAAGCACAAAATCGGATGCCCCGCCAGTCAAATGAGAGTGGAGTTTAAATTCGACTTTGGAAGCCGCTAAGCTTTGTTTTGATTTTCGGTACTATGTCAAGCGGAACTTTTAGTTCCGACATTACTTTGGGAACACAATCGTTTGGTCCGTTTCCCAATGGGAATGGATCGAAAAGGAACAAGCCGTTCTCCTTTCCAAATTAGGAACGGTTGGTTCCGCTGTTTGAAAGCGGAACAAGCACGCGTTCTCCCTTTGGGAACGTACAGTTCCGCAAATGGGTACTTTTGTTCCTTTAAAAGGAACTAATAGTTCCTAAAATAGGAAGTCGTAGTTCCTCTTTACTGACAACGATTTCGTTCGGCATTGAAAAGGAACATTCGTTTAATCTGCCAAAGTTTGCAAGCATTTTTCAAACAAATACGAGGCACAGCGCTATCAAAAGATTATAGTCATGCATGGATATGTTATTAAATGTACGTGCCATGAATACCTTCACATTTTAAGAGATATAACCAAAACACTAAGACAAAGTAAAAGTTGCTTCTAGCTATCGTTTTCGGCTGACGACTACCATAGAGGTCGGTTGCCCGTGGTAGCCCATCGGTAGCCCGTCAGTAGCCCGTGGATTTTAATAGGTTTATATAGGGTAGCCCGTAGCCCGTGATTGTGAATATAAAATAAGTTTCAGGCATTTGCATAAACCTAATTTATTCAGATTGTCATAGAGCTCGGTAGCCCGTGGTAGCCCGTCGGTAGCCCGTGGATTTTAATAGGTTTATATAGGGTAGCCCGTAGCCCGTGGTTGTGAATATAAAATAAGTTTCATGTGATTTGCATAAACCTAATTTATTCAGATTGTCATAGAGCTCGGTAGCCCGTGGTAGCCCGTCGGTAGCCCGTGGATTTTAATAGGTTTATATAGGGTAGCCCGTATTCCGTGATTGTGAATATAAAATAAGTTTCAGATGTAATTTACATATTATTTGCTCTGGTTTTCATGCATATATATATATAGCTTATAAATTCGCGCTATCTAAAAGAACACGTAGTGTTTTTGACGAACTGATAAAGCAATTGCTATTGTTTATGAATATTGCGTTCTTTAGACGCTCTGAATCGAAATTGTTTTGGTTTTTAATTTGATGGGTTTATATTTGCCACCTCGCTCAATGAAAACAAAATAGAACGATCGAAACTAAAGACCATTTTATTCTTATATTCGAAAGAAAATTAAAGCGGCTGTATCATCGTATATGTAAGGTATATTTAACATTCTGTTGCCCATATTATACTTCTCGCCGTTCTCATTAACTTTTGCTCAACAGATCCCTTAAAAACAAAAGATTCTAGTGTTAGATATTTTCTAATGTTTATTTCATTTATCATTTCAACGTTCTATCAGATAATTTGTTACAATAATTTTATGGCGATCGCTCGCATCCTTAGTGTTCTTGCTTCTTCGCCAGAATGGAAATCATAGTCAGGATGACGTAAGATAGCCGACCACCGTGGTCCGAACTTTTCCAAGCCCCTTCTTATAAAATCGTCTTCTTGTTTTGTAAACCTCACGGGTTCTTTTCGTTTTCGCGGTGTTGGCTCTTGCAGACACATCGCTTCTCTGCTGACAAGTTCAAGTTCTTTTTCACTCTCGCTGCAATCACTGCGATCGCTGCCGGTGATGTCGACACGTTCTGCTTTCAACTGCTCAACGCAAGTGTCCATAACTTCTCCTTCGATCCCGCGCAACTTTTCCATGCATGTTCTTCCTCTGATGGCAATTTCTCGCGAGCGCAACTTCTGGTAATGCACTTTGGCGACGTTCGAACTGTGTTTCTGATCCTCAGACACCATCTTCTGCTCCTCCACGTCCAATGCAACTGCACTTTCGGTTTCTATTATTTGCTTATATCTTATCGGATGAATGTACTTTCCGATTGCCTGAAAGACTAGAATGCTTAGGAATTCAGTGAGTTTCTGAAATTGCGCACCGTTACGATTTACGAGCAAGTACTCGCATTTTGGTTGCAGTAGTGTTCTTACATACCGAACGTAGTCGTCGACAATTCCCAGGCTGATTTTGTCAAAATATAGGGAATTGAACCCGTACTTTTTCGTTGTTTTAAATCTAGTCTGGTCAACCATCCCGCCATTCATTTTAGCGCTTTCAAACATGTTAACGGTCAAGTGTAGGTAGGTCATCGGTCGACATCCCTTTACCTTAACAAACATAAACACCGCGAGGAATCGGGTTGCAAATGTCAAGTTTGTTGAACTTACAAGAGTCGATCGTTTCTTACACTCTTCCAAAATCTCCTTGTAACGACCAATGTAAAAGGGGATCACCGTCTGCAACTCGCTCAAGGAAGCCCAGCTTCGTCTGGACTCGAGCGTTTCAATATCAAGGTCGGTGGTCCAGTGGGATCGCATTTGTTTTGCCAGGCACTTCTTCGCCCGTTTTATGTATACTTCTGTTACCGAAAAATTCTGTAGCACGGATCCCGGCGGGGAATTAAACTTACGAAAATCGAGAAGTTCCGAAAAACTTGATACGTAGCCTAGTTGGCCAGATTGACCCATTTTCAAGGACAACTGGAGATGGTCAAGGAAATCGGTTAGGAGTTTGGAAGAGCCGAGAAAGTAATCGATGATTTGTACAGTCGACAGAACGGTCGATTCGTCTTCTCCCGACTGTAAACAGCAAAATTTAATGAATTTAAGGGCTCGCGTGACCGAGATGTCCGCTTGCTTTTCGGCTTTGCCTCCACCTGCAGTGCTCTGTAACCAAAGCGAAAATGAGCGAGAGAATTCATTTTCGACCGAACAGCAAGGTAGTGTCAGTTTGTTCCTCGTCCACTTAACCTCGGTCTTTTCTTTCACTTGACTTGACACGATTTGGGGTTTCTCGTCGAAGTATTTATACCACGGATGTTTCACATTTACATGCTTTCGACAGCCTCGTCGACTTGCAAAACCAGGATGATCGCATACCGGAACGGGACACCGATCTAAGCCGTGCTCGTCCTTTTCGACATGGAGTCTTCGCGGTTTGTTGAAAGCCCCTGTCAAGGACTTCCAATCAAGAGCAGCATGTGCCCGTAGCATTTAACAGTAAACTGAATTCGTTGGGAAGAGAAATGACGTCTGTTTTCCGAGCACAATCTTAAATATTTTACACCCACGATCGTTGCCAATTAATTTTCGTGTGGGACTTTTCGATTTAACAAATTATTTGGTAAGCAAGCGTACATGTCACTCGACTACAATGCACGGGTCCCATGCATGTATATTAACCGAGCTCTATCCGCTACGACAATGGGAACAAATAGTTTCACAATTTACAAATTTAATTACTTCTTCCCACAAGGGACTTTTCAAGAGCAATTTACATACTAAATAATAATGAAGTGTCAGAGTCGAAGGCATATTAAAGGCGCACTGGCAGCCGCCTTACGACACATTTATGACACACATATGTCATACCCAGCCTAGTTGCTTAATCGAATCTCATCTTTAGCTGCATTGCATCAACGAAACTGCATGTTCACGTGAGTGACATGTGTTTTTTAGTTAAAATTAGAATCTGAAAGACGGAAAACACCCAGGAACGGATATACCAGCTATGGTAGCCGGTAATCTAGAATAAATTAGGTTTATGCAAATGACCTGAAACTTATTTTATATTCACAACCACGGGCTACGGGCTACCCTATATAAACCTATTAAAATCCACGGGCTACCGAGCTCTATGATAATCTGAATAAATTAGCTTTATGCAAATCACCTGAAACTTATTTTATATTCACAATCACGGGCTACGGGCTACCCTATATAAACCTATTAAAATCCACGGGCTACCGACGGGATACCGACGGGCTACCACGGGCTACCAAGCTCTATGATAATCTGAATAAATTAATCATCTAATCTAATAGTACACCTTTGGCCCTGCATTAAAGTAAAACAAACGTTCAATTGCACTCTTTGAAATAACAATAGAACTTTAGAATATTCATTAGCGCGAAACGACATTCAATAACGTTTTAGCATTTATTACATATGCATGACAAATAGTCCTGTTCAAATCATTAACAAAATACCAATAGCACTTATACACATTCATTTACAACAAAGGCGTATTCATTAAAGATCATACGTACGATCAATTAAGTGCGTCAGAGAAGCAAAGAATGCAAACTACAAGTAATGCCAAAGGAGGTTCAGTGTCAGTATTAACTTATCGAACATGGCACATCATCACAGAAGGCAACGCATCAGTCAGGAAAATCGAGAACGTTTAGTGAGAGCCTTTGACGACCCCGAACAAGACTATGTATCTGTTGCCGATACCCTTGGCATCAACCGTTCGACAGCAAGGGGTATTGTTAGAAGATATATAGAGGAAGGACGTATGAACGAAAGAGCTCGTGGCAGGCGAAACCATGTCAAAGTTGATGAAGAAATGAGGCGATGTATTGCGGCTATACTCGACGAGAATCCCGTTTTAACTCTGCATGCGATAAACATAACGCTGCGAGAAAGGTTGCCTCAAAAGCCCCATGTTCATTCACGAACAATTGGCAAAATTTTAGACGGTATGTTATACACCATTAAACTGGTTCGTCGATGCCCTGCTGAACGAAACAGACCAGATGTAATCCAGAAGCGTCGTCAGTATGCAGCCTGGTTTCTTGAAGAAGCTATTCGTAACCAGGTCGTATTTGTTGATGAATGCGGCTTCAATATATGGACGGCCAGAAGTCAAGGAAGAGCTCTACGAGGACAGAGAGCATATCGTCAGGTGGCTGGTCAAAAAGGAAACAACGTTACCATCACCCTTGCAGTTTCATCTACATTTGGGCTGGTACATCACTCTATGCACATCGGGGGCACAACTTCTCCCAGGTTTCAAGCATTCCTACAAGAGTGTGCAGAACATTTGCCTGAAAATGAAACGATCATTATTTTCGATGGTGCACCACCTCATCGCCCGGCACAAACTCCCGCAGAACATATTGAACTGCGAATTCTTCCACCGTATTCTCCATTTTTAAATATAGTCGAAAATGCCATAAGTGCGTTAAAAGCTGCTATAAAGGCCGATATTTCACGACCCATCGTTCAATGTCATGCATATGTAATAAATGCTATTGATGTGACCAAAACGTTATTGAATGTCGTTTCGCGCTAATGTATATTCTAAAGTTCTATTGTTATTTTAAAGAGTGCAATTGAACGTTTGTTTTACTTTAATGCAGGGCCAAAGGTGTAATAATAATAATAATGATTTATTGACAACATCTCTACAAGGTAGCTTTACATTTGTGACGGGAAAAAAGAAATGTGTAAATAAATATATAGAAAGGTGTATAAATAGATATATAAATAAGAAAGACTTAGAACAATTTACACATATAAGAAATTGCAAACATGCACCTATGAAATTATTCGTTAATACGCAGTTTTGCTAGTGTCAATAAGATTTGTTTCACTTGTCGGTTGTATGATTTAAAATCAGCACATAATCTTACATCTACAGGGAGTTCATTGAAAAGTTTCTATACAGAGTCTTGGAAGGTTCCATTTATTAGGGGAATGTGTACTTGTGGTGCAGCGCTTGAACTCAAAAGCATCTTGGGTTCGTGCATCGTTAAGTGAAGATATTCTGGCCAAAATGGATTGTGGATCGCTTGGTGAGCGCTTTTTAGTAAATGGAATTGAACTCTTTCATTGATAGGGAGCCAGCCTAATTTGAGCATATCTTTTTCGGTTGAATAGTGGTTAATCACGAAGCTCGCGGCAGCATTTTCTGAAGTTTTTTCTGTAGATATGCAGGAAGAGAATGGCAAACGATATCATTGTAATCTAATCTGGAAAGAACAAGACTTTCTACTAATTGCTTCTTTACTTTCTGTGGAGTCATGTTCCGTAATTTACGTAAGGTTGACAGAACTCCATAGCTTGACGACACTAAATGTTTAATGTGATCTGTAATCTAATCTAATCATCTATCTATTAATCTAATCTGTCTATCTAATCGAATCGAATCTAATCTAATCATCTAATCTAATTATCTAATCTAATCATCTAATCTAATCTAATCAAATCATCTAATTTAATCATCTAATCTTAATATCTAATCTAATCATCTAATCTAATCATCGAATCTAATCATCTAATCTAATCATAATCATATAATCTAATCATCTAATGTAATAGATAAGATTAGATGATTAGATTAGATGATTAGATTAGATTAGATGATTAGATGAGATGATTAGATTAGGTTAGATGATTAGATTAGATTAGATTAGATTAGATTAGATTAGATTAGAATCCAATCATCTAATCTAATCACCTAATCAAGTCATCTAATCTATTCATCTAATCTAATCATCTAATCTAATCATCTAATCTAATCATCTAATCTTAATATTTTTCAAATTTTTTAGCAGGTAGCCAACTATTCTGCTTTCAATATGAATCATTATCTTGATTTTGATGAAGAAAACGACTCCTTTCAATGGGGAGGATCATTCGAAGACTTACAAAAGTTTATCAACGACATACTGAATATAAGCGAACAAGATGTCAACGATGCTGAAGTGAAAGAGGACAAGATGCATAAAGCCTACATCTACAAAGTGAGGAATTGTTCTGTCCGTCTATACTCAACCACCCAAAACCTTATGGTACATGGCTCCGATCAAGAAATCTTAAAAGCAAAACTCCATCAACTTTGCGATACAAACAAGAATTTGAACACCGACGCCATGACTGAAGTCGTCGAAGAAGAAATGTCGGAAAATGCCAGTTTAACAACTGGTGGTGAAGTACATAAGGACGAAGTTGAATATAGTTCAACCCAATGTATAGAAAAATCTCTTAACGTTGATCTTATTGATGCCACAAATGTCAAACCAACATCTGAAATACAACTCGAGAAGAGAGATGAACGACATTGTATATGCGATTGTTCGAGGAATGAAATAATAACAGAACTTGAGGGAATAAAACTAGAAATGGTAATCCTTCAATCGCAAGTTAATTCCATAAAACCCGTTACTTCAAAGGAAATTATTAAAGATCTAGAAAATACTAAGATCAGTAATCTTAACGAAGAATTAATTCTTATGAAAGCTGAACATAGCTTACAGGTTAAAAAGTTGAGGGAGCATGCATTAAAGCAAGAACAAAGAGCCCAGTGTGCAGAGGAAGAAAGAGATTCCCTTCAAATGGCCCTCAGGTTGGTCATGCGAGACTTAACACTATCTGAAAAGAATAAAAGTCAACATATAAGAACAAACACCGACTTTGAAGTGGTTAGAGGGAAATCTAGAGCTGGAAATATTCACACGGAAAAAGAAAGTGTTCACTCTATGAACAGATTTACATTACTCACTGTTGAAGACAGTGATAGTGAAACTGAGGAAGTTCCTATTAATCATCCCGAGAATAACGACCATTACGACCACGGAGAATCATCGAAAACTAAGAATACCGACAACATAAAGAAGTCAAGTTATAAGAAAACTAATCACCCGATGAAAATGATCGAAAATCAAAAAAATACAAGGAAGCTCAAAGTCCCTCATACGACTGTATTGATTGGTGATTCGATCATTAAAAACATTCAAGGGACTAAACTTGGCAAAGAAGTTGGCACTCGAGTGGTTGTTAAATCTTTTCCTGGAGCCACAACAAGTGACATGGTGCATTACTTAAAGCCCACTATTGAAAGATCCCCAAATCGAATTGTTCTCCACTGCGGTACGAATGACTTAAAAACTGCAGAGCCAGTTAAAGTTTGCGAAAATATTGTCAATCTTGCCAAGGAGATCGCAAACAGTTCTAAAATCGAAGTTGTTATTTCTGAACTTGTACCTAGACGAGATATGAACGATTCGGTTAAGATTGTTAACAATCATCTCAGATCATATTGTACCCAAAATAGATGGAAATTTATTTGTCATGATAACATTTCCCTCACTGGTCTGAACAGAGGTGGTCTGCACCTGAACTATGAAGGTAATAGCCAACTATTTAAGAATATTGTTGATAACTTAGTTAAATTCACTTGAAATACTATTTCCGTGGATGCTGATCTTAATCATTTCTTTAATAATGAATTCTTTATTTCTAATTCTATATATAATGATATTGATAATCTAGTTACACCTAAGCCTACGGATACTGCCGCTATTTCGTTACCTGTTAAACGTGGTTTTATATTAGCCTCTTTAAATATAATCAGTTTAACCAAACATATTGATGAACTTAGAATTCTGCTTGATAAAAATTCAGTAGATGTTCTTTCAATTAATGAAACTAAACTTGATGATTCTATTAGTGATTGTGATGTTCATATCCCTGGATATGAAATAATTCGACGTGATAGGACGAGAAATGGTGGGGGTGTTTGTTTTTATATCAAAACCTCGATTAATTTCTCTCAGCGCACTGATTTGAAAATGAATAATTTAGAAAATTTATGTCTTGAAATTCGAAAACCTCGATCTAAACCATTCATTGTTGTAAATTGGTATAGACCACCTAATTCTCTTGTTGAAATTTTTACTTCCCTTGAGACCCTTATTGGGCGACTTGACTCTGAAGGTATTGAATTTTATTTAATAGGGGATATGAATTGCGATCTGATCACTACTAGATATGATAACGATGAACGTTTACTTTTAAATATCACTGATATATACGGTCTTCATCAACTCATTAATGAACCTACTCGTATTACTGAAACAACATCTACATTAATCGATTTAATTTTTACTAATTGCCTTGATAAGGTAGTTTGTTCCGGAGTCTCACATTTTGGTATTAGTGACCATAGTCTCATCTATGTTTATAGAAAATTGTCTATAGACACCCAATGTAAAGGTCATAATACTGTACACTATAGAAGTTTTAAGAAATTTAATCGTGAAAGTTTTCGAAATGACATTTTATCTCAAGATTGGAATAGTGTACAACTTTTCCAAGATCCCAATGATATGTGGGCAGACTGGAAAAATAAATGTTTAACTATAGTGAATAAATATGCTCCAATGCGTACAAAGCGTGTACGGGCAGCCAAGTCTCCGTGGATCACGTCAGACTTGAAGAAAAACATGCACAATAGAGATGTACTGAAACTAAAAGCAATGCAAACTAAAGATTGTCGTGATTGGGGTGAATTTAAAAGACTGCGTAATGCGGTAAACAATGAAATTAAGTCTGCTAAAGCGTTTTATTATAAAAATACCTTTTTTGAACATAAAGGCAATTCTCGAAAAACATGGCAGACTATCAATGAACTTACATCACGTAAATCAAACAAAACATCTGTAAATGAACTAAAGCTTAATGGTGTTTCTATAACCAATGCAACTGAGATATCGGATGCCTTTAATGAACACTTTTCAACAATAGGACCCAAACTGGCTGATGAGATTCCACTGTTAAACAATAACAACAACAATTATCTCGAATATCTTATAAATACCAATAAGAGGTTTCAGTTTGGTCCAATTACCAATAATATCGTTCTTTCACTTTTAAATAAGCTTTGTATAAATCAAAAGCTACCGGACTTGACAAGATATCTGCCAGACTTGTTCGTGAATGTGCAGATCTTATTTCTATTTCTATTACGAGTATCTTTAATACATCTTTAACTTTGGGTGTATTTCCTGATGATTGGAAATGTGCCAAAGTTACTCCGTTATTCAAACAAGGTGAACGGAGCGATATGAATAATTATCGCCCGATCTCGGTGGTTTCTATTGTGGCCAAAGTGTTTGAAAGAATAACATATGATCACCTTTATACATATTTGTCAAAACATGATATTATTTCAGAACATCAATCTGGATTTCGTTCTTTACATTCAACCACTACGGCCTTGCTGATACACATTGCATTCAACCACTATTGGGCTTATAATATTGACCGTGGTAATATTAACGCTGTGGTGTTTTTAGATCTAAAAAAGGCATTCGACACCGTCAATCACGAGATTCTTTTGGCCAAACTAAATGCTTACGGAATACAGGGTATCGCCTATAACTGGTTTAGGTCGTATTTGGAGAATCGCATTCAGAATTGTTTTGTTAATGGCTCACTCTCTAAAAGTTGCTCTCTGAAATGTGGAGTTCCGCAGGGAACAGTCTTAGGTCCACTTTTGTTTTTATTATATATCAATGATCTACCAAATTGTCTATATAATTCACAGCCTAGGATGTATGCAGATGACACTCATTTAACATACGCTGCAAATAATATAGATCTCATTGAGTCTTGCCTTAATGAAGATTTATATAATATAAACAAATGGCTGATTGCGAATAAACTTACTCTAAATATGACTAAAACCGAATTTATGTTCATTGGATCTAGGCAAAGGAAAGCCACTCTGGCTTATCCACCTGCTCTTGAAATAAATGGTACTCCAATAGATCAGGTTTCTTCAACTAAATCTCTTGGAGTACTTATTGATGAAAATCTTACATGGAGTAGGCATATCGATAAAATAGCAAAAAAATTGCTTCTAGTATTGGGGCTTTACGAAGAATAAGACCATTTGTTCCCTTTGGAACATTGCTTTTTATCTACAATTCTTTAGTTCAGCCATATTTCGATTATTGTAGTGTAGTTTGGGGAACTTGTAGAAAAACTTTATCTGAGAAGTTGCAGAAACTTCAGAATCGCGCAGCCCGAGTGTTGACCTTTTCAAACTATGATACCAATGCTGATAGTCTATTTGAAAGTCTAATGTGGAATAATCTAAGTACACAACAACAAATCCAAAAAGCCTTGATGGTCTTTAAATATTTAAACGGTCTTACCCCACATTATTTACGTTCTAAATTTTTGAATCGTAGCGATATAACTTCTTATTCACTACAAGACTCTGTGAACAAACTAGCTGTTCCTTTACCGCGCACCAACTGTTTTAAGAATAGTTTTAGCTATAGTGGTGCCGTCCTTTGGAACAGCTTACCTTGTGAGGCAAGGCAAGCTAACTCTCTGAACGAGTTTCGACAGTTATTGAATTCTTATATTGAAGATGGGCACGGCATTCATGGAAAACAGGTTTAATTAATAATAGCATGTATTAGTGTATTAGCAATGGATTGTATTAATGTATTTTGTATGATTTCAACATTTTTGTATATAGTTTTAGACACCTGATGATTTTACCGTGGGTAAATAAAGTTTCAATTCAATTCAATTCAATATCTAATCTAATCATCTAATCTAATCATCGAATCTAATAATCTAATCTAATTATCTAATCTGTTAATCTAATCTATCTATCTAATCGAATGTAATCATCTAATCTGATAATCTAATCTAATCATCTAATATAATATAATATAATATAATCATCTAATATAATCATTGAATCTAATCATCTAATCTAAATCATCTAATGTAATAATCTAATCTAATCATCTAATCTAATCATCTAATTTATTGATCTAATCTAACTATCTAATCGAATCTACTCATCTAATCTAATCATCTAATCTAATCATCTAATCTAATCTAATCATCTAATATAATATAATCATCTAATATAATCATTTAATCTAATTATCTAATCTAATCATCTAATCTTATCTATTAGATTAGATGATTAGATTAGATTCGATGATTAGATTAGATGATTATATCAGATGATTAGATTAGATGAATAGATTAGATTAGATGATTAGATTAGATTAGATGATTAGATTAGATGATTAGATTAGATGATTAGATTAGGTGATTAGATTAGATTAGATGATTAGATTAGATGATTATATTAGATGAGATGATCAGATTAGATTAGAATCGATCAGAATTAGTCATCTAATCTATTAATCTAATCTAATCTATCTATCTAATCGAATCTAATCATCTAATCTAATCATCTAATCTAGTCATCTAATCTAATCTAATCTATTCATCTAATCTATTCATCTAATCATCTAATCTATTAATCTAATCTAATTATCTAATCTAATCTAATCATCTAATCTAATAATTGAATCAAATAATCTAATCTAATAATCTAATCTAATCATCTAATCTATCTAACCTAATCTAATCTAATCATATAATCTAATCATCTAATCTAATAGATAAGATTAGATGATTAGATTAGGTGATTAGATTAGATTAGATGATTAGATTAGATTATTAGATTAGATGAGATGATTAGATTAGATGATTATATTACATTAGGTTAGATTAGATGATTAGATTATATGATTAGATTATATGATTAGATTCAATGATTAGATTCGATTAGATAGATAGATTAGATTAGATTAATAGATTAGATGACTAATTCTAATCGATTCTAATCTAATCTAATCTAATCATATAATCTAATCATCTCATCTAATCTAATAATGTAATCTAATCATCTAATCTAATCACCTAATCTAATCATCTAATGTAATCATCTAATCTAATCATCTAATCTAATCATCTAATCTAATCATCTAATCTAATCATCTAATGTAATCATCTAATCTAATCTATTCATCTAATCTAATCATCTAATCTAATCATCTAATCTAATCATCTAATCTAATCTAATCATCTAATCTAATCTAATCTATTCAACTAATCTAATCATCTAATCTAATCATCTAATCTAATCTAATCATCTAATCTATTAATCTAATCTATCTATCTAATCTAATCTAATCATCTAATCTAATCATCTAATCTATTCATGTAATCTAATCTAATCATCTGATATAATAGATAAGATTAGATGATTAGATGAGATCATTAGATTAGATGATTAGATTAGATATTAAGATTAGATGATTAGATTAGATATTAAGATCAGATGATTAAATTTGATGATTTGATTACATTAGATTAGATTAGATTAGAATCGAATCATCTAATATAATCACAAAATCCACGGCTACCAACGGGCTACCTACCGAATTATTTTAGTCAGAATAAACTCAATTTATGGAAGCGGTACGTTTAAGCAAAGTTTACTCTCTCTTATTTAAACAAAATTATATAAACAAAATCAAAACAATAGAAATTCCACTTCAACGGGTCAGTAGTCACACAATATTGGGAAACAAAATTTCCTCTACCACGGCCTCCAGGACTTTACTTTTGTCCAGTATGTTTGAGAGCTTAATTGTGGCTGTCGCAGAAGTCCTTCCCTGTCAACATTGTCATCGTTACTTTCTTGCTCTGCGTCTACGTCTTCATTACTTTCGTGATCTTTCAATGCTTTTGCCACGGGACACGAACAAGGCAGCACCTGGACGTTGACCATTTTGCGCAATTGGTCCAAATATTTTGGTACATTCTTGTATCTTGATAACAAGGCGTTCAGGTCAAAGACTTCTCTTCGCTGTCCGATTATCAACATCCAAGCATCTATGTGCGGATCTGCTGCGCTCCAAAACTCCTTCTCCTTTCGATCTCCCTTTCTCTCAGCCTTCTTTTCCTCGAGATAAATGACAATGCGTGAGTTCGGTCAACATCTTTCAAGTCACAGTGCCAGCGAAGAACGTCTGCTACCTTGCTGAGATAGGTGGCGCTGTTTAACTCCCACGAACTTGGTGTCATGACGCGCGGCCAGATTGGTTCCCGGTTGCCGTCTCTTTCGTTTTCCAGCGCTTCATGATCTGTTTGACCAAAATGTTCTTCAGGAGCGTCGTTATCGGGTGTGTTACACCAGAACGTTGCCGTCTGTGGCTCGTCGTTTCTTTGACGTCCGCACTGGGGAGGTTCTTCATTGTCTTCGCCGTCCGTATTCTCCTCAGAAACGAGAGGTTGAATAAGCGTTGTCGACAGTCTGTCGTCCTCTTCCAGTGGAAGATCGTCATTTTGTGTCTTTTCCTCGTCGTCTGCCTCTTCGGATGTGATTATGAATGGCTGAAGGAGAGTGCTCGACAACAGAAGCTAAGTTCTTCTTCATTTTCGTACGGGTCTTCGTCGGAACTTAAAAGCACATCGTGTTTTGTGCGTCTTTTTCTGGCGAGTCGTCGATGGTTTAATTCGATTTCGAAACTTCTTTGGATGACGTCCGTTTCTGCAGCTGGAGAAATGGATTCTTCGAGATCAGCGTGAGAAATGTGCTGCATTGTGTTGCTGTCAAAGAGATCTTCTCCTTGGTCGTTGTTGATCGTAATATCACGGGAGTTTTCTTGCTCGTACCAGAGCTCGTCAGCGTTAACCAGATCGTGATGTAGGTTGATTTCGTTTGCCATCCACGCAACACAGTCCATGGCATGATCGAAGATCCAACGATCGACTCTTGGTTGCGTTTCAGGCAAGGAGGTTGTTGTAAACACAACGATTCTTCTCTTTACATTTTCGTCGTCTTTGCCAAAGTGTGGAACATGGTTTGTCGTAATGTAAAATGGACTATTGTTCATCACGCATCTCGCCTCCCCGTGCTTCACGGCTGTTACCATCCAGCCGCCTTGAAGAATCGTTTTCGCTAGCTCCGTGTCCAGTGTTGCCGGTGACCATTCGTCCACGAATACCAGCTGAGTTGTTTCGGTGATCATGGCCGCACTAAACTGGCGCTCGTTTGTGATGGACGCGATGAAACTGGAGGGAATGATACGATGAAAGATTGACGCCCACGACGTCTTGCCGGAGTCTTTAGGTCCAGCCACGACCAACTTTCTGACCTTGTGGGGCATCCTTGCGGCCAGCAAGCACTGGTAGAGCTTGTTTAAAAAATTGACTCGAACTGCGACTTCGCTGAACGAATTTAAAATACCGTCGCGAAAAAAATCTGGCTGTGGTGGAGTCGAGCTATCGTACGGGATGAAAGCCCTTGGAGACACTTTTCCACGATGAGATTGTGGAATCGGACATGGGATGAAAGTCCTCGTAGATATTTCAAAACAAATCCCGTCGGATACTTCGATGACATCCACGTTGAAGGAAATCTGGCTGATGATTTGGCACGCTGGGTGCGACAGAATCTTCTCCAGTACTTGGAAATGCTTAATGATCATCTCGCGAATCGGCTCGTTAGTTAGTAATTTGTGAAGGTAACTTCTGACGTCCATCATTTTGATATAGGTCATGGTCGCCTCGGGTGGTTTAACGTAGACGTCTGAACGAAACAACGCATGGTCGCACATCCTCATGACTTTCTCTATCTTCTTAATCGTTGCACTAACTTCGCTCGGAGAGGAGAGGCACAGTTTTGGCAGAGTCGCGTTCGTTGTCCAGTTTCCATCTGCGACAAGGCCATCTGCCATCAACATGGCAATAGCCTTGTTTAATTTTCCCAGAAATTCCACTTCGTTAACAACCATTACACGAAAGGCCTTTGTCGGAAAGTGCCTGGGCTGGCTTGGTTGTTCCACCTCACTATCTTCATTGGACGATCTGCGTGCTGACTCAGCATAACAATATGCATTGGATTCGTCGACCATTTGCTGCACCGCTGCATTATCATGGTCTTTAACCACTTGAAAGAGTTGTTTGGCAGCAGTTTCCGCGGCAGCGTTCGCCTCGTTAGTTGCTCTTGTATTGATGCGTTTCACTTCCGGTTCGACGTCTTGGTTATGCAAAGTGGCAAACAAGGCATTCTCGCTACACGCTTCTGTCTCCCGGTATACCACAAAGTACGCTATCGCAGGATACATTTTACTGGGACCGGCGATACCGTTCGTCTGCCGTTTCCTCTGCGGATGTTTCGGGTTGGACGTTACATTGGTGATACAGGAGAAAAAAAATTGGACACCATATATTTCTGACAGTGCTTCGTCCAGTTCCAAGCGTTTGGAAGCTATTTGTTTCGCCGCTAGTTCGGTGTCTTCTTCGCTCACCCTCCATGTACATCGACATCCGACGGCCTGAACGTCGTTGGAAATCTGTTAAGGCAAAGGAAAGTGCGACGTTTATTTGTTTGAGATTCGACGTTCTGTGATAAACCTAAAAATGCAGCAAAATATACCAACGAAATATGACTTACCAAAGTTAAAACATTAGCACGAAGCGAATTCTGTAGTCTTTTCGAGTCTAACTGCTTTCGAGGACGCCTTGGTAACATTCTTTGCTCTTCTTCTGACATCGCAATATCACAATATCACAGGCAAATTCTTTACAGTTGAAGTGCGAAATTTATATGTTTTTACCCGAAGTGTAATTTGCATAAATGTATGAACAATCGGAACCGAATAATTTACTTTGGTCATTATCATTATCATCATTATCATTATCATCATCATCATTATCATTATCATTATCATCATCATCATCGTCATCATCATCATCATCATCATGAGCGTGATTGTCATCATCATCATCATCATTATGAGCGTGATTATAATCATCACGAGCATGATCATTTTCACCATCATCATCATTATTAGCGTGATTATCATGAGCATGCATCACCGTCAACATCATGATTATCATCATCATCATCACCATCATTATATATCATGAGTGTGATTATCATCATGAGCATAATCATCATCAATATCAACATCATCCTTATTATCACCATCACCATTATCATCATGAGCGTGATCATCAGTTAATATCAGCATCGTCGTTATTATCATCATTATCATTATGAGCATGATTATCATCATCATTATCATGAGCGTGATTATCGTTATCTTTATTATCATTATTATTATCATCATCATCATTATCACCATAGTCATCATCAGCATCAGCTTGATCATTATCATGATCATCATTATTATTATGATCGTGATCATCATCATCATCATTATCATCACCTTTATTGTATATCTTCATGTTCATAAACTATCGTCTTTGGTTTAGTGTTTTATTTATACATGCAGTTTTTTCAAGACTTGCCACAATTCTGTTTTTGCTTCATCGCACATTGTTTGCATATTACACCAATTTCAATCAATATTCACAGATGACGTGTATGCAATGTTGGCGAGGTTTCTTCTATATTGTTATTTACTTTTGTAGAAAAAGGAAAATTTACCATCATCGCAAGAAAGGAGAAAACATCAGATAACGTACTTGGCATTCCAGGTAAATGCTTGGTTCATTCCTTATAGTTTTTAGTCTTTGTAGTTAGGTGGGATTTTTTTTAAACAAAATCGATTGGTGTGTTGATTTTTGTGGTTAGACCCGACTGAGATGGTTAGTGTACAAATGTAAAATAGAGACGAGTATCAGCTTAAAATTCTCAATAGCAAGACCATGACAATAAGAAAAACGAACGAACGAACGAACGAACGAACGAACGAACGAACGAACGAACGAACGAACGAAGGAACGAACGAACGAACGAACGAACGAACGAACGAACGAACGAACGAACGAACGAACGAACGAACGAGCGAGCGAACGAACGAACGAACGAACGAACGAACGAGCGAGCGAGCGAGCGAACGGAGCGAACGGAGCGAACGAACGAACGAACGAACGAACGAACGAACGAACGAACGAACGAACGAACGAACGAACGAACGAGCGAGCGAACGAACGAACGAACGAACGAACGAACGAACGAACGAACGAACGAACGAACGAACGAACGAACGAACGAACGGACGAACGAACGTACGAACGAACGAACGTACGAACGAACGAACGAACGAACGAACGAGCGAGCGAGCGAGCGAGCGAACGAGCGAGCAAGCGAACAAACGGAGCCGAACAAACAAACAAACAAACAAACAAACAAACAAACAAACAAACAAGCAAACAAACAAACAAACAAACAAACAAACAAACAAACAAACAAACAAACAAACAAACAAACAAAGTCCATATTTTACCAGGATAGCGCAAAATAGCGTATAAATACCACGAAACCTGCAGCGCTCAGATTGGATTCCAATTAGATTCATCTGAGCCTGTTAGCGTATAGTGTAGTGGATTATGGAGTGATGAGACACATTTTGACGACATTTTTGAACTTTAGTTTTTCTTCGTTGCAGTTTTTGATTAATTTTTCGTCTAGGATTCTAGGTTTAGTCAAAATTTTAGAACTCGAGTTAAAAGCCAATTAGTGATTAATGTTAGAATAAACTTCTTTTTTTTTTTTATCTGTAGGCCAAGGAGGCCGAATGGGAACTTCGTAATCAATGGGCCGCTAACAGTCAAACTCGAAAACAGACCCAATCGAAATATGGATTTTAATCAATGTGAGCTAATTAAGTGTTATGTAGAGTTCAAAAGAACGGAGTACTATATTATATTTTCGGTGAAATGCATTCAAAAGTCTAGAACTATAATTATAAATGTAGATATTCAGTAGAAATCAGTTTTGAGCGCATGTTACACGACATAGAAAAAATTTTCCTCTTAGACCTCGTTTACACTAGAGCAAAAGTTCCCGGGTTCGTGACGAATCCGTAACGTTTTGATACCGGATTCGTTTTGCCGTTTACACACGAGAGAATAAAGTTGGGATAAAAACTTTCCTGTTTGATCACGTATCCGGAGATTTCGAATCCGAAAAAAAAGTAGAAATTTCGTATCCGAATACTTTTGAATCCAAACAATACGTAGTGTAAACGGTTATTCCGATGAATCCGGATACTTTTGCGCCCGCAGTCATGAGTTTGCGGTGGAACCAACATGAAAATAAGGGGTTCCAAGTGCGGTACGAAGTGAATCCGGAAACATTTACGAATCTGCAAACTCTTGCTTAAGTGTAAACGTAGTCTTAAACCTCTGACCTCTATATAACTGGATTGCTCATACAGCTCCAAAAATAAAGCCAGCGGAGATGACAAATTTGGACTTCCAAGATGGCCGCCACAAAAAATGTGTATGTTTTCGTAGCACGAAAAGAGAGGAAAAGAGCCACATTAAGAACATTTCTGCTATTGATATCAAGCAAAGAAGACTGTAAAAGGTTTAAAAGGTGTAGACGTTCTGTACACTGTGCCGAGTTTTCCGATGTAGCAACGAAGTAAGTAACAGGGTAATGTGATTTAGTGAATATGGCGTCGATCTGCTTCATTGCTTCGTCCATCTTGTCTGCGAACGATTTTGATTTCGGGAAGATTTTATCAAGGTAAGGAAGTAATTATTACTTATGCTGTGTCACATAATGATGTAAATTGCCTGTTGTACTGGGCTATCTTTTAGATTGTATATATCATCATAGACTCATGAAATAGTCGTTTGAAAGGAAATATCTATTTAACAAATAGATTCCATTTTGCCGTTGTCTGTTCAGTTATAGATGCACAGATGACGTCACAACGTGGTGAGAACAAAAAAGTGGCCCACGAGACGCAGTCGAGTGGGTCACTGATGTTCTTACCACGTTGTGAAGTCCTCTGTGCATCTATAACTGAACAGACAACAAAAAAATGGAATCTATTTGTTTTATACAATAAAAATTTAAAAGGTCTTTGTCGAAACTCGTGCCGGATTTTGGGGCATGAAGAAGGAAAAAGGCAAGTCAGCTGACGTGATCTGACGTGACCATGTGTCTGTCCTCTAATAGATCATGGCCAACAACCAATGAAAACACGCATAGCAACTAGGGTATTGTATAATTGCAGTTGTTTCACTTTTAACTCAAGGCATTTTGTCCTCAACGTTACTGTAAGCCCAACAGTTACGGACAAAACAGTTTATCGTTTCAAAATATAGAAAGGATACCCTGATTCATTTTAATACTCTATTAAAAGCCATTGTTAACTTACATTTAGCATGCGTCAAAATAGTATACACTGTACTGTAAGCTTATATTTTATTAAATGTGCAACTGTATATGCTATATTAAAAGCAGTCCAACCAAGCGATCGATTTCTTCAAAAATGGAATCAAAAATTAAACTCTTAGTAAATGCTCCTACCACGATTATAACACTTTTTCCCTTCATATTTATATTTCCCCCTAAATTACCTAATTTTTTGTTTTCTGTTTTAGAAATATTGACTGTGTGTTAATAGCTTGTGGGTGACCAACATTCTGGTCAGACATTATCTGTGTAGTGATTTATCACATAACTCAAACTTAACAAAGTGAAGTGCGTGTAGTATGTTACTATGCTATATATTGTGTATGATAAGTTCTGTTGTACGTATACATGTAGTGCACGTGGTACGTTTAAGCTCGTAAATGTACCACATGTATACGTACATGTACAACTCATCAGATCATTTTAACTACATCTCATATGGAAACACTACCACTTAGGAGCGCATATGACTCAATTTGCAACCTTAGCTCTCCTTCTGAGCCTCAGTGGCTCAATGGTTAAAGCATCTACCCAGTCATCAGAAGGTTGCAGGTTCAAACCCGGAACAAACATCAACCAAATGTCTGTTATATATTGTGTATGTTGCATTATTACTGAGGAAAGTAACTAACATTGAGGAAAATCCTGGACCCATTGTTTATATAATTGACTGAGGTCAAAAATCTGCCAATCAATCTGTGTCAGTTTTAGTATAGGTTAGTTACCTCAACCGAAACGTTCTTAGTACATTATCGTCGAGGTTGCCTAAGAAAACTGTTCGTTATCACAGAGATTGTCTTTAAACACTTCGGTCGCGATGATAAATCCTTTATCACATTTGTGACTATGGATTAAAGCTTATTTTCCCAACCACGCATAAATCAAGTTAATTGCCCCGGGCTAATTAACAGTTATACCATGAGCTTGAGTCGTATATGAGCCCATAGCCAACGAGGCGCTTCGCCAAGTTGGCTATTAGTTCGTATACGACGAGAGCGAATGGTATAACTGTTTTATTATATAGCGAAGCACTGTACAAGAGACAAAATTACAGCGAAATGTTTCAAACAAACTTCCGGCATAGGCAACTAATACTTCCGCCATGCGTATATAATGATGTATTCACATAGAGTTTCTCGCTGAGCTGTTCGGCAAACAGCTTCGAAATGTTGTTTCAATGTTGCTCGAGAGGCAAAAAATGTGTTAAGCAGATCAACAAAAAAGATTAAAAGGTACCTTTATGAAGTCAAAAGGTGGGTCAGTTGTTTATATTAGCGTTGCTATCGTGAAAAAGGTTTTGATTTCATGCAAAAATGAAACTGAAACACCTTCGGCAGTGAAACTAAATTACTTAGTTGTTTGTTTTTGAAAAAGAACATGCTTTTTACTACTCCAAATGTTTATCTAAATAAAAAAGTCTCTTTACTGGTGATCTCCTGCGAAATGTGTGTTGTAAGCTTGATTTTAACCGTGAGTTTCTTTGTTTGGCAACAAATTAATATCAACCCGCTAATTTAGTCGGGTTTTTGAAGTAAAAAGATGTAATTTTTAGGTGAATGCTAAATTGTGTATTTGTTAATGTATTTTAACACAATGTTGTTGTTTTTTATACATTCGTTTGAGGGTGTTGATGTTTTTCTGTATAAAAATCCGTCAATTTCAACTCTTTTCGGCAGTTTAAAAAACATGCCGCCATCTTGTTTTTCCTCTACTAGCAGGATATGAGCTGATAGCCTGGTAGTAGGGAACCAATCAGATTACGCAAAAGCTCATATCCGATAGCACGCTATATAATAATAGATATTAGCCCGGGGCAATTAACTTGTCGGGAGTAACTATTAAAAATAAACAACCGCGGTACATCAAAGAAAACCGAGGTGATAATGTACTAAGTAAGAGTTATTGACTGCAATGATATGCAGACAAGATGGAACCAGTATGTGACTTATTATGACAGTATTATTTCTGCATGTGTATACACATAGTAGCAAATTCTCATGCTAAACTAGTCAAATATCAACAAACATTCTGAAAAGATTTTAATATGAATTTTATCAAATTAAATTGACCATTTTCTGATTTGGTATATTGCTGTGTCCTTTATTGCTATATTAATTACACATTTACACTGCCTGCCATTGTCTTTGATTATTATTTCAAGCAAAGGCCCATTCACATGATCTGATTAACTGGACTCAATTTTCCTCCTGGTGCATGTAATGTGGATTTACCTACTATACATGTAGCAGTCAGTTATGTCTTAAAGCAATTACTATACATGTAGTTGTTTTTATTAAATGATATGTATCATGAGGAAAATCAGATTATGTGAATAGATTGTTCCACATGACGTCACCATCATATTGGTTGATTTTTTGCGTGGCAAACACTGTTGACACAACGGTCACCGTCATGTTTGTTTTAGCAAGGGTATTAGAAATTAACGGAAATCAACCAAGATGGCGTCCAATGTCACGTGATTGCAAACGGTGTATACTGTAGCCTTAAACGTAGACGCATGTACGCATTGCGTACCTATTTTTGCATTTGTTGGTATTATTAAGCAGTAAAACCTGTTATTATATGGCAGCAGCGCTGAGAGGTCCGAATACGGAAATCTTGTAATTTGATTGGTTCTTAAGCGGTCGGATCGGGACCGATCTGCCGTTCGGGACCGTAAGTTTTATAAACAAAATGGCAGTCATGTCAGTATATGCAACAAGATGGATTATAAATTCAGAACTTCGTTGTAATATATCGTGCAAGTATGTTGTTAGAAATTTTATAAGCTTTCATTTGATGTATTGTTCGAGTTTCCACGTTTTGTGAAAGTTTTTATAATGTTCAAAACGTTCGTAACATTGTTCGTAATAATATAACATTTACTTCTCACAAGTATTAGAATTTCAGATGATTTTTTATTCAACTACTTAACGTACGATCTTGAGCAATATGTCAAACAAAAGCAATTGAAAAATACTATTTGGGATAGAAAGTTCAGGATTCTAGCTCAATGGAAAGTACTTTAAATGTCTGCCATTTTCGTTTAGTTCGCAAGATGGGTCGAGTTTTCACAGAACGTTCACAACATTTATGGCCATATAATAAACTACTTATTGACCTCGCTTCGATCTGTACTAGTGAAATATCGGACCTCTGTTTTTTTGCACAGACCTCAACTCGCTGCGCTCGTCTTGGTCCGTACTAAAACATCGGTCCGATATTTCACTAGTACAGACCTCACGCTTGGTCAATAAGTAGTTATTATTTCGTAGTTTTTTACTCCGCCTGGAAATCGAAAAACTTACCTTTATCACAAAACTCGTAAAAACAATGAAATCAATGAATAACTTCATTATAAAACTATCTATATACCTTTGGTAGTAAAACATGTCTTTACAAAGCCTTGACAATTTTGGACTGTATCTTTGTACAGATGTCCAATGCATTCGTAAGTCAATCCATTCGATCGCATCAGTCAGGAGGAGAAAAATCGCAGCAAAAATCACCTGTGTAAACGAGCCTTTAGAAAGGCGTTATAACTTTTGGAACTTTGCGGTACTTAGATATGCAGAAATTTTTGAAAAGCGTTAAAACTAATTTGAGAGTTAGATGCACTTTAAACAAAGTGAATGGGAAGATATTTTCCAGACAATGCAATGTGGTATTGTGCGAGTACTATTTTCAACCTTAATCAACTTTACAAACATTTGTTTAATTAACAGAAGGCATGTTTTACTTTAATTTTAGTAATTCTTTAAAGGAGGTTGACAGTTTAACCAAAGTAAAAGACTTCTACTTCAGACGGTGTGAAGGAGTAACTGCCAGCCAAGAAAGCTCGGGTGTTGCTGCTGCCAGGGCTGTAGCCAGATGGAGGTTGGTATGTGTAACCAAAATTTGCGTGAGAGCTTGTTGACGAGTGAGCGTTGTTGACAATTTCTAAATCATGACCCATAGCCAGAAATACGCGACATTTGCGTCCGCGCGCACCGAATTCCTGTGTCAGCAAATTGTTGTTTACTCATGCGCAGTAGGGACGCGCAAATTGCAAGATGGCGGAAAGTGAAAGAACTCGATACAAAAGAAAAGCAAAGCCAGCTGGTTTTGAAGAACTATTGGTAAGCCATCCATCCGAGTTTAGGGATAGGATATCTAGACAGCCGAAACGCAAATATCTTCCTGGTCTGTTTGAGATTGAACGAATTATTTCGTCACGAGGAGGTTGTCAGGTATGAAAATTATACATTGCCTATATTAAAATTTACGGATCAATTGAAGTTATTAAACGACCCTAAGCTATGACACAGAGTCGTTTTACTTTTAGGGATAAACGTAAATCATTATCGTTTTAGCACAAGTTTAATCAATTTTAACATGTTTCTCAATTCTCAATGAAGACTGAAGTCTATTTTCTCTCGACAGAGCAAGGAATATCTGATTAAGTGGAAAGACTACGACATGAGTAGTTGCACTTGGGAACCCGAGAAGAATATCCCGGAACAATTGATTGAGTAAGAAAATTATTTACAATTTTAATATACTTTTTGCTTTGTTTTATAGTAGCTATATAAAACAATAATAAATTTAATAAATATTTAATAAATAAATAAATATTTAATAACAATAATAAGTATATATACATGATGATGATGATGATGCAATTAATCATGCTACTCAAGCTTTCGCAAACTCAGAAAGTATTTCTGAGCTTCGTATTGGAATCGAACCCAACTATTTTTCTGAGTTTGCGAAAGCTTGAGTAGCATTATTAATTTCCTCTAATAAGTCTAATTTACCAAGCTACAAGTCACTTGAAATATATGATGCACTTGTAATGTTTTCAATTAAATAAAGTTTTAAGAGCAACTGTATTATAGATGTTACACTTATTTAACTCACTAATTGAAGTGTTTTTCAGAGCACTTTATAACAACCCCAATATTGAGGCTGAGAGAGTCCAGAAGGCAATGATTGGCTTTCTAACAGGAATAAAGGGGAAGTTGAAGTCTAAATCTGTGGATCCCCAGCTGACATGGGATTGTGATCACGACGTCTTCCGGTATCTTTTTCATGGAAAAGGATGTGCATCAAATGTTCCTGGGGCAGTCATGTTGGAGAAGGAAGACTTCACAAGGCTGCTGCTTCCATCATCCTGGCACTACTGTCTAAAGAAGAATGGCGAAGGACGAGAGGTGGAGTTTCCAATTCGAGCCAAACCGGTACTGAAAAAATCACCAAAACATTTTATTTTAAACAATGCTGGTGTTCTGGTGCAGGCTCCAACATATTTATTTCAGGTTGTGACATTTTATTTAACTAAAATACCATGTTCTATAGACAGTCTAGATAGTTAAATAACTGGTATCTAGTGTAAATATAGTTAATCAAAAAAGTTTTAGTGCTGCGTAGGCAGTGTGAAATACAAGATCAAATAACAAAAAGGTGGTAATACTGCCTTCAAGGGAGAAATGTATAGCTGACGTTACGAGCAAAAGTCCTTCATCAGAACAAAACAGGGTCTTGCTCTGATGAAGTGCTTTTGCTCGAAACATCAGCTACTGTATATACATTTCTATCTTGTTGGCAGTATTACCACCTTTTTGTTAAATATAATATATATATTTATCTACTAACTTGATTGTTGTGTAATTTACTCAGACATTCAATTGTCTACAGAGACGTGGACGTTTTCTTCTGTCGTCAAAAATTGTCGTTGTCCAGTACTCGTTGTCATGTTTAGTGTAAGTGTTCGGTTTCTGTTTGTGATCCTTAAGATGGTCTAGGCGTTTAAGTGCCAACAGGGAATCTTTGCAGGCGTCATGCTTGTTACATTTTTTGTGGTAGATATTACGCACAACATCATTAGTTTTTTCCACGCCTTGCCCGGTAAAGATTTTCATTCCATCGTCATCACAAACATATTTAGGCACATGATAGGCAAGGAGATGAATATATGGAGTGATATTTGCCTTTGAATATCCATCTTCTTTGTCCTTTAGGGTTAAAAAGAGCTTTACCCAGTCACATGCCTTGAAACAAAAGAACAAAAAATATAATATTGAGATAAGATTCAAACTTGACTTATTTATCACTGTGTATTCAAAATTTTGTATGTCCTACCAGTACCTGCTTAAAAAAAACATCTTGTTTTTCTTTCGATGGTGCCCAGGCAGTAATTGTATTGTATACTTCTTGAAATCCCTTTTAAGAGAATTTAATACAGGTATTAAACACACTTTTACTAATTTAATATCCAATGTTACTACAAGACAGACTACAGTGTATAATGAAATTATGTGAGGTTTTAGATGTACCTGCCAAATTTGCTTAACCGAGTTGCATGTTTCCGGTCTCAACACTTCATTGAATCTTTCTGGCAAACATTTTAAAAGTTGCTTCTTCTCCTGCCCCACCAAACTTCGCCAGTCGTAGCCACTGGTCTTTTTACCAGTTCCATCCAATTTTGCCCAAACAGTGAATGGAATTCCGCATTCATTGATTGCTGTAACAAGAGCTTTTAGGTGAAGTCCTTTGGGCTCACTTGACCTTTTGTTTTTGTCGTCTTTCATATCCCATCGCACAGTGTTAATAATAACATTTTTCTCAAGAACATCTGCATATAGAAAGTAACAAATAAACATGTTTAGTGTTAAAGATGATATCTGAGCATACAAGTGTACTCTCTTATTTTATTGAGTGTACCTGTGATTCTGAGCAAAAGGTGGAGTTCATCTACCCGAACATTTTGAATGGGTATATCCAAAAGAGGTGGGGAGATACAGCCAAAGTTGTCTTTCTTCTTTCTGCAAAGTAACTTGATGTCCTCTAGCGTTCGCTTCATCTCATCTGTCCAATAATGTCCTTTAGGTTTAGTCATATCCCATCTACAATTATGTTAAAGCATATTATTGCATTAATATTGTACGTAGCATTAAATAAAACTAAATTTATCAGTTTGACTGTGATATTAATACTGTATGTGTATGCATTTAGCTCTCACCTGTTATCTTTGTGTATCTTGCAATAAATACATGCATAGTTGGAGTTGGCAGCATTCATTCCCAACATTGCCAGCAAAAACTAAAAAACACCAATATACATAGATATACACACATATTATATAAATATATATATACATTATACATATTGTTACCTTATAATCGCCTCCAAGAAAAAACTCCAATTGGATTTTTTCCCCATCTATGTCCATTTCTCCTTCATCAATGATTGTATTAATTTCATTAAAGAGTTCTTGGAAAGATACTGCCATGCTTTCGTAGCACTCTTTCCCACATAGCACCGCAAATGCATGGTTGCCTAAACAAACATGCTGATGGTTAGTTCCATGCATGTACACTGTATGATGTAATTTAACTTCAGTCTTTTTGCTTAGCGGTGTAAGCCAAAGCTGTAAAATTTTAGACACTGGGCTTTGAGGCAAACAATATAAACACAAAAAATTTAAACATATCATTGTTTACCTTTGGTAGACATCACATCCTGCTTGTCTGAGAGGAGTGCAAATGACATTACAATATAATTAGATATCCTTGACATCTTGGCTCCATCCCCAGAAATCTTTACCTTTTGGCAATCTTTTTGCCCCTTCTCCACCTATTATAATAACAATTGTGAGAGTAATGGGAGATTAGTGATAATAAATAACTATAATCAATATTATAATCTATAATAACAATTTCAGTACAGTAATAATTAGTTTTAATTACAAGAGTAATTAAAAGCAGTTCCTAATAATTATTTACATTATGTAATTTGATAATGATAATTATTATTATCACGCTTACCTTTTCTTTAAGCTTTCGTCTAAGTTCCTCTCTAAAACTCATTTGGGCTCCTACCAAATCACCCGGGGTCCTTGTTATGGTAAATATACCATTGATGTCATTCCTGCACTGTTTTACCAAGTAACCCCTCGGCAACCCACTTTCGACTACAGATAATGCATGGTATGAGGCATCGCCAATGCAGAAAGTATCCAGGATGTGAAGAACTTCCTTGATCCTTACTTTCTCCTCGTCTGATAAATCTTCAAACTTGGATGTTGGAACACTTTTATCTCCAGGGCTAATGTCCAACTTAATTTCCTCGCCATTGGAGTCTTCGACTAACAAAGTCTTTGAAGTTGCCCCATAAGAATCCAAGAACCACAATGCCCTTTCGGCTTTTGTCTTGAGTTCCTTCAATTTCCTCTGGCGTTGTCTTAGACCAACAGTACATAGAGTCTTATTCTTATTCTCAAGACTATCTGTGCAATTCTGGCAGACATTGAGCTTTTCAATGTTTTTTACATAATCTGTTAGGGTGGTATTTTCCTCTTGTAAGAGATTAATTTCTGCCTCGCAATTTCTTACTCCATTTTCACAGTTTCTTGCCTTTTCTTTTTCCTTCAGTAATTCCAAGTAAAGTTCAGAGCATCTCTCTTCAAGTTCACATACTTCCTCTTCACTGCGTTGCTTTTGTTCAGGCTGTTCAGCCACTTCAGCAATCTCGGTACGGCAGACTTTTACCCGGCGTATTTTCTGCAACAGCTTTATTTTATTGTTACCACTCTTACCACGGCATTCTCGCACGGCAATTAAAGCTGCATCACTTATCCGTTTTTCCAACGAAGGATCGTTTACCAAACCAAATGGAAGAGCTTGAGTTTCTCCAATAGATTTTATATACGAAGCGTTTGTTGTTTTTAACTTTAAATTATGCCAGTAAATTAGTATTTCTTGACGGATTTCCAAAACTAAATAGTGTTCATCCGACAACAAAGGCCTCCCGATTCCAGAGTTTTGATTGGAATATGTTATTTGTGAATGAAATTTTGGTTTTGTAGCCATAGTCTTCAATTTCATAAACGATTTAAATTTTCGCGCGTTAATTAACATTTCCCACGTCCACGGTGATACCGCTGGCTTTTTGCCCATTGTGGGCTCAAACTTGCCTAATATGCTTTACCTACGTACTTCGTGTACCTGTTAACAGCGGCATAAAGCTTTAGTAAGCATGCGTAGTCAGACTTCAAGCAATGTTAACTATAAAGAAAATACAACAAGCTTCGAGCAGAAGCTTTCAGAATTGAAATACTGCAAAATGTCGCCGAATGATGGCTATTTCAATACGTGCTGAGTTCGTTAATGGACGTCGGCGTTTGTCGTTGTTCCTATGCTTTCAAAAATTCAACAAGAAAAAGGACAAGTCGAAATAAGGTAAAATTTTAACTCGTCAACATATCTGAATAGTTAAAAACTTCGACCTACTGGAAACTAATTTCGCTTTTGGACATTTGTGTATTCTATGGTGTTTTAGAGCGGTTTATTGTGTCTAAATGCGTGCTAAATTGTGCTTATTGTAGACTAAACCATAGGGAATCGTCGCCGATTCACATATTTTTTCAAGGACAACCGAATTTTCACAAATGCCGAATAATTTTTAGTTTGTAATGTTCTTTAACATTCGTTTAACTAGGGGATAATTTCGCTTTTCAAGAATGTGCGTTCGTTCTATGTTTATTTCAACATTTTTGTCACTCGCCTTATAATATTATAGGTAAATTTCACAAAATAGATTAGCCCACGGGAGTATTGCGTAATCGCATGTCGCGTATTTCTGGCTATGCTCCTCCAAAGGTAGGTCCATTACTAGAAGCGTCGTCAATTGCTTTCTCACTGTATCGGTAGACTGGAGCTTTAAATGGCTTCAAATTGTCTTTATTTCGGAGGGAGAAAAGAAACGCATTCGAGCTTGATTTCCAACCACCTGATCCTAAAAACAAAAGAAAATAATAAATAGTTTTCAAAAACTGTTTTCAAATACTAAAATTAAAGGCCTGGGGCTATGTTACGCTATTTTTAGTCTCGATTGTCTTATGTTGAAATTCTGAGCTGCAAACTTCAAAATTAAAGCTGTACATTAATTCGATTATGGCTGGCCAAACGCTTTCAACATCGCATTCAACATCATTCAAGATTGTTAAACGCCAACGATGTTGAATAATGTTGAAAGCACGAGTGACCAAATGAATTTAACATCGTTCAACATTCATGAATGACAATTAATTGAACGCGGGCTACTGCAAAAGTTGGAATCGAGCCTAGGCGGCAAAACTAGTTTGAATGAACATGGAAAATGTATTTATATCAAAGAAGACGCTGTGTCGCAGTGCTTGCCATCCTGGGGTTCCTTCGATTCTCGTGTTTAGTGCAAAATAATTCACACGATACACCGAGTAAACATTACGGGGGGGGGCGGTTTATCGGTTTTGCGACGGAATTTAATACTTGTTTGTGATGAAACGATATATAGTGTAAACTTTCACTAGAGACACTAGTATTAGTCTTTCATATACGACAAATATTTATGTCGCTTAAAGCTCCTAAGCCCTAAAGAGTGATAACAGACAGCTCTGTATCTTATTTATGGGTATTTCTTGAATGCATATAATAATTTATATCTTAATAATATATCGAGAATGAAAGAAGTTTCCCCCCGGAATAGATTAGAATAGCACTGCGCATGCGTGGTTTTGTTTGCAACTGGCGAATACAACAATGGCGGAGAAACACAAAGGAGCGATCAATCTTCTTCTCGAAACAACGACTATCTAGACTTAGCTGCATGGCTAATTAAATATGGTCTGGACGAAAGGATTTATTGTCTGCCTAGCAGAAGGCGTGAATTAATATTAAAAGCTTCACATTCAACTTTAATATGGCCTGGCATGTTGACGATGTTGTGAAGTCGGACCAGTCGGTGAGTAGAGTGTTGTTGGTTCGTGTTTATTTAATATATTTTACACGAGTTGCGCTCGAGCAGTAGCTTAATAACAAAATCTGTATACTGGAGATTGTAGACTGTTTTGGTGTTCATAAACAACTGTACAAAGAACCCTGGCCATAGTTTATTAAAACGTGAATGTAGAATGCTTAAAATATTCTACAAATCGTTCTATCCGTTAGCCCGTGATTCGGCAGACGATTTGCAAGACTCATAACGTGAAGCTAGCAACATAATCATCAGACGATCATAAATACAAAACAGTTAATTTGTAAAGGCGACGAAAACTTATGTACCTTTACATCCATTTGGCAGATTTTACTCAATTTTGATCTGGACCGACTGGACATCACACGATACGTATTAATATCGGAATTCTTGTGATGCGCCAAGCTTTTTATGCCAACATTTTGAGGAGTTAAAAAACGTAATCTTGTTGTATTAATGAAGACTGAAGCAGAATGCGAAGTGCACAAAAGACGTCAGTATTCATGTTTGTCGGAGTTTGGGCTTTTATTGAATTAACTGCGAGGTGGTCATGTTTGGAATTGACTTATGCATAAACGTAGCAAAACTTATTATTATCTTTGACTGGAAATTTTGCACTATCCTTGGGATCTAGTTTCCTTTTCTTGCTACTTTATTTCCATCTCCTTATCAACGTTTTCTATACCCTGGGTGCCAGAGGTTTTTCGACGCTCGTGGGGGATAACGGGGACACACGAGGAAGCCAGGCAGTGAAGTGGGAGGGGCCAATATCGAAGGCGAGTGCGAAAAATCTCTGGAACACCGAGCCGTGTTTTCCTGTTTTGATTTGAAATTTGAAACCACCGTACTCGAGGGCCGTACAGGTTAATGATATTTTAACAATGCGGAGTCAACTCTATTTTGTATTTCTTAAACAAGTAATAATGCTATCGTCTCGACAGTCTTCTATACATTAGACCACTAAAAATTGCTCAAATTTAATAAAACTGGTTTGATTTTAGTTCGGGCGACGTGACGCTGCCCGATATTCACTATAAACTTTCAAATCCGCCGTCTGTTACTTGTCATGCAGACACTCAGACAGTTATAACTTCCAAACTATGCATTGTTGAACGCTATCTTGTACGTATGTTGTTATAAATTTCATAAGCTTCCCTTTGATGTATGGCTTATGTTTCTGGGTTATATGGAACTTTTTCAAATCCAAAATGTTCACTCAATAATAAATAAATATTTATTTACTTAACGTCTCACATGAAGTCGGTTTACTCGGTTATAGAATTTCAGATACGCAGGAACTTGAACGACTTGAACTACACTTCAAATGAAAGCTTATAGATTTCTAACAACATACTTACAGGATATATTTCAACGATGCTATCTTGTTGTTTGTTATATATATTTTCAATGACGAAGACGTCTCGTCGCTGAATGGAACTAATATTAAAGAGGTAGTCGCTTTGATGCTCGTTGAGCTCATAACGAGTCAAGACTTTCCCACGCAATCAAAAAAATCCTCGCTAGAGAGCAAAAGCATTCCAAAAAAAACTGTACATTACCAGAAATTTGGGACAAGATGGCGTCGCGCGGGCGCATATAGGCCATTAAACATGACGGCCAAATCGTATAAGGAATAATACAGTAAAATCGTAAATTTTAAAATTTATCCTACTAGGGACATAGACTTCTCGGTTGCGGAGCTCGATTCCTGTTAAGAGTTAAGTAAGGAAACGTTATAACAAAAAATGTTCGCTTACCGAAATACACAGCCGCTTCCCAACATCGATTTATTTACGCTGCTTATTTGACTCATTCTGTTATGTAAGCCATAGTAATCCTGCTAAACATGCGATACAAATCTGCCAAATACACCACTTTCCTTGCGAACGATGCAAAGTGCGGAGCTTGCTATGTATTTAGCAATGTTCGAACTGCTAATATAACTCGTAAATATCTCCGTATCTAACAACATTGCGGTTCCCAAAGCCTTTAAACTTTCTTGGTTTTACAGTGTGTTTGAGCAATACACCAAATCGTAGTTTTATTTAGGCCCACATGCAAATTAGTTTCCTTTTCAATTTGGGCCCCTATGCAAATTACATCGTGTCTATTAAAGCATAACGGGAAGATAACATAGGCTGGGACTTTTTTTCATGTTTTGAGTTCATTATTTTTAGACACTACGTTTAGGATTATTGTCAAGGATAATTGAGAAGCAAATTTTATCCTTATAGAATACCTAAGCATTAAAAGGTTTCTGAAATCAGAAATGTTATGTTTACTGCGGCTGCTTCAGCCTCATGTTATAAACGAACTACGTTTTATCCCGACTCAGATTGTATGCACAGTCGAAACTCCGATTTCGTCTATCAGCAGGAGGCCGTTATGTCTAAACGTGGAGTTGAGCTGCGAGAAGGACAAACGACGAAGCCACGGAGGTCTCTTCTCTTTCGAGCAGCCTGCAGCCATGTTTGTTTACTTTGAAAGCAGAGGCGATCTTTGTTCTTAGCAGCCGTTTGCATTTTCGCAAAATATTTACTGTACATTATTATCATGGGAGTAACCACTGGCTACGAACGTGGCCGCAAAATGTCCCAAATTTCTGGTAATGAAGTTGTATATCAACGTGAAGCAAAAGTATAGGCTCCAAAACAGAGAGAGAATACTAGTATATATATACAAGGAAATCACTGCTGATGACTGCATCTTCTAGACGATGTTACTCATGTTATTAATAGAGATGTGCGATAGCCAATGAAACTTATTGTTAAAAAATGATCCTTCGCTTGACCAATCAACGTCTTACGTCCAGATTTTGGAACGTAACCTTTTCATTGGCTCGGCGCGATCAGAGAAACGGCTCGGTGTTCCATAATAATAATAATAATGATGGTACTTATATAGCGCCTATACATTGCTGTCCTAAGCGCTTTACAATGTCATATTATGCTTTACAAAATTATTATTTATATTTACAGTAAATTTTTATTATAATATTAATGTTAAAAATGCTAATAAGATACTAAAAATGTTAATTAAAACCTAAGAGTAATTACGAATCGTAAGTTTGTTTAAAAAGATGTCTTTTCAATTCAGATTTAAAAATGTTGATGTTACTAATCGATCTAATGTTCATTGGGAGCATGTTCCAGATTCTCGGTGCTGCAACCGAGAAGGCCCTGTACCCATATGTCTTTAAATTATAGTGTTGTTCTGTGAAACGCCATTTGTCTGAGGACGATCGAAGACGCCTTGCCGGCTGATAGTGGCATAAAAGTTTCTAGTGGCATAAAAGTTTCTACTTCCAGAGGTTCTTCCCGCTCGCCTTGCGAATTTACCGCCTGGCGTCCTCCAGTATCCCGATTGTCCCTACGAGCGTGGAAGAACCTCTGGCTAGCATTTCTACTTTGGCCATTTTGTCGAGTACAACTTACTAGGCTCGATTTCCAGCCTTATCTCAACTCGCGGGACTTTACCCGCCCTCTATGAACGGCTGGACGCGTGAGCGGCTTGTTATGTCTGTGACGTAATGCATAATTTTCACACGGCAAAGATATTTTTGTCATTCATCCAACCAACACTATAAACACAGTCAGTGAACGATAAATCGCAGATGTTTGAAATGGCAGAAATTCAGCAAAGACACAACTTATAATTCAGTGAGCTTCGTGAACTGAAGCAAGGTGCAATCTTTTCTTATGGACATCTTTAATCAACAATTAGGCCCGCCATTTCACGAAGGCACAAACGGTATTAATGTAAATAAACAATCTGACATTCACCTGGTTCAATTCGCTTTTTAGCATCTTCGTCGTTCTATAAATCGTCGCCGAACTCTGCCGTGATTCAAATTGATTTGACAAACCGCATCTGATCATCTTCCATGAAAGAAATCAAAGGCGAAATCGCAGTTGTGATTGATTTCGAGTTAGGTTTTACGATATCAACAAACTATTGACGCTGACTGAAATATCAGTGATTTTCCTGACCTAGTAGGCTAAATGGCAAACACATCTTGGCCACTAATCGTCACGTTGCAAATCTTTTAAAAAAATAGTCTTCAAAAGTTTCGAAAATTCGGTCGTACGCCTCACTTATTAGCTTTCCATTGACCGCCCCTTTGGGCTGTCACGATAATTTATACAAATGTTCAATAATATATGCCTGCTGAAAATGTGCAGGCGCGTTTGTAATTGGTGGAAATTGACAATGACAAGCTCACGAGCCCAGCCGTGATTTCGGGGGCGGGTTGTAGCCCGAAATAAGGCTGGAAATCGAGCCTAACAATTTACTTGCCCCAGGCTCTCACCCTGACAATATCCCGCATGGCGCATGTCTCTGTTTAACAAAGTTGAATGAAATGTGGCCAAATGCGTTCAACACCTTTCGACATTTTGAGAACAATAGAAATGTAGAACGCGTGTTGAATGAAAATTTGAACATGCTCAAATATCGTTCAACATTCAACACCATTCAACAACGTTGAAAATCATTCAACAAAGCTGGCCAAAAGCTTTCAACATGTTGAATTCAACAATGTTGAATGAAATGTTCAAAGCCTTTGGCCTAGCCCTTTAACAACTATGGAAGATTTTTGAATCTGTAACTTTTTACACAAATTAGTCTAAACTTGATTACTCCCAAGCCAACAAAAATCAAGATGTTACATTTGCAATACCCTTCAATCTCGCCTTAATTTTGATTACCTGTACTTCTGTGCAGGTTTCTAGTATCTATTTTATGTATTATATATTATATATATCCGTTATTACAAAATTTTGTGCAATTTTAGGTTTCTGTAAGAATTGCTAAAAATAGGGCGAGCCCCTTTAGATTATTGAAATATTTTTACGAACCAAACGTTGAACAATAGTACTCATACCAAATTATGAGCTACTTAACGGAGAGCGAGGTCATTACGGTACAATATCAAACTAATGTCTTGTTGTCTAGACTGAGCGATAGCGAGGTTAATGCGCTCAAGACCGAGGTTTAATACTTTACAGTGAAGACAAAACGGTCGAGGTTATTAAGTAGTTTATTATATGGCACTTTTTACTCAAAAATCATTCTTGTATTTCCTGATCTCCGCTTCCTTTAACTTCGTCAAAATGCAGAACTAGGGTTCTGCTGTTTATTTTCGTTTCAATATTAAAATTTACTTTTAAAATGTTAGTAGTCATCCATTTCAGATATTTTTATTGTTTTGAGGTAATAAAAGTTTTTTAAGCTGTGTTTTTTTTAGGATTTTGTTGTTTGTTTTCAATCGTAAGGCGTTACCAATTCACGTCAACAACCAATCACAACACACGATTTCACCGGAAGTAACCTGTGCCATATAATCACTGATCTCTATACTAACTGGATGGGCGGTCTAGAACAAATCGCCTTGCGAGGTTTGACCCCACCGGCAGCCTTGTTGGTACACCCAAAAGATCCTCTCAACCATTCCAAATGCAGTAATTTCATGATGCATATAATAAATATAATTATTGTGTTTATTATATGCATGACAAAATTACTGCGTTCTGATTGGTTAAGAGGAGTACAATTATTTCATTAATTGTACTGCAGTACAATTAATGATTTAATTTTGTCATTTCGTCATGCATATAATAAACAAATAATCATATGATATTGCTCTTACTGTGAAAATTGTGCCAAATTGAACTCGCCTAACGGCTCGTACAATTTTGGCAAAGTTTTCAAGTATCACTTGTAGTGTAAATCCTTAATTGTACTCGCTATCATATGATTACCTATACTTATTATATGCATGACAAAATTACTACATTCTGATTGGTTCAGAGGAGTACATTTTTTTATTAATTGTACTGCAGTACAATTAATAAAAATAGAGAAGGCCCTGGGAACGATGTTGACAATAAAATTCAAAATGGCGACCAATTCTGCAATGGAAAAGTTTTCACATTTCCAACGACTTGTGGCACACTATGAACTAAAAATTCCATGTAAATATTTTGAAATGAGTACAGAGAACACCCAGAGTGAAAATGTTTCTTGTAAAGTAATGTTTCATTACTGGCGTGAGTGATGTTTTTAAAGGCGTGAGTAGTGTAAATCCTTAATTGTACTCGCTATCATATGATTACCTAAGATGGACGCCAGGGTCAGGAGTTCGGGGAGTGAAATGGCCGAATTCTTGAATTCAGCCAGGATTTTAAGCACCAGAAATTGCATAATCATGCAAAACCAACTTTGAAACTCGAGCTAGCTATGTGGACCAACCTGGTGGAATATTGCAGTCTTCGATCGAAGCAAATTAATTGTATTTAGTTCATGTTGTTTTCGTTCTTTTGGGTGAACCAACATGGCCGCCGGTGGGGTCTGTAACAGGTCAGTGGTCTAGACCTGTGTATATATCGACCATTTAGCGTTCAAATAAACATGAAGTAAAACAGGGTTATATGGTAGATCGTTCCCGCCTATCCAGTTAGTATAGATATCCTTCTTTAATATCCTTTATAATTTTATCAAACAACACTCACGTCTTAAGGTACCCATTATCTCTGTAAGGTTTTTAGGTTATTGTGATCTTTGGAGCATCGATCTCGAGAAAGAAATACAATGATTTACTAGTTATTGACAGAGCGTGTGCTCTGTACTAGTGCAATATTGCACGGAGGATTTTATAGTATAAGAATATATAGCTATCCGTTCTTTTTTGTTTGGAAAAACTAATTAGCTTTGGCTGCGGAATTTACTTATTTACAGAAACTGAGCATTGACGTTTAAACCAATCAGCAGCTTCGTCCTGATTCAGGACAAGCTCTACGTCATCAGTACGGAATGTTTACTCTCATAACGCAGACGTCTCTCTCTGGAGGCCCCGATATGAGGCGGCTGTATTCGCAGGCTACCTTGTTATCAAGCTGCATTCAGTTTGAAGGAACATTAACTCGTTTTACTCAAAAAGGCATAATCAAAACAGTGTTACTCCTACCTGTCCAAGAGAGGTCATTATAACCTCCAAAGATGTATTGTCCCACACGAACAATGGTAACGGTGGCACCTTTATTGTTACACTTTGAATGAAAAGTAGCTGCTAGCCATCCATCTCGAGAAGTGCGCCAACAAAGATGCCAAGGAGTCTTGACAGGAAGCCACCGTTCAATTTGTTGACGAAAGTCTGGTTTACCAACTAAGATAACCGATGAAAAATAATCTAAATAACGTTGTAAGGCAAAACAAAGTTAATTAGGATATTAATAATTTGGTAGAAAAACGTAACAATAACGCTTTTATTTTCTGCTTAACACGTTCGGAATCAAGCAAGGTGGAAGCGAAAATATACTTGAATTGGACCAAAATAAGTGGTAAAAATGCGTTAACAAAGGATGATATAGATTTTATATAGACTTGCGTTACTACAACAATTTAAAAATTTAGGAAATATATAATCGCCGAAAAACGAACCCGGTACCCCAGTCTTTCTATATTTTGTACATATCAAGTATATAAGACTTTTTTGTATGTTTTTGCTGAATATAAGACTTGGTTAAAAATACGTAACAATAACGTTTGCTTTTATTTTTCTGCTTGACTATAGCATGTACATGTTCGGAATGAAAAAAAAGAGAGAAAATGGAAGATAGAATATAACTAAATTGGACTACTAACATTTTTAGAACTAAAGTTATGCTAAAGAGTAATATGCTAAAACAGTCATACACCAAATAGTCATATAAAGCCATAAAAGCCAAAACGACAGTATTTAGCTTTCTAAAGTCTCAACAGCTCACCGCCTTTAAGATTTCCTATACATCGTAACACACTACCTACACAGCACTCTACTCTTATATTACTCCATGATTTACTCGGATAAATACTAACCTGACGTTAATGCGTTTATAACTTTACGCAAAGCTTGATTCTGGTTTCTTAGCTTTGTCTCAACTCGAGATAAATGATTCTCCAACCGCGTCTCAACTCGAGATAAATGATTCTCCAACCGCGTCTCAAGTCGACTAAGGCTTGTGTTTATTATGTTAACCACCTTTAAAGACAAAACAGAATTTGAGAAATTTATATGGCTAAAGAAAATGGTTATCTTACCAACAACCACCTCAAACACATTTCGCGCTATCTTTTAAAGCAAATATGAATTTACCTTTTGATTTTGATTCTCAAGCTTTTTCTTAAATTGTTTGTTTAGATTGAGGGCAAGGGTGGTGGAACAGCGGGCTATGGTAGCTATAGTCCCTCCAATATTTCTAGCAAGGGGGCTAACCTCCGTCCCCAAAAAAATATACAAAAAAATGGAAGACAAAAAGGAGAAAGTAAATTAATAAATCTCTTAAGGTGTGGCTAAGAAAGAGCTAACATTTGCTGGGGAAGGCAAAATACACTGTATCATTCTATTGTAATTGACGAATAGAATTACAAATAGAAAATCTCGTGCATGCGCATTGTATTAAAAACGCACCATTTAGAGTTAAAAAATACAGTACCTTGTCCTCTTCAGCAAGTACATTCCAAGTTTTATTTGCTCTTACATAAAGTTTCTTGTTTTCTTTACGATATTCCAAAAGTCCAGGAACGGATGGTACCTTTTTGACAGCAGCACTATCAGGGACAACGGCAATCTAGAAAAAAGAAGTTGTCAGTTCTTTTTTCAAAAGAAAAGACTATATACAATGCAGCACTCTACCTTTGAACTAACTATAGTCAATTATTCCAAATTATTAATTCTTTAAAAGTTTTCATGGCGATAATGTAATTGCTGCCGAATGTCAGCCACACTAATCTTGGCCTGGGTCCCTGGGTCTCGTGTCCAGACCTCTTTGCCGAGTTATGTGTGGTCAACAATAATATTGATTTGCGAAAAATTCCGTTGAGATGGATGTTAAGATTTATGACGTTTTGTGACGTAGCGTCTCACGGCCAATGAAAGGCTGTGGTCAGCGGTGAGCTTGTCGCCATATACGCCATTTGATGCGAACCGCGAACGGGTTATTTGATATACTGCCGAAACAGAGAATGTAGGTGTCCAACTGGGAATGGCATGAGCAGTTTACCTTCTTTCTCTAAAGAAAATTTACGGTAAGCGCGAGCCATTTGATTCCAGTATTGAAGTGCATGGAACTCGACAACAACTGACAGTGTATTAAATTGCAAGGAAACAATATGTACATAATGTGTTTGAGAATGATATCACTCCGCGTGAGGAATTTCCCTTGCTGAACCATTTACCGACTGTTGTTCTAGATTTCCTATTTGTATATTAATTGTGTGTATATTCTGTCAAAACCCTTTGCCAATCATGTCAAGAGACAAGTTATAGTAAGTAAATAATACCCTTTGGGCAAACCTTAGCCTGCGTCGCAGCCGGACGTGTTTTGAAATTGAAACCCGATATAGTCCGTCTGCGGACCAGCGACCAAATTCGTGTTTTGGACGCCTGCACGTTTGGATTAGCAATGCTCTTCGTTTTCTTCAGCTTCTGAATACAATTACGACAGATGAAACAACTCGTACGCCTTAAATTAAACGCGAGACTTTTCAGCTTCAAATGACATCAAATTGTCCACGTCCTTCCATTAAAAATCTCTCGTGAATTTTTTTTAATCCTTTTAAAATATACATTACATGTCATATTTCTAATTAATAAAATTAACGTGATACGCCATTTTATTCTCACGTGATTTAATTGATCAGTTGCTTAGTTCATAAATGACGTGAGCCAACAGCTTGTTGTTATAGTTGCCCTGATGAAGGGCTGAGTCAACAGGCCGATTCGAAAGCTTAGCAAATAAATATTTTACGTGGGGTTTCCACAAAAATAATCTATATTCCAAATTCGTCCATTGTATTAATTGTCTTTCGATTAACGGAAACTTAAAAATAATAAAGCAGAGTCAATCAAAATATTGTCTGGAAACCCGAAAAACTTCAAAGCGTCTATAATGAGCTGTGATTTTATGTTGACGCGATCCTCACCGTGCACAAACCTTTTGTTTTTTGCTCATTAATGTTTAAATAGCACAGTTGAACATTGAAGTTAAACGCTGCTATTGGGTAAGTGCTTCATTATACCAATAAACGTGAACAAAAAGATAGAGCAAAGCCTTTCGCTGAGTTTCCAGACCATCAATCAATAGACTGAATAAAGTGACTAAATCTCTCAATTCTGAATGCAATCGAATTTAGATTAATCGATAATTTGCAGTAGGTTTATTAAAAGGTAATTCAATCTATTCCGTTTCAAACACTTACTCCATCATTCAGAAGAACTTCGTTTTTCGAACAATGACCCTAAATAAGAAAAGTATTAAAAATATAGTATCATACCTGTCTAATCAATAAAATATACTTATTTAAAATAGTCATTAATAATTCATGAAAAAACACTGTCTTAATTTGTATACTGCATGTATATCGGATACAACAGCGTCCTTAGTTTGTGCAAAAACCTCTTCCTCGATTTACCCAGTTAAGTGGCTTGAAGATGCATTCGCAGCCGAACTGTATATGGGATTTACTACGTTTGCCTTCGGCTCGCCGTTTAAATCCCATACAGTTTAGTCGCTCATGCTGTATCTATTGCTTAATAGATTAAAAGAAGTTAAGTTTGTTTCAAATATACATTTAAAAGAGAACGTAACTAAAAAGAAAATATGGACAATTATTGACTTTAAGAACTAGTAGCATTTATGCCATAAAGTTAACCTAACCTTTTTTGGTACTCCACTTCCATCTTTTAACTTGTACCATACAATATCTCCATTATCTGCAGTAACCTGGTACTCCATGCATTTGCTCCAGACTCTTTTCGGAAGAGCAGATCTCACCCAAAACCATGTATACACATTTTTTGCAATGGTTCCTCCAGCTTTAGCTTGGCAATCATTACCGCAGTAATTTCCCGTACCACCCAATGGACCATAACAAGCACAACACTGAAAATGTTAATACTTAAAATAACTAAAATTGAAAAGAAAATTATAGGTCTACTATACAAGTCAATTCTTGGTTATAGAAAACACTTACTTTATTGTCGCAACCGACAAACGCTGTTGAATCATGGTGAATCCCAGAAATATTTCCAGTAACACTGTAACTGTTGCAAGAAAACAAGTTCAAAACAAGAAAATAACTTCATCGTCAGTTCCAGTCTTTGTTTGATGTTATAATATGATTAAATCAGTTCTTTTTAATGTACTGCAGTTTATTAAACATTTTTATTTAAACATGTTTACAGTTATAAACCTTCCAACCCTATGGAAACTCGCAATAACAATAGAGCCATTCTTTTTCTTTAACTACTAATTTAAATATATTATGTACGTTAAACTTGTCGGCACCAGCAATTTTCATATTGAATTCTTAAGAAAACCTTCTTGATCATGCATGTTATAAATAGGTTTCACCCTCAGGATTCTAGATCGCAAACAAACTTCGGGTTAGGTGCTTAAAATACACTTGTTATTATTTTTTGCTTTCTTGTATGCGAGAGTACTTGCCTCGAAAATCTTGTAAAATTATCGCTAGATTACCTGAAGGCTCCAGAAGTGTCAGTCTGCCACTTAATGCTAGGGTGATCATAAAAAGCAAAACCATTGGAACATGGTTTTTGCAAGCAGGAGTTCATCATAGACTGTAAAATATAATTTTTAACACAATTAAAATATTTATAAAACAATTGAAAGAAAATCGATCACACAAATTATATAAGAGGTACAAATATCCTAGAATGAGAGAAATGTATAATTATATTAGAATAATTCAGGATAACAAAATATTGTCATGCCAATCAAAATTGTTTGCACTTTATAATAGTAAAGAACACACTGATGAAATGGCTTACCCATCCAAACTTTAATGATGGCTGATGGGCAAAGCCAAATTTTGAACATTGGAAATTTGTAGTGACAATACTTTCTGTCTGCAAATCTTTCACATATGCAATGTTTCCAATCCCTGCTGAACGTTGGTCACATCCTCCTTTGCCAATTACCAAAAGATTATTTAATGGACGTTTTACTTTTAGTCTAAAAGACCTTAAGGAATGAAAAGAAATCGGTTGTTGATGCTGTTGTTGTTGTTGCTAGTTGTTGTTGATGGTGATTGTTGTTGTTGTTGTTGTTGTTGTTGTTGTTGTTGTTGTTGTTGTGTAGGTGGGTTTAATTTTATTTCTGTCAATTAAATAACAGCAAAATAATAGAATTAAGTAGTCGGACAAAAAATATATTTGGTTAGAAACAGCAACGAAACAATAGCAAGAAATGCTGGACTGTTGGCAGCACGGTACAACCCCGAACAAAAACCCCAATCCTAATCAGTAAGGGAGTTTAACAATTTAATCTGTTTTTCCAAACGCTTTCGACCGAATTCTATTTTCTTTGTGTATCCTTCTTAAGATCGTATAGGGAAGCAAACGTTTTTTTCCAAATTCCCTACTGTTCTTAATTGCACTGCTCTTGGTAACAGCATTGTCGCAATTTAAATGCTAAAAATAGGAAAAATCCGAGTATAATAGTCTGGTGGCCCGTGTTAGTCAGGGTAATTAAAATAGTCCGGTGTTAGAGTAAAATATTAAAAAAAGTAAGAATGCGTTATAAATATCTTAATGAAAAGGTTTAAAATGTTTGTCACAAACCAATGAGCTTTTGTGTCTGAAAAGCTTTCTTTTATTGCCATCTGTACTCTGAAGTCCAAAATTGGTGCATCACCGAAAGCACTTGTCCAATGAGGAGAACCAAAAGGCGTGACTGTTTCGTCGTTTGAAGGAACTGACCACATGGATGCGTTTCGTTTTCGTCCAATAAGCATGTATCCCCCTCCGTCGGTAGTCATGTCACACCATACCTTTAAAATGTAAAAGATAATAAACAAAATATTCTTTGTAATTTAAAAACAAAACTAAAATTTTTTGCACACTTGTTCTAACATGAACAAAAATACGTAGGTTTTTGGAGGCAATTTCTTTGTATATTACATTCTTTAGTTTATGCATACATATATACGTTGTAAACTGTACGCTTGACTATATACTGTAGTATGTAATACTAATAAGAGTTAAATTGTATGTTTTTGTTGTACAAGCTGTCGTAAGTTAAACTCAGAGAAAAACTCTGAGCTCCAGACGGGACTCGAACCCACAACCTTCCGAATGCTATAGCCACTCTCACCATTGAGTCACTGGAACTCAGATGGTAGACCGATATTTATACGCCTGGGAACTAGTCAATCCGTATGTGTGTCACAAGTACTTGTTGGGCTACAAGTCGCATTGTGTCAGTTTATTTTCAGTGAATGTTTTTTGTGCGTTATTAGTGTTTTCAGCTTGAGTTGGTAAAGTTTTTTCGGATGTTTTTGCTGTACAAGCTGTCGTAAGTTAAACTGAGTTCCAGTGAGTTCCATCTGAGTTCCAGGGGCTCAATGGTGAGAGCGTCCGGCCGGCATTTGGATGGTTGTGGGTTCGAGTCCCATCTGGAGCTCAGAGTTTTCACTGAGTTTAACTTACGACAGGTTGTACAGCAAAAAAAACATACGAAATAAAATTACCAACTCAAGCTGAAAACACTAATAACGTACAGAGTGAGAGGCTGTGTGGTATAATACCCCCCCCCCCCCCCCCATTTCTCTCGTGACTTTAGCGCGTGGGTTATTTCCATATACTGCGCAAGCGTTAGTATTTCTTCATCAAATTTTGTCATGCTAAGCATGCTACGCGGTCACATCGCTAAAGGGTCAGGTTAGTGTTATAAGCTGGACTGTGAACACGCTAGTAAGTCAGCTTAGTGTGATAAGCAAGAAGGTAAAGCCACTGACTGATTAGGGTTATGGTTTTTGTTAGATATAAACGACCTGCGTTATTAGCTTACAATCTTACATTGAATATGGAACAGTTATCAAATACTGAATTGGAAATATATGAACTAGATGTTGGCGCTTTTATCATTTTCTAATTTTAAGCAAAAAAAAAATTGGGATGCGATATGTAATTATTATTATGTAATTATCATGTCAAGTGTCTAGTGTCGTGTCCAGTGCTTCTCTCTTTAGCTCTGTCTATTTAATGTTTTGTTTGGTCCGTTTTTTGGTCCTCTTTATGTAATTTCTGGATTGTTGGTTTGTTAAATATTCCACCATCATTCCGCTTCAAGTTCTGGTTTGTTTGGTTATTTTTCGTGGTTTTATTTCGATTCATTTATTGACCGTTTGACGCGTGGCGTATCTGTAGTTCGTGTTCTCTTCGTGAATTTGCTCAAGTATTTGTTTCTCCGTGCCGCGTCCATCTATTCATCAGAAACTTCTCAGTCCGTTTGGTGTTGGTATTCTGATCCTTTTGTACAAGTTCTATGTTTGTTTGTTTAAACATTTTTGAATTATATATCATTCTGTGTTTGACCGTTAAATTGTTTTGACTCAACCGATGTCTCCTAGCAACAACAAAATTTGAATTTTCTGCGTTAATCCTGTCTCCGCACAGTCCGCAGTTTGGTCCTTCATACCAATTTGTTGGCAACGTCTGATTGTTTCCTTTAGTACTTTTTTGGTTGGTCTTCACCTAATATAATTTGAATTTTTAACATATTGGTATTGGATATAGTATAACCGTCAAATATTTATCAAGATCCAGTCTAGTCTGGACCTGTCTTTCATATCGTATAACCTTGGTTTTGGTGGTCTCTGATTCCTGATCAAGAATCCTTTCAATTCGTACTGCTATTTTGATTTATTGTTAATTTTATAATCCATTGATTTGTTTCCCAACGCGTCTTTGTTTGAATTCTGGCCTTCGTAACCTGAGAAGCCGTTTCTTGACATTTTCTTCGCTTCTTCAACGTGTGCGGGATTTCCCCTGGTTATAATAACCATCATGGCCATTGACCTAAAAACCGTTTGTTCGAGAAAATTGTTAATTTTTGCCTATTTTTTCATATCTTTCCACGGGTTTCACCATTGGAAGAGCAATAATTCAACAAGTCTACCCAGGGGCGTACCGAGCGGGGGGGTGTGGGGGGTGCGACACCCCCCCACTTTTTTCGAAAATGGTCGGTAAATTGATATAATATTGATATTGGTCGGTTTTTAAAACCAAAGCGGTCGGTAAATTTAGCCATTTATGGTGGTAACATCTTACCTTACCATTTGTTGTCAAGTCATTTTCACTTGTATAAAGTTGTATTCGTATGTTAGGATTATCAGGGGCGGATCCAGGAATTTTTCAGAGTACGTCAAAACCCAAAACTATTATTTCTAGGGGGGTCCGGGGGCATGCCCCCCCGGAAAATTTTTAAAATTTGGTTCTCTGAAATGGCATTTCCTGCATTCTGGCAAGACTATTTAGCAAAATCTTGCAGTTTTAACTTGTGTTTTTTATACAACATTTTATGATTTTTTAAGGACTTGTGCTTTTGTATTTTTTTTATCATTATTGGAGACAACTTTTTAGGACTGTTTTGCTCCATGTCAGAGCTCATCAGCATGCCTATGAATCACTGTTGTACAGTGAATCCAACATGGACAGCCAAGGCTCCAACATATTTTGTAAGGTCAATTGCAGCCACTTGCTGCAAGTGCAATCCCTTAGCTGCCAAGCTGTCTGGTTTTGGGGCACCAGATACTAGCCTTAACACATACTAGCCAGATACTGTCTGATTAGAAGAAGCATTATGAATAGACCATATAGGACATTTCATGGGCATAGAGGAGCTTATCTCTCTACATCATCCTAGTCATCTTAATTCTTAACTACTTAATACTTTACCCCTTATCTACCCTGAGCTGTCTGGTTTCGAGGCACCAGATACTGTCTGATTAGAAGAAGAATTATGAATAGACCATATAGGACATTTCATGGACATAGAGGAGCTTATCTCTCTACATCATCCTAGTCATCTTAATTCTTAACTACTGTACTTAATACTTTACCCCTTATCTACCCTGAGCTGTCTGGTTTTGAGGCAACAGATACTGTCTGATTAGAAGAAGAATTATGAATAGACCATATAGGACATTTCATGGACATAGAGGAGCTCACCTCTCTACATCATCCTAGTCATCTTAACTAATACTTTACCCCTTATTTACCCTGAGTTGTCTGGTTTTGAGGCACCAGATACTTGCCTTAATACCTCTATCCAGCCAGGGACTGTCTGATTAGAAGTCATTTTAGTATCAAAAGACCACATGGGACATTTCATGGACATATAGAGAAGCTCACCTCTCTACATCATTCCAAGTCATACTCATACATACTAACTAGTAACTACCAAGTACTTTTTTTTCTCTTTTCCCCCCCCAGAAATATATATATACTGTATATATAAATACTTTATTTCATTGCAAGATAATATAGATAGTACAAATAGATATGAAAGAAGAAAATAATAATTTACGGTGATGGGGAATCTACAAGAAAGCAAAATTCAAAATTTGCTTGTTTGGTGTATACATTAATAATTAATAATTAACAAACTATGGACAATATATACCCCCTCGAGCCCACTACACAACATCTAAATTATCGATGTTGCATAATAAGCCCAAGAAGGTATTTACTGTTATATTAACTTAATATAACATTGCTAGTATAGAGAAGAGATGAATATGCTAGCTCAGATATAGCCTAGAAAATTGTTTTGTTTAAAGTACATTTTACTATTTCACATATATACTGTATATATATATAAAACAATAATAACCTGTTGAGTCTTTGAACTTTAACTATAATATGCTCTGGATTCCCATTGAGCACTCTGCCAGAAGTTTTTACAACATCTTCTACAGTATATATATATATATATATATATATATATATATATATATATATATATATATATATAATATATGATGAAATAATATATAAACCTAATTGCTGCCTTTTTTTAATAAATGAATTTTTACATTTTTTTAAAATTGTATATTAAAAATGATTTACATTCTGTCGCTATTGATCTAAAATTGCTACAAACTTTCGGCTACAGTAAGATTTAATTATAATATTCAGTGATGGATTACTTACTTATATTTGTAACACATCTCATTATCTCAATAATTATGAATTATTCATAAATATACTCGAGCTCTACATATCCCATCTAATTTAAATAATTTACGCTTTTCACGGTTGCACAAGTCTGAGGAACTAAAGATAAGATAGTATCCACTCACCATACAACGTTTCTTAACTTTCGTTCAACAAACAGCTTTAGCATACTGAGGAATATATGCCTCCGCGTCGATATCCCGATGTAATGTCTTGCCAAATATCTGCGCCGAAAACTCTTGGCCCACGAGGAAACCACACGATTAGAGTTTCTTTGTCAAATCGCAACAGATCGCCTTCAACAAATATTCATCGTTTCCACTCTGTAGTGTAGAGCATTCTCTACAAGTTCCGTGACAGTCTCAAACAGAAGTTGGACTGCCGGCTCAGATTAGTTATGCCGTAGTCTTGCACTCTTGCCGTAGTCCGTGTACGTCGAAATATCCTTTGCTAGCCAATCAAAAGCCAAAGAACGTCAAAATATTTTACTTCCGACGTAGACTATCTACTTCCGACGTACCTCTATTGTCTTTGTCCAATCAGTGCTCGTTATTTCGACGTAGACGGCCATTTTGACGTAGTCTAATTATCCACATTTGTAAATAAAATCCTTCTCTATCCCTACCGTATGAACAGTTTCGTTCAGGCTACATGAAGTAGACAATGACACTTAGTGTCCTCCAGCCGAGGAGGGGGGCTGAGTCAGAGAATTATTAAATTTTCCTCGATATAGCGCGCTAAATACGTGCGAAAATGAAATTTTTGAAAATTTAAAAAATTTAAAAATTCATATAATTTTTTTAAAAATTTGAATATTTTTAAAATTTGAAATTTTCAAATTTTAAATAATTTTTAAAAATGTTTTCCAACTAATTAATTCACGAATAAATTAGTCTGGGATTTTTGTCTACGTCGCATGACGTGCTTGACGTACCCTAAATCCGCCCCTGAGGATTATGTGCTATTTATTAGCGCCTTAGCTAGCGGTACTGATCATTCTGTGAGTCCGTGATTCATACGAATTATCGAGAGTAATTTAAAAAACGCACTGAAAACTTGACAGGCCAAATTTACAGCATCAAATATGCAAGCATCGAATCTTACAATTAACTTTAGTAAGGTAAAGAAGACAAGTAATTATTAATTCAGGCCCGTCGGAAGCGGGAGGACTTGGCAGGCTGCAACCCCCCCCCCCCCCCCCCCCCCCAATAATTTGCTAAAAAAAATTGCAACATTCTTCTGAAGATGAAAAAATCTGTTAGATATTGCCCTGGATTTGAACATGATTTTAAGTATCCTTAACTCCAATATAAATATTCTTGATTTCTTGGATATCTTAGTTACTAATGAATCTTAGGCATTGCAAGAGTCACTCAAATTACGCCTTGTTTATTTTCATGTAGAATTTGAACTATGCCTGCCGCAAAATGAGCTGAAAACATTCGCTCAAATTGCAGGAAATGGTGTTTCCAAGGCTCTATATTTCAAAAATTTCCGGGGGGGCATACCCCCGTACCCCCCTATAAATGCGGTCACTAATTCGCATGGCCCCGCCCTTTTCAGCCCCCCCCCCAATAATCCAGTATGAATTTGCTTCCGATAGCCCTGAAATTAAATGCCCGTCTTGGCAGTTATGCAATCAGAAGTTTACCTCTAAGTAAGTTGTAACCACTGTAGACTACTAGACTGTAAGTAAGTTGTAACCACTGTAGACTACTAGACTGAAAGTAAGTTGTAACCACTGTACATGCACTGTAGTTGTATAACCTAAATTACCTAATCTTTAATTAATAATATACTAGATTATAGAAAAAAAAGCTGTAACTTTATTAACTTCTCTGTCTTAGATTGTATATTGTGTTCTAGTATTAATCTAGTTGTCTATAGCAAAATAAAAAGGCGCCCGAATATTTGTCCAGGATTATTAGGAGTTAAGACATGTACAAACAAGAACTTTTCAATTTCATCCTCCTGGTGCTTCTAATTTAATAGAGTTTAATAGTGAATACACCTATCGTGATTTCCTCAGAACACCAGGTTTTACCGCACTTTCATGCGCGAAAGTATGTGATTTTTGCGTGATTTTTGTTCGAGTTTCGTCGGTAAATTTTGGAACAAGCACCCCCCCAGTCGAAATGCCCTCGGTACGCCACTGAGTCTACCCAATCACAAGTTGTTGTGCGCGAGTTTTAATATCACATTTGTTAAAACTATGGGTATTAATAGTCACGCTCGTTGGCTAACAGTGAAACATAATCCTTTTACGAATGTGTCTCGAAAACCTGTGTTTGGCGGCCGTTTTCTACTCCACATCTCCTACTTATCATTTTTTCTGATTAGTTTGTCTGGTGATGTTCAAACTAATCCCGGACCATGCGGTTCTCTTAACGTTTTGTGTCAAAATGTCAGAAGCTTAAAAGCAAATTACCATGACCCTTCAACGAATTGTGCCCTGAACAAACTTTCCTGTTTACAAGATATTGTTTATGGCAACAGTTTAGACGTTGTTGCTTTAGTAGAGACCTGGCTATCCAACAACATTAGTGATGATGAAATCTTGCCTGTCGGATACAAGCTTGTTCGACGTGACCGAAGAAATGGTAAAAGGGGAGGAGGTGTCCTGTTAGCTGTGAAAGATTCAATCAGATGTGAACCTAGCTACCGATTTTTCTTCTGACACATTAGAACTTGCCTCTGTCGTGATTGATCCGTCTTCTAGTAAAGTTCTTGTCGCTGTTTGTTATCGCCCACCTGATTCTTCTAGTGAATTCTTGCATGAACTGAATCGTTTCCTAAAATTTGTTTCTCACTCTCAATTTAAGGATGTTGTATTGTTTGGTGACTTCAATTATCCTAATATCCAATGGACTAACGGATCTGGTTTCTCCACATTGACATCTGAAATTGGTTTTATTGACGTTATTACTGACTTTAGTTACTTTCAACTGATCAATTCACCTACTCGTGGCAAAAATCTCATTGACTTAGTTCTCACTACGAATGACCATTTGACAGACAACTTTGAAGTTACTAATGACGACTCCATCTCTTTACACTCGGATCATAAAGCTATAACTTTTGACTTAAATATTCACCAACAGCCTAAACAATCCACCGAGCGCATCGTCTATAACTATTCAAAAGGTGACTTCAGTGGTCTTATTAATTATCTTCAAAACACTCCCTTACTGGATATAGTTCTCAGTGAGCGCGACAACGTGAATCTTGCCTGGTTAAAGTGGAAAGCTGCCTTCCTCGCTGCTGTCGACTCTTTTATACCTAAAACCAAACTAAAGCGTCCCTTTACACCTCCTTATATTACAAAGGACCTACTTCATGCCATAAAAATGAAAGAGTCCCTCAGAAGAAAAGCAAAGGCTAAGAACTCGCCTCAACTATGGGAAAAGTTCCGCAAAACCCGACAGCATGTGAAGTGTTGGATTAACGCTAGAAAAAGAGAATATTTAACTAGTCTATCTGAATCCATATACTCTAATTCTAAACCTTTCTGGAGATTTTTTAAGTCTAAATCGTCAAAATCCTCATTACCTGATGTGATGAAATTAGGAGGTCTTAAACTCTCTTCTTCAAAAGAAAAGGGTGATGCTTTTAACAACTTTTTTGCGTCAGTCTTTAATCCTGACTCAGGTTCCTCTTTATCTTCTCCTTCAAAGTCTACTCTCAATTCTCTTGACTCAATAATTGTTTCTGAATCCTTAGTACAGTCTCTATTATCTAATTTGTCACATTCTAAGGCTACTGGCCCAGATGGAATACCTGCTTATCTCTTAAAACGATGTTCTGAAGTTATCGCTCCCTCCCTGGCTGCTCTCTTCGAGTTATCTATCCAGCAGGGTGTAGTTCCCTCAGAATGGAAACATGCTAATGTAGTTCCAGTTCCTAAAAAAAGTGACGTTCATGAAGTTACTAATTACAGACCAATTTCTTTACTATCCCAAGTCTCTAAAGTTCTTGAACGTTTGATTTTCAGTCAAGTTTCTTTTTTCATTAAGAACTCTTTATATGATCTCCAGAATGGTTTTCGCTGTAATAGGTCATGTGTTACTCAACTTCTTAATATATTTCACGACATTGGTAGTGCCCTTGATGCTGGTAAAGAAGTTGACCTCATCTATCTTGATTTTGCTAAAGCTTTCGACTCTGTCTCTCATAGTAAACTCTTATCCAAGCTGAAAACTTGCGGAATTTCTGGTCCTCTCTTTAAATGGTTTGCTGATTATCTTCATGATCGGAAACAGCGTGTTGTTGTTGAAGGAGTTTCTTCGTCGTTCGTTAGTGTTAAGTCTGGTGTGCCGCAAGGTAGTGTGATAGGTCCTCTTCTTTTTATTCTCTATGTTAATGACCTTCCGGAGGTAACCAGCAACAGTACTGTTGCTCTTTTTGCTGACGACAGCAAGTGCTTCCGCTCAATTGAGTCACCAGCGGATAGAGATCTCCTCCAGCTTGATCTCGATGCTATGAGCAACTGGTCACAGTCCTGGCAAATGAAATTTAATGTGTCTAAAACTCTATTACTAAGGATATCCCGAAAACGTACTCAATCTAGCCATTCCTATCACCTCAACAACGAATTAGTTAAAAGTGTAACAAATCAAACCGACTTGGGTGTGGTCATCAGCAATGACCTTAAGTGGTCCCCCAATATTGCTAAATGTGTTGCTAAAGCTAATCGTATGCTTGGGTTTCTCCGCAGGAACTGTATTCAAATGTCAAATGTCCCTTGCCGTCGTCTACTCTATTTAGCGCTCGTCCGTTCTCACTTGTCTCACGGTAGTGAAATCTGGGCTCCTCAGGACAAGTCACGTGACCTTTCACTTCTTGAGGGTGTTCAGAGACGAGCCACGAAATTTATACTCCAAGATTATCAATCGTCTTACACTGACCGTCTCAAAAAGCTTAACTTATTACCTATATCATATTGGCTTGAAATTAAGGATCTTCTCTTCTTTTTTAAGTGTAAACAAGGTCTCTACGATCTAGATATCTCCCGTTTTGTTACTTTTTCGTCTATCCGCTCGTCTCGCACTCGTTCAAGTCAACACAACTTGCTTCAAGCCAATCCTTGTAGGACTTCTCTATTTAGAAATTCTTTTTTCAACAGAATTGTCTTTCTATGGAACAATCTCTCTCCGATAGTTCGTAATAGTACTTCTGTTTCCATTTTTAAACATGAACTTTATATTCACTACTCTTCTAAGTTAGACTCCAATTTCGATGTTAATAGACTACGCACCTAGAAAAGTTTCTGTTCTAAATGTCGTTCTTTCAATCCAAGTTGTTGCTCTTAAATCGTTATTCTTATGTAATTTGTGTATTAGTTTGTCGGGGTTTTTTATCGTGTGTTTACTTAACATTTATTATGTAATTTTTTTGTTGGGTTGGTCTTCACATGGGACTCGTGTCCTGTTGATCATTCCTTCAATCATGTTCAAGTATTGCACTCTTTATTTCCTGTATATTTGCATTCTTTCATGGTTGTAAAGTTAATAAATAAATATTAGTATATGTTGTTTTATCAATACATATATTGGATCAAATAAGGGGGCAATATTTCACGGGGAGCGAAATATTACAGTTGTAGTTATGCGATTTTGTTGATATGGGTTGTAACATTGACTTTAGAAAATAAATAATATTTAATTTTTCATTAGATACATTTTTAAATCAGATATAAATTGTATTTTTAGTTAGCTAAAAAAATCCCACCTTTCTTGGCTTGTTAGAAATCCCAAAGTTTAGCCAATAAAATCCATCTCTAGCATCATTGACGTTGTTCAGAACATCAGAGCAGTCGTAGGCAGGATCGAAAAATTCTCCTCGTGACTGGGATCCTGTAATGTACAATGTCCTAAGTTAGTATGCAATGTTCTTTAACTTAAACATGTAAACAGCGTATTTATAATAATCTGTCCGACATTTCCCACAAGGTTCTTAAATAACGTTGCCATAAAAAGTCATGATACATTAACAGGACCTTGATAGTAAAATAGTTTGGTGTTCGGAGGAGTAAACTAATCTGGTGTTAGAGTAAAATAGTCTGTATGGTGTTAAACAAAGTAAAATAGTCTGGTGTTAGACAAAGTAAAATAGTCTGGTGTTAGACAAAGTAAAATAGTCTGGTGTTAGACAGAGTAAAATAGTCTGGTGTTAGACACAGTAAAATAGTCTGGTGTTAGACAGAGTAAAATAGTCTGGTGTTAGAGTAAAATAGTCTGTATGGTGTTAGACAAAGTAAAATAGTCTGGTTATAGACAAAGTAAAATAGTCTGGTGTTAGACAGAGTAAAATAGTCTGGTGTTAGACAAAGTAAAATAGTCTGGTATTAGACAGAGTAAAATAGTCTGGTGTTAGACAGAGTAAAATAGTCTGGTGTTAGACAGAGTAAAATAGTCTGGTGTTAGACAAAGTAAAATAGTCTGGTGTTAGACAGAGTAAAATAGTCTGGTATTAGACAGAGTAAAGTAGTCTGGTGTTAGACAGAGTAAAATAGTCTGGTGTTAGACAGAGTAAAATAGTCCGCATGGTGTTAGACAAAGTAAAATAGTCTGGTGTTAGACAAAGTAAAATAGTCTGGTGTTAGACAGAATAAAATAGTCTGGTGTTAGACAGAGTAAAATAGTCTGGTGTCAGACAGAGTAAAATAGTCTGGTGTTAGACAGAGTAAAATAGTCTGGTGTAAGAGAGAGTAAAATAGTCTCGTGTTAGACAGAGTAAAATAGTCTGGTGTTAGACAGAGTAAAATAGTCTGGTGTTAGACAAAGTAAAATAGTCTGGTGTTAGACAGAGTAAAATAGTCTGGTATTAGACAGAGTAAAGTAGTCTGGTGTTAGACAGAGTAAAATAGTCTGGTGTTAGACAGAGTAAAATAGTCCGCATGGTGTTAGACAAAGTAAAATAGTCTGGTGTTAGACAAAGTAAAATAGTCTGGTGTTAGACAGAATAAAATAGTCTGGTGTTAGACAGAGTAAAATAGTCTGGTGTCAGACAGAGTAAAATAGTCTGGTGTTAGACAGAGTAAAATAGTCTGGTGTAAGAGAGAGTAAAATAGTCTCGTGTTAGACAGAGTAAAATAGTCTGGTGTTAGACAGAGTAAAATAGTCTGGTGTTAGACAAAGTAAAATAGTCTGGTGTTAGACAGAGTAAAGTAGTCTGGTGTTAGACAGAGTAAAATAGTCTGGTGTTAGACAGAGTAAAATAGTCTAGTGTTAGACAGAGTAAAATAGTCTGGTGTTAGACAGAGTAAAATAGTCTGGTGTAAGAGAGAGTAAAATAGTCTCGTGTTAGACAGAGTAAAATAGTCTGGTGTTAGACAGAGTAAAATAGTCTGGTGTCAGACAGAGTAAAATAGGCTAGTGTTAGACAGAGTAAAATAGTCTGGTGTTAGACAGAGTAAAATAGTCTCGTGTTAGACAGAGTAAAATAGTCTGGTGTTAGACAGAGTAAAATAGTCTGGTGTTGGACAGAATAAAATAATCTGGCGTTAGACAGAATAAAATAATTTGGCGTTAGACAGAATAAAATAGTCTGGTGTTAGACAGAGTAAAATAGTCTGGTCTCAGACAGAGTAAAATAGGCTAGTGTTAGACAGAGTAAAATAGTCTGGTGTTAGACAGAGTAAAATAGTCTCGTGTTAGACAGAGTAAAATAGTCTGGTGTTAGACAGAGTAAAATAGTCTGGTGTTGGACAGAATAAAATAATCTGGCGTTAGACAGAATAAAATAGTCTGGTGTTAGACAGAATAAAATAATCTGGCGTTAGACAGAATAAAATAATCTGGCGTTAGACAGAATAAAATAGTCTGGTGTTAGACAAAGTAAAATAGTCTGGTGTTAAACAGAGTATAATAATATGGCGTTAGAGTCAGGTGTCAGGGTAAAAACATGCATTCGGTTTTTTAAAATTGGAGAAACGTTCTACCTGCATATTGTTTATTAAAGCAAACAATTTCACCGTGCAGTTATTTTTGTTGATTAAAAATATTAACTCATTTGAATAAGCCTAATGCAGCCGGATAACCCGGACGAGGAGTTTGTTTCGAAGACGTATTTCTAACATAATTAGCTATTACTGTCAAATTTTACGTACCATCAACTGCTTTCCAGCTGAAAAAAACATGGTTGGTGCTACAAAATAGAAGTTTGTCGTTGGATTGTCGGTCTTTAAATAACTTAATCTTGCCATGGTTGGTTTTGTTACAAGGTTGTGGGTTAAAACTTTTATCGCCTTCAATAGTCTTTGAAAAGAAATAAAGATACAGTAGAAGTAAATAACAATGCACCGTTTTCAGGAGTGGAGATCAGAAAATGTTCTCGCTTTCATAGGTTTTTCAATCTTAAAAAAATAATTATCTTTTAGAAGGTTTCCACCATGCCCTTTTTTTAAGTATTGCCACACCTAAATCACACTTAATAGAACATATGGTTTGGAAGCTCCATTGTCTCCTTATATGAAAGTAAATTCTATGAACACGTGACGACAAAGCACCACAACACGTGACGATGAAGGATAAAAAAAATTTAACTTTTAGAAGGCTTCCGCCACGCCTTTTTTTTTAAGTATTGCCACACCTTAATTTTCTTTTATTCTAAGCTGGCTTAAACTTTTGTCATTTTCTGTTGTTGTGCCCTTAAATTCAGTAATATTAGGAAGCTATATAGGATCACTCGACGCGGTCGTTTAGACTTTTCTAAAACAAAGAGAATGAATAACTGTTATTTCTTGAGGTATACTCAAAACGAATTTCGTTCCATTTGCTACCCAACTGCATGAGAGCATTTCGAAGTTTTCTTGACAACGTTCTAATTTACAACGTAAAAGACTTAGATAACCATCTACAATCAGTGCAAAAAATGTTGAAACGAAAGGAAATTCAACTGGTGCATCCCCCCCACCCCCCCCAATTCAATGTTGATTTGAGCTTAATTTTCCATTTTCATATCTTTAAGAAATGTTAAAGGCATATTCTTTCATTGCCATCATCAACATTGCAACATTGAACGGGGGGGGGGGGGGGGGGGGGGGGGGGAATAGAAAATTTTAAATTAGTAAGGAATTGAAGGATCATTTGTATGAAGCGTTTCAACGAATAAATGCACTGATTGTCTGAAAATCAGTTCATACATTCTCGAATGATCAATGCCCTGTATTTGTCGCATTATGTACGCTTCGCTTACCAAACTAATCGGTGCATGTAATTAAAGTGTAACATTAACGAAATTCAAAAAAAAATTAATTTTAATTGATTAGATGACGTCATGATACCATTATTGTGAAATTACATAAACGTCCAATATGGTTTTTAAACAATATTTGAGCGGAAAACAGCTTGCATTGGCAAAATTTCTTTGGCTAGAAAAAAAATATTCGTTTGCGGAGATAGGGAGAAAGACAAATATGTCAAAGGCAAGTGCTTGGAGAGCAGTACAAGAAAAGCAAGTTACAGATCCAAAAACAAAAGGGAAAAGGAAACGTGGCAGGCCTGAATGTTTAAGTTTGCGTGACAAGAGAAAACTTAAGCGAAGTATAATAAAGTTAAGGAAAGAACATGCCAATTTTACTGTTATGGAGGTAGTGCAAGAGAGTGGCATTTCTCCTAACGCGGCCAAGTACAGAACGTTTGTGAACAACATACAGAAATTTGGATACAAATTTTTACAGACAAGGAGAAAAGGTATTTTGACAGAAAAAGACTACAAACGACGTCAAAAATTTGCTCGAAATATGTTAAAAAAAGATGAGTCTTATTGGAAAAGTGACGTGGCCTTTTACTTGGACGGAGTATCTTTCGTTTACAAAGCTAATCCGATGAGTGATGCATTGAAACCAAAAGGGAAAATATGGCGCAAAAGGAATGAGGGGTTAACAATCACAACAAAAGGAAGTAAGGATCTGGCAGGGGGAAAGAGACTGCATTTAATAGTTGCAATAGCCTACGGAAAAGGTGTAATATGTGCGGAGCCTTACGAGAAAATGAACGGGTCCTTCTTTGCGCAATTTGTGAGAAGAAACTTCCCAACGCTATTTGAGATAGCAGGAAAGACGTCAAATGAGCCAAAGTTGTTTGTAATGGACAACGACCCATCACAAACGTCAAAGAAAGCAAAGGATGCCATGACAGAAATTGGTGCTACAATGGTAGGCATTCCAGCAAGATCCCCTGATATCAACCCTATTGAAAATATGTTTCATATCGTGAGGAAACGTTTACAAGCACAAATTCGAGAGAATAACATCACGCATCAGACTTGGGAACAATTTACAGACGCTGTAAAATATAATGTCTGGTCCGTATCAAAAGAGTACATAGATAAAACTATTTCTTCAATGTCTAAGAGAATAAGAGATATCGTTAACTCCAAGGGAAGACGCATAAAATATTGATATTGTCATTACACACTTGAAGGAAATATTCAATAAAATATCTTGAGTTAATGAGTGGTGTCAAGTTGCACAATGTCTTTCCCTATATATATAGGATATATATATTTATAAGAAAATGACGTAAAAAACGGAACTTACAACATTTGAAAGTGATTTATGTATGTAAATCATTTTACAGGGAAAGAGCTTTCACTTGCGCACACTTTACCGTGGATAGACTTAAAAAAACTACACTTTACCACACTTTACCACACTTTACCACACTTTACCGCTCAGTAATAAAGACACAAAGCAAATAATCTTATTAAATGCTGGAAAATGGTAAAGTGTGGTAAAACTGTGGTAAAGTGAGATAAAACCGTCAGGAAGGGTGGTAAAGTGCGTCAATATATTACATATATTGCTCTAAGTTTAAATAAACCAGTTCTTGTCCCCAATTTCTCTGCCTAACAGCCTAAGTTTACCTAATAATGTCATTGAAGTATAAGACGCGCAAAACAGGAAGGACAAGCAGTAATCTCCTTTTGCTCGCTACAGGGGATCTGTCGGTAGAAGTTAAAAACCTTCCATCGCACAGCCATCATTTCTGTTTCTCGTTCATCGACCCCGCCGTTTCGAACATAAACCAAAGGCCGCTTGCCGGTACAAAATATTGGCGTATCTCTATCGAACACGCCGTCTTTAGCGAAGTGGGATTTGGGCGCCGGCAAATGCACTAACTGACCTTCTAACATGAGAAGGAGATCATGCCACGCTATGATCTGTGGAGACCACCTGAAGTCATTGAGAAAAATTATTTCAGCTTTCTCCGCGCCGACCCAGGCAAAACTAGTGGATGCGGGATTGGTAAAAGTCTCGTAAATTTTGTTCAACGGATTTAAGAGAAATGTTTTACCGCAGTTTGCCGGCCCCGTCAACATTATATTGCGATATTTTCCTCTTCCCTTTTCCAGCAGCTCTCTCGTACTGTTAACAAATGCCTCTTCAGAAATTCCATTGTTGGCCAAAAGTTCTACAGCACAAGCCATCCACTCCCTTTCTTCCTGACAAATACACTTCTCCGCATATGCAATGCGCAACAAGTCCATGCGTGATTTCTCCTTCCGCTTTTGCATGACTTCTGCGTTGGCCATCTCCCAGGCATTACTCAATAGTTCGTTAACAACTTTACTGCCCCGATTGATAATGAACTCTGCCAAATCAGTTTTCCCCTCACGTTTCTGCATATTTGCAAAAGCTAACAAAGCTGTTCTGTCACGAAGATTTTGAGATATTATAATTTCGGAAACCTGGAAAGCACTGAGACGTTTCCGCTTTTTCGAAACCCCTTTCTTTTGCCCCTTTGCATGTATGCATTCTCCCATTTCTCCCTCCGACTGCTCTTCTCCACTATTTCGAAGTTCGTTGTCGCGCACTCTCTTATTCCTTCGTCTCTGAATGGCTTCATGAGCTTTTGTTGTTGATGGGCCTTTACTATCTCTCAAATCTGGGTGATTATCACTTTCTTGAAAGGTGCTATCTTCTTTCGTTACATACTTCCACGCCGTGTAATAATTTGCATGGACGGTGGAAAAATGCACTGAAATGCCATGATGCTGCCCTAGATATCTCTTCGAAGGTAGCCATCGTTGAACTCGGTCTAGCTTCAAGCACAGGTGGTAATGAACCCCAGATCTTTTGTGTGATTCTTTTGAACAACACCAGTGTTTTACTTTGGCGGTACCGCATGAGAAAGAAGCAACAACGGCGTTGGCAAAAGATTCCCTGGTTGGAAACTTTTCGGTGTTTGCCTGGCTATAAGTTACTAGATACACTTGTCGATTGTCACGAGAACGCAATTCTTCTGCTTCAGAATTTGTTGAAGAACTATCGCTATGATACTCAGAGAGATACTCCATAAGTGTATAGTTGCGATTAAATTGCGGTTTACGAATTAATTGCGTGTATAACATTCCATTGTTGGTTTCCACGTGACACACAGCTCACAGTTCTGCATACGCCCATGCACATTTTAGTGAATAAGTAATAAAACATTTGTGAAAAATGAAAGTAAACGTATACCTTGTTAACGACTAAATAGTTTTTAAAAATATATGAGTATTAATTAATAAAAATTTAAAAAGATTATTCTCCATGAAAACGTTAAATATGATTTTGCTTTCACATTATTGCGCCATTTGGGTAATTTTCAATTCAGACAATCAGTGCAAAAAATGTTGAAACGAAAGGAAATTCAACTGGTGCATCCCCCCCACCCCCCCCAATTCAATGTTGATTTGAGCTTAATTTTCCATTTTCATATCTTTAAGAAATGTTAAAGGCATATTCTTTCATTGCCATCATCAACATTGCAACATTGAACGGGGGGGGGGGGGGGGGGAGGGGGGGGGGGGGAATAGAAAATTTTAAATTAGTAAGGAATTGAAGGATCATTTGTATGAAGCGTTTCAACGAATAAATGCACTGATTGTCTGAAAATCAGTTCATACATTCTCGAATGATCAATGCCCTGTATTTGTCGCATTATGTACGCTTCGCTTACCAAACTAATCGGTGCATGTAATTAAAGTGTAACATTAACGAAATTCAAAAAAAAATTAATTTTAATTGATTAGATGACGTCATGATACCATTATTGTGAAATTACATAAACGTCCAATATGGTTTTTAAACAATATTTGAGCGGAAAACAGCTTGCATTGGCAAAATTTCTTTGGCTAGAAAAAAAATATTCGTTTGCGGAGATAGGGAGAAAGACAAATATGTCAAAGGCAAGTGCTTGGAGAGCAGTACAAGAAAAGCAAGTTACAGATCCAAAAACAAAAGGGAAAAGGAAACGTGGCAGGCCTGAATGTTTAAGTTTGCGTGACAAGAGAAAACTTAAGCGAAGTATAATAAAGTTAAGGAAAGAACATGCCAATTTTACTGTTATGGAGGTAGTGCAAGAGAGTGGCATTTCTCCTAACGCGGCCAAGTACAGAACGTTTGTGAACAACATACAGAAATTTGGATACAAATTTTTACAGACAAGGAGAAAAGGTATTTTGACAGAAAAAGACTACAAACGACGTCAAAAATTTGCTCGAAATATGTTAAAAAAAGATGAGTCTTATTGGAAAAGTGACGTGGCCTTTTACTTGGACGGAGTATCTTTCGTTTACAAAGCTAATCCGATGAGTGATGCATTGAAACCAAAAGGGAAAATATGGCGCAAAAGGAATGAGGGGTTAACAATCACAACAAAAGGAAGTAAGGATCTGGCAGGGGGAAAGAGACTGCATTTAATAGTTGCAATAGCCTACGGAAAAGGTGTAATATGTGCGGAGCCTTACGAGAAAATGAACGGGTCCTTCTTTGCGCAATTTGTGAGAAGAAACTTCCCAACGCTATTTGAGATAGCAGGAAAGACGTCAAATGAGCCAAAGTTGTTTGTAATGGACAACGACCCATCACAAACGTCAAAGAAAGCAAAGGATGCCATGACAGAAATTGGTGCTACAATGGTAGGCATTCCAGCAAGATCCCCTGATATCAACCCTATTGAAAATATGTTTCATATCGTGAGGAAACGTTTACAAGCACAAATTCGAGAGAATAACATCACGCATCAGACTTGGGAACAATTTACAGACGCTGTAAAATATAATGTCTGGTCCGTATCAAAAGAGTACATAGATAAAACTATTTCTTCAATGTCTAAGAGAATAAGAGATATCGTTAACTCCAAGGGAAGACGCATAAAATATTGATATTGTCATTACACACTTGAAGGAAATATTCAATAAAATATCTTGAGTTAATGAGTGGTGTCAAGTTGCACAATGTCTTTCCCTATATATATAGGATATATATTTATAAGAAAATGACGTAAAAAACGGAACTTACAACATTTGAAAGTGATTTATGTATGTAAATCATTTTACAGGGAAAGAGCTTTCACTTGCGCACACTTTACCGTGGATAGACTTAAAAAAACTACACTTTACCACACTTTACCACACTTTACCACACTTTACCGCTCAGTAATAAAGACACAAAGCAAATAATCTTATTAAATGCTGGAAAATGGTAAAGTGTGGTAAACTGTGGTAAAGTGAGATAAAACCGTCAGGAAGGGTGGTAAAGTGCGTCAATATATTACATATATTGCTCTAAGTTTAAATAAACCAGTTCTTGTCCCCAATTTCTCTGCCTAACAGCCTAAGTTTACCTAATAATGTCATTGAAGTATAAGACGCGCAAAACAGGAAGGACAAGCAGTAATCTCCTTTTGCTCGCTACAGGGGATCTGTCGGTAGAAGTTAAAAACCTTCCATCGCACAGCCATCATTTCTGTTTCTCGTTCATCGACCCCGCCGTTTCGAACATAAACCAAAGGCCGCTTGCCGGTACAAAATATTGGCGTATCTCTATCGAACACGCCGTCTTTAGCGAAGTGGGATTTGGGCGCCGGCAAATGCACTAACTGACCTTCTAACATGAGAAGGAGATCATGCCACGCTATGATCTGTGGAGACCACCTGAAGTCATTGAGAAAAATTATTTCAGCTTTCTCCGCGCCGACCCAGGCAAAACTAGTGGATGCGGGATTGGTAAAAGTCTCGTAAATTTTGTTCAAACGGATTTAAGAGAAATGTTTTACCGCAGTTTGCCGGCCCCGTCAACATTATATTGCGATATTTTCCTCTTCCCTTTTCCAGCAGCTCTCTCGTACTGTTAACAAATGCCTCTTCAGAAATTCCATTGTTGGCCAAAAGTTCTACAGCACAAGCCATCCACTCCCTTTCTTCCTGACAAATACACTTCTCCGCATATGCAATGCGCAACAAGTCCATGCGTGATTTCTCCTTCCGCTTTTGCATGACTTCTGCGTTGGCCATCTCCCAGGCATTACTCAATAGTTCGTTAACAACTTTACTGCCCCGATTGATAATGAACTCTGCCAAATCAGTTTTCCCCTCACGTTTCTGCATATTTGCAAAAGCTAACAAAGCTGTTCTGTCACGAAGATTTTGAGATATTATAATTTCGGAAACCTGGAAAGCACTGAGACGTTTCCGCTTTTTCGAAACCCCTTTCTTTTGCCCCTTTGCATGTATGCATTCTCCCATTTCTCCCTCCGACTGCTCTTCTCCACTATTTCGAAGTTCGTTGTCGCGCACTCTCTTATTCCTTCGTCTCTGAATGGCTTCATGAGCTTTTGTTGTTGATGGGCCTTTACTATCTCTCAAATCTGGGTGATTATCACTTTCTTGAAAGGTGCTATCTTCTTTCGTTACATACTTCCACGCCGTGTAATAATTTGCATGGACGGTGGAAAAATGCACTGAAATGCCATGATGCTGCCCTAGATATCTCTTCGAAGGTAGCCATCGTTGAACTCGGTCTAGCTTCAAGCACAGGTGGTAATGAACCCCAGATCTTTTGTGTGATTCTTTTGAACAACACCAGTGTTTTACTTTGGCGGTACCGCATGAGAAAGAAGCAACAACGGCGTTGGCAAAAGATTCCCTGGTTGGAAACTTTTCGGTGTTTGCCTGGCTATAAGTTACTAGATACACTTGTCGATTGTCACGAGAACGCAATTCTTCTGCTTCAGAATTTGTTGAAGAACTATCGCTATGATACTCAGAGAGATACTCCATAAGTGTATAGTTGCGATTAAATTGCGGTTTACGAATTAATTGCGTGTATAACATTCCATTGTTGGTTTCCACGTGACACACAGCTCACAGTTCTGCATACGCCCATGCACATTTTAGTGAATAAGTAATAAAACATTTGTGAAAAATGAAAGTAAACGTATACCTTGTTAACGACTAAATAGTTTTTAAAAATATATGAGTATTAATTAATAAAAATTTAAAAAGATTATTCTCCATGAAAACGTTAAATATGATTTTGCTTTCACATTATTGCGCCATTTGGGTAATTTTCAATTCAGACAATCAGTGCAAAAAATGTTGAAACGAAAGGAAATTCAACTGGTGCATCCCCCCCCACCCCCCCCAATTCAATGTTGATTTGAGCTTAATTTTCCATTTTCATATCTTTAAGAAATGTTAAAGGCATATTCTTTCATTGCCATCATCAACATTGCAACATTGAACGGGGGGGGGGGGAGGGGGGGGGGGAATAGAAAATTTTAAATTAGTAAGGAATTGAAGGATCATTTGTATGAAGCGTTTCAACGAATAAATGCACTGATTGTAGCTATAGTGATTACAACGAATTTACTGTTATCAATTCGCCATTTACTGTTATCAATTCGCCATTTCCCAAAAGGGCAGATTACTGGGTTCGAGTTGAGACCGCAAAGCATGTTGGGTTCCAGGCTGCACGAATAGTTTTAGAAATGCACCACAACTGCATTAATATAGGATTCCAAAGAACCAGGAGCACAGAAAAACATAGGAACATATTCTAAGGAACAAAACACTTAAGAAGTCAGACGCCACTCGAGTTTGTTCGGCTCACTTCGAAGGAGGAGAAAAATAGAGTCGTAATCATTTACCTACGATATTTCCTTGGATAAATGAGACACCTAAAAGAGAACTCACACAACGTTCAGTTGAAGATGTGATAGCTTCACCGCAGAAAAAGACAAGATACTTTCACGAAGATGACGAAGACAACAGTGCATTCTTCTACTGCTTACCGTGGAATTTTAGCTCCTGGAATGTCTTCCTCACTCAGTGAAATACCTTCTGTTGATATGGACATTATTCATTTAATAAATTAAAGGACACCGACACTCCGACAGCTCATTTGCATTGCAGCCATTGTTGTCCTTCCAAACGAGCCCAACATGCTTTGCGGTCTCAACTCGAACCCAGTACTCTGCTCTTTTGGGAAATGGCTAATTGGAGCTTCGCTGAACACTATATCGCTAGAAAAATAGCTATCTCTAATATCTATAAGGATACCGATCTGAGATACAGAAAAACAGTTAAATTAATCAGGAAAACACTACCAAACGAAGTCTGCATGTGCTCCCCGGCCTCCCTGCTGATATAGTTAAACCGCTTAACCCATCGAAGAAAGTCGCATTACCTTAACTCATTCCTGACCGAGGGCTTCCCCAGAGGTGAATAAAATCGTCTGGCGTTAGCCAGAATAAAATACTAAAGACCAATTCGGACAGGAAAGAGTTAAGCATGAAACCGAATCTATTGTGAAATTGGAGCCTCGGTTATTTTAGATAACCAATATCGTTAGCCCACTATCTAGAACTACTTATAAGTGTTTAGGGAAAGTAAACTAGGATTAGTAATTACAATGTGAAATCCCACTGAAAGCTTTCATTTTAATTGTATATATGTCAAGAACGAGGGAGAGTGTTTTTTCGACCTCGTGCTTTCATTGCATGTTTTCAAGTGTTTGGAAACCCAGATGAAACATGAACCACGAGTTATTAATTGCTTCAGTTAACTTACTCTTTTGATTTCTTGTTTTTGGACAATCAATAGGAAATATAACTGGCAATCAAACACCAATCAAATTTAAGCAGGAAGTTTTTCAATACGACAGTAATTGCTTGAGTTCAATCACTTTTCAGAAAACTGAACTCTCGTAGGACGGTGATTACCAAGGTGTGGAAAATTTATTCACACCGACGTTATTTGTCTCAGTAAAGATCCAAAGCCAAAGCACTTGACTTTTTCGTTTGAAGAAAGATTGACAAATTCTTTCGATATTTCTAGATTAACACGTGCATAAATAACTTTGAGACGCATTCAATCATGAATTTGAAAGTTAAAACCAGAAAACAAGGAACAAAATACCTTAATTTGATAGTGCATGGTTTGACTTAAGGGCAGCGATGACGGATTAAGGAAAGGACATGTGTAGTAACGGAAACGACCGCAAGAAAATGTTCCCTCTAGTTTCAAAGTGTTTTGTTTTATGGCACTATATGTACTAACTACATATTTTTATTATGGTGAAAATATATCAAAGGGTTCTCGGTGAAAATCCAAATCTGTCGCTGCCTTCAAAAGAGACTTATATAACTTTTATTTTGATCTGACTAAGACAATTTTTGATATCTCTGACCCAAGAACCTTTAAAACTGTATGTATTAAATGTCACTCGTGCGGTCTGGTTAACGCGGTCGCCTCTAAACCGTGTTGCCACTAATCATGTTAATTTAATTTGATTATCTGTTGGGTTCTTAATTTTCCTTTATTGTTTCCGGGTTCCCGTTATTGGAGGTTTTGCCTCTGTGGGTATTCCCTGCCATTGTCTATGTATACTCTGTTTTAGTGTAATTGTGTATTTTAGGTAAGTCTTGTCTATAATTTTGTACTGGCGAAGCTTATAAATAAAAAATGGTTGGCATCTCAGGATCATTTTATAAAATATAAAAATTCTGATTAATACTATCTTTAACTTTGAAATTGAACGCATGGAATGTTAGGACTAAAGTAATTTGGTTGGTCGAAACTGGTTTCAAAGGCGGTATGATGTGATATCAAAATCACGTGCTTCTTTATTGAGTGTCAAGTCTGAAAATGTGGCCTAAAAATGCGTAGCTTGTATTCGCTGATGATCTCATGAATCATTAATGATGTTTGAGTGAAGGAACGAATGCGAGGGTTTTTCGGCCTCGTGCTTTCATTATTTTTTTCTCGTGTTTAGAAATCACAGTGAAACATAAATTGTCTTACATTTAAGCGTAGTGGCGTTGGAGGGCGATCTTTTACTGTATGAACACAGTCTTCTGGTTGACATTAAAAAATTAACACTATAAACTCCTTTAAGGCAGCCTTGAGGCAATTTTTTATAGACTTATAAAGGTATCGATAATTTTGAAGTCCAATAATATACATATATATTATATTAGTGCACTATATTATACTATTGTTAGTTGTTTTTATGTGATTTAAGTGCGTTTAGGATAATTTTTTATTGCAAATTTTAGAAATTGTTAAGTTTTTCTTATTCAAAATTCTATATTGTGATATTGGTAGTTATAGGTAGGAGATTATTATTATTTTTATTATTATTATTGTTATTGTTATTGTTATTGTTATTGTTATTGTTATTGTTATTGTTATTGTTATTGTTATTGTTATTGTTATTGTTATTGTTATTGTTATTGTTATTGTTATTGTTATTGTTATTGTTATTATTATTATTATTGTTATTGTTATTGTTATTGTTATTATTATTATTATTATTATTATTATTATTATTATTATTACCACGAGTTGTTGACATAGCTTCTTAATCGATCACGGTTTTTAGACTTTTTACACGCGTGCGTGACGGCAAGAGAAATGTTCCTAAAATACTGTTGCAATTAAGTTCCACAACCTAATCAATTCATTTGATGAAATTTGGTGGAAACCTCCTGTTTTGAATTTGATATTGATTTCTGGTTTTTGAACAACTAATATAGAAAATATGATTGTCAGTCGAACACCAATCAAATTAAAGAAGGAAGTCCTTCAACGACCTTCGTCAATTGGTCACTCAACAACAACATTTTGTCGATTTTGAACACTCTTATTGCTACGACAGTAATTGCTTTATTTGAATTACTCTTCAGAAAACTGAACTCTCGTTAGACGGCTCACCGTGATTGCCAAGGTGTGGAAAATCTATTCATACCGAGGTTGTGTGCGTTGAGGAAGTGTAAGAATCGTTTACTAGGTTTTAGGGTGTAAACCACAGGATTTATGCTTCAGTCATTTGAGACCACGGCCCCCCGACCCCCGGGACATAGCGGGGAATTAACGCGGCTAAAGTGCGGGTTTAACACAATTTAACGACGTGTTATCCCCAGGGGATCGTGGAATTAACAATAGTTTTTATAACCGGGGGCATTGAGCGGGGATTTAACAGCCGTTACCTGAAGTATGGCGGGGGATCTTCAGCGGGGATTTAACGTGAAGGACTGGAACCGACTACCGGGTATGTGCGTTTTGAACTATTTTTATATGTCTATATAATCCCCCCAGTTCTCCCTTGAGCCCCCCCCCCCCCCCCCACACACACACACACACACAGTAAGTCCTTTCCGCTCCAGGAAAAGTTCCTTTTTGCTGAACTACCGAAACAAATGAACAAAGAATAAAGCAATAAAGATATAAAAGGAAAATTTCGGACTCGGGCTATTGCCATACATATTTATTATAGATAAACAGGTATAGCGGAATCTTTATATTAGTTAAATAGTTTTTATTTTGATAAGATTTTGTGGTGACGAAAAATCTTTTTAAAGTTCCTCCCAAAATTTTCCATATTATGTTTGAAAGCGAACGAGCTGATGAGTTCTGACACAAAGCGAAACAGTCAGAAATGTGTTGTATTTTAACTAGTTTTTATGACCTTCAGTGTTGTTAAAAATCAACCCTCAAAATGCAGGAAATGGCATTTCCGAGAATTTCCCCCTTTAAAAATCCCTTTTTGGGAACGGCCCGCCACAGGAAAATACTTAAAAAAGGGTTTTAATTCGGAAATATTGGAGCCCGGATATACGGGGTTTTTAACAGGCCCCTTTTCCCCAGGGGCTGGGAAATTTATGTTTTTTAACACTTGGGAAATGTTAAATTCCCCGCTATGTCCCGGGGGTCGGTGGGGGGCCGTGGTCTCAAATTACTGAAGCATTACGCTACGTTAGTCAAGTTCCAATGACGCGAGGGAAAGGGATATAACCTTATAAGATTATAATGTTTGTTAGCTAGTTAGTTACCACAATATTATCACAACATCGTTAAAGTCCGTTTCAGCAACCGCAACTTTTGTCATTGCCATGCAGGCAATTGCTGGCAGTAGTAAATAGGAAATGAACTCAGTTGTGGTTGATCATGACGTTCATAGGCGCCGTCATTTACACATGCACGCGCATCTCATTGGTTTTATCGGGTAAGAAGTTATCTTCATCCTTCACCTTCAAGCATTCTTTGTCACTCTAACAAAATTTGCCACCCTATTTCTTCTGACGACATTTCTGTTCTGTCTTCGTGTAATTCAACCTTTCAATTGCTAATCAGAGAAAGTCTGCTTATTTCTAAATTTAACATTAATGTAAATATATTTAAATATTGTTTTTGTCACAACTTGTAATCACTTTGAGAATGTTGCGTGTTGGCAACGAAACGTCAGGAAAATATCTTTAAAATATATTTGTTGTGTTTTTCCATTTTCTTACGAGATGGCCCTTATTATAATTTATTTGTCGGGCTCTTATATTTATTATTCGATTAAGATTTCCGTCCTGTAAATCTCTGGCAACTATATGTACTAACTATATGATCTTATTACGGCAAAAATATACCAATTTTTGGCGAAGATGGTTGACGTCTCAGAATCATTTTCAAAATGTGAAAATTCTGATAATAATAATATCGTTAACTTTGAAATTGAACGCAGAACGCATGGAATGTTAGGACTAAAGTAATTTGCTTGGTCAAAACTTGTCCCAAAGGCGGTTAGTCCAGTTCCAGACCAACTTTCTGGAACTGGACTAAAAGGTGGTTTGATTTGATATCAAAATCACGTGGTTCTGTATTGGGTGTAAAGTCCCAAAATGTGACTTGAAAATGTGTGGTTTGCATTCGCTAATGATCTCATGAATCAATGATCAAGTCAAGAACGAATATGAAGGTTTTTTGACCTCGTGCTTTCATTATTTTAGTTTCTCGTGTTAGGAGATCCAAGTGAAACATAAACCACGAGTTCTTGACATAGCTTCTCAACCGATCACGGTTTTTGCGTCTACCTTGCTATAGCAACAGTAGACGTTATGTACCACTGATCTCTATATAAACTGGATAAGTCATTCCCTAAATGGCCAGCAGTCAAACATTTCGTGCCAGTCGCCGCCATCTTACGTAGTGGAACATATGACGCATTGCGTCCTTAGAACTGGTTCCCAATCCCAAAGTTGACAAACATAAGCAATCTTGACGTCAGGCACGGTCAGATTATCCGGGGGAGGAATATTAAGTACTCTGTGCCGGGGTAGTCGGAAAAGCCGTAAAGCAAACAACAGATCCCGGTTCGTCAGTTTAATAGTTTTCGGCTGTTTAACAACAATTATACAGTCCAAAGATGGCAAGCACACAACACGAAATATTGTTAGGGCATTAAGATTGCTATAAAAGGTACAATTTACGACTTGGAATTGAATTCTTCGCAGATTTTATAGTCTGTATTTCAGTTCATATTATCGTGAAGTTTCTTCGTTGCCGGCACTGAAGAAAAACAACGAAATTTAAAGGTTTTACAGCTTAGTAATAGAAACAAATACAAGAAATTAGCGTCTTAAACCTTATTGAGTATTTCTTGTGTCATTACATTCGTTTAAATTTTCTTAAAATAACTTTTTTTGTCTGTTTTCAATCTACGAAAGCTTATGAACTTTGGTTCCAGTTTTATAGAGGCCCTTTGGGGAGGCGAGATGAAAGAAGGACCTGCCGGTCGTCTATTGTGATTTTCCCACACGCCGTTCGACCACGAACGGCGACATTTCATTGGTTGGGAAGGTGTTAAATAAATAAATGACAGAATTGTCTAGACAGGTTGTTATTGTGATTCGTATTTTCAGAGCACAAAACCTGAAGAGTCGATTTAATAGTCTATAATTCGTGATAACAAAAGTTTCTCGATCGACGGAGACGTAATTCGCGGAACTACGTGGTGCAATAATATAATTTTTTTGAAATTGTTTTTGGTTGACGTGTATTTGACCCGATCGGTATAGAACACGCGCCAGTATTAATCTGGTGGTGTAATACATCAAGTTGTTTAGACTATAGTGTTTGCAATTAATATCACTAGAAATTTGAATCGTTAGTAAGCTATCTCCAATAGTTTTGATTTGATGCCTAAGAAGCCTTGCGAGTTGCGAAGCATTTATTAAACATTTTTCGCGTCTAAATTTCTGAGCTTCGTGAAACCTTATTAAATTCTAGCTAACGTCTGAACTTGTAGGTTTGTGCGTAATCGAACATTGCTAGGCTATTATTTATATATATTTTTTATTTTGTTGGAGATAGCTGCTAGTTTGAAATATTTGAATTGAGAATGTTCAGAGATGCACTTTATGTGAATTCGTTGGAGACAGAATTTTGTAAGGCTGTGTGTAATTTAGCCTGCCGATCTCATGCTTAAAACTGTATTAATTAATGGCGGCTTTCCAATCTTTATCGCCCAGTTGTTTAACCAAGTTTATCGTTGTGAAGTCAGCGAGATTTTATTCAGTTCAACAAAGTTTTAAAGTCAGTTTTACGCCGGCCGAACCCAAAACACAATAGACGCCGGCAGGCCCTTCTTTCATATCGCCTCCCAGTATTGTCACTTTTGTAACGTAATAGGTTTTCCTCCATCAGATTATCGGTGCGCGAAACGTTCGGAGCGAATTACATAGCCAATATAAGTGAAGGTGTGCCGCTGTTTTCCGATATAGCAACGAAGTAAGAAACAGGGTAATGTGATTTAGTGAATATGGCGTGGACTGCTTTCTGCTTCATTGCTTCGTCCATCTTGTCTACGAACGATTGAGTCATTGAAAACGAGTTGTTTCTTTTGATTTCGGGGAGATTTTATCAAGGTAAGGAAGTAATTATAATTTATACTGTGTCACACCATAGTTCACACCAACGTTAATCTATATGGAACTTGTGGAAACATCATGAAATAGTTGTTTGTAAGGAAATATCTATTTGCAGTTGTTTTACTTTTAACTCAAGGCATTTTCTCCTCAACGTTACTGTAAGCCCAACAGTTACAGACAAAACAGTTTATCGTTTCAAAAATAAATATAGAAAGGATACCCAAGTGATTCATTTTACGGGATTTTAATACTTTAAAAGCCATTGTCGCATTTATAATATGCGTCAAAATAGTATACACTGCACTCCACTGCACTGCACTGCACTGCACTGCACTGCACTGCACTGCACTGCACTGCACTCGACTCGACTCGACTCGACTCGACTCGACTCGACTCGACTCGACTGACTGGACTGGACTGGACTGGACTGGACTGGACTGGACTGGAAGCTTATATTTTATTAAATGTGCAACTGTATATGCTATAAAGCAGTTCAACCAAGCGATCCATTTCTTCAAAAATGGAATAAAAAATTAAACTCTTAGTGAATGCTCCTACCACGATTATTATTAACAAGATGCCTGGGTCAGGCGTTCACTCGGGCTACTGGAAAGTGCAGAGATCTCTATAACGCGTGAGCAAAGGGGTGGGAGTGGGCCGAGGAAGATCAGACCAAAGGCTAAATGTGGTGCAGGATTATCCTGACTTGCCAATTTAAAGCGTCTAGAATTCAGGATTATCCTGAAGCCTAGAGTACTTCTCTGTCCCACATACGGGATGTTAACATAAAAAGCATATAACAAAAAAAACCAGTAGGGCAGGGACGTAGCCAGGATTTTGAAAGGGGAGGAGTGAAGTGCCGAAGGCACGAGAAACTTCTTGGGGTTTCCGGGGCATGCTCCCCTGGAAAATTTGAAATCTAGAGTCTCTAAAATGGCATTTCCTGCATTTTGGTAGAAGATTTTACACAATTCTGGAAGTTTGAAAAGTCATAAAATACTAAAAAAAAACAACCGTTGAGTTATAAGTTACCTGCGTGCAATACATCAATAATTTAATAAACGTCCAATAGTAACACTTCATAACCATATTTTGTTATCATGCTCATAGCGACTGAGATCCAGTCAATAACCGCTGGGTAAATCACACGTGCATCTGAGTACAAGTGTTCAAAACAAAATTTCATCATGCAGAAGGGGGGGAGCTGCAACCGCTCCCACCTCTGGCTACGTCCCTGAGTAGGGGTGTTGTAGTCAGGGTCTGAGAGGTGGAATTTTCTCGCTGGGGGGTTGTGGTTAGATTTAGGGTTACTGGGGGTTGTCGCCAGGTTTAGGGTCAGGTTTAGAGGTGGGGGTCAGGGTCAGGTTCATTTTCTTTAATAATCAGGATTATCCTGAATTCTAGACCATTTCACAATTCAGGATAATCATGTAAACAAATACAATAGATATAAGTGATTAAGGTCAGTAGCAGTAGGGTTTAGAAGAGAGTGTTACAGGTCGGGATGAAGAACATTTTAAACATTGATTTCAAAAAAATAGTTATTGACGTCGTAAGCATGCATTAGCTAATAATTACAGCATTAATGCAGTGATTAGAAAGTTTAATTTCAAACTGATTAACTGAGATAGAATCTGGTATCGAGCAAGGAACTGTGAGCAAGGTAGACTACTCCAAAGTTGAAATGTACAGTTCAAGTATTAACTAGCTTAAAAAGTTTAGTACAGCACTTAGAAACTACTACATCTAGTTCTGAACTGTTTCTAGTTGCACAAAACTATTAATAGGAATACAGTATTACAGTGACCTCCCTTACGAAAATTTCATATGTGAATTTTTCACATATGGAATTTCCACATATGGAATTGGAACCTTTTCACATATGAAATTTACACATATGAAATTTACACATATGGAATTTACACATATGAAATTTACACATATGAAACTTACACATATGGAATTGGAACCTTTTCACATATGAAATTTCCACATATGAATTTCCCATATGAAATTTTCATATATGAAATGTAATTGACATGAAAATTTATGAAATTTCACATATGAAATTTTCATTAAATTGCGACATCAATCGCTTCAACTATTCAAAATTTGCATATATGAAATATGGACATTCAATCAAAATCCAATTGATGGCAAAGTTTTGCAGTATAACAAAAACTTCCCTGTACAGTCATGCATTTTCTTTTTTAAATTATCAAAATCTTCATATACGGTATCTACACATGTTTCTGTATACATTATATGATGACCTTACACAATATAGAATGGCATAATATCAAAACAATTAAATGCCAAATTAACATGATCAGATATTATTGATGTTGTTTAGATTAATTTAATTTAAGAAATAAAACATTTTACAACATATCTGTATAAGAACTACTGCAGTCAGAACTAAAACATGTTTTAAACAAATAGTATATACATAATTAAAATATAAAACATTAAAATATAATAATTAGGTGTTACCCTGAGTGACAAATCGTACCAGACAAGTAGAGAAAACTCTACTTTGCCTGGCTGGGATTCGAACCCACGACCTTCGGTTTACTATAGTCCGATGCTCTACCAACTGAGCTACAGGTCAAGTTGGGAGCTGAAGGTTGAATGACAGTACTTGGGCTATTTGAATCCCAGCTGGGTTTGATCCCAGCTGGGTTTGATCCCAGCCAGGTTAGAATCCCAGCCGGGCCAAGTAGAGTTTTCTCTACTTGTCCAGTATGGTTCATCACTTGGGGTAACACCTAATTATTATTCTCCACCCAAGTTCACTGTCCCACAATAATCGTTTAAAATAACATTAAAATATATATGCAAAGTTCTTTAAAAACAAACTATTTTTGTCCTTCCTCTGTACGCCTTTTTTGTTTACATGCCTCCTTCTCATCTTTTATTTTTTGTGTTATCGCATTCCGGACCGCAGCAGGAGTAACACCAGGATAAGCCCCAACAACATAATCTGAAAAAATAAACGATATATTATTATATAAATTGAAAATGTAATTTTTACATTGACCAATTGATCAAAAGTAATAAATTTCTGTGGTACATCCCCATGAATAAATTTATTATTTAATAGCAAGTTTCGTCAGGTACATCTTCAGAGCTAACAATTATGGTAGAGATTACCGGTAATCAATAATTTGTACATGGATGTTGAGTCCCACAAAAATGTACTACAGTTTAGAAAACTCTATGCAAAACTACAAACAGCATGATGAAGTGGTTTTTAAAAAATTCATGATAAGCTACTCTATACATTACAAAAAACATCATCTGAGTTCTAGAATGGGACTCCAACCCACTAGCTTCTGATTTCTTGGTAGACACTTAAATCAACAAGCTTTCAAAGCCAAATAAAGTTATTAATGATATTTAAAATGTAACCAGTAACTTAGTACATTTTAGTATCATATGTATCGCTAAACTTAATTGACTCACAATTGGTGTGACTTGTAGTCTGGTTTGAGTTCTCGTCTAGAACTCAGATGTGTTCAGCTTGCCCACAAACTTGAAAACCTTCACTACAGCATACATGATACTGTAATGTAGACACATATATATAATTATATATATATATATATTAATTAATTAGGTGTTACTCCGAGTGACGACCCATACCGGACAAGTAGAGAAAACTCTAGTTGTCCCAGCTGGGATTCAAACCTGTGACCTTCACGTTTAATAGTCTGATGCTCTACCAACTGAGCTACATACAGGTCAAGTTGGGAGCTGAAGGTCCTGAACCTGTATAGCTCAGTTGCTAGAGCATCAGAATGGTAAACTGAAGGTCGTGGGTTCGAATCCCAGCTGGGCCAAGTAGAGAATTATCTACTTGTCTGGTATGGTTCATCACTCGGAGTAACACCTAATTATTATTCTCCACCCAAGTTCACTGTCCCACAATATGTAGTGTAAAGAGAAAAATCACCAACATTTAAATAATATACTTAATAGAAACTCACCAGTTATTAACTTCGTCTTTCCAGAATCTAGCATACATGTATCAGATCTCCGTTACCTTTTCCTGTAAGCGAGGATCTTTGTAGTGTTGCCCGATCAAACAAAACAGACAAAAGGGTTTTTGTCATTTTTGAAAAACTTTTGGATCTGTCCACTTCCATCAGTGCAGTTGGAGAAAGAAATGCCTAAAATATGGGTGAATATGTAGTTAATAAGAGAAGAAGTTTGATATATATTACACTGTATATTATATATATATATATATATATATATATATGAATATATGAGTAGAATTTGTTCTCAAGCTGTTTACTCAGAAAAATGTCTGAGTATCCCTGATGGGAGTCGAACCATCAACCTTCTGATATCTGGACAAACGCTCTGCCGACTGAGCCACTGGGACTCAGACAGTATTGAGAAGGATAAATCATGATCTGGTTTGTTTCTGACATGCGAACGTCATTCTCGAAGTCACAGAGTGTAAACAGCTTGAGAGCAAATTTTACTCACATTACACCAAGCTACAAACTTCACACCACATACATATATATACAGCCTGTTGTTTTATTTCATCGCTGAGCTTTCAACCTGTTGAATCAGGCTAAAGTTCATCAGAGCAATCAGCAATCATGTTGGCTCATGTCACAAACAAAAGCTGGATATGAAATACAATTTTGGCAGATTGGTCTGACTGATGAAGGCCTGAGTCAACAGGTAGAAAGCTCAGCGATTAAATAAAACATAGTGTTTCCACAAATTTGACTTAGCTGAACAATTTGTCACCATACAAACTTTCAATAATTTAAAAACTTACTATTAACTGATCCCTTGTATTGGTTTTATTGCTACTGTCATCAACAATAACATCAACTTCACATTCAACTGAAGGAAAATCATCTGGTTGTTGAGAAGTGGACTGACTTTGTGGAGTAGATTGCTGTAGGGGAGTATCATGTTGTTGTTGTTGCAGTAGAACCTTGTTGAAGATTTGAAGATTGTTGAGGAGAATGCCTTTGGGGAATACATGTAGACTGCCTTTGACCAATTTGAAGCACAGGTGATGTAGATCGGACAGTACTCATCTGTTGTGGCCCATCATTTGGTGTTTTTTTACCAATGTCTTTGTGGAAAACCATGCTTCTTTTGCCCAAGTTACTCAGCATGGTTGTATCTCTCACAGCATTTTCTTCCATGACACTTGTCTTGTTTGTCTCGATCCATAGAACAACAACGTACTTCATCCCCGAGCCCGGGCGTAGGGCCGAAGGCCCGGAGCCCGGTGAGGGTGCTAATCTCGACATGCGTGTAGTCCACTTTACACGCGTGGAGAAAAAGCGAGGGAGACGAAATCTGGGAAATAGTTTATATATATATATATATATATATATATGTATGGCACGGTGTCACGCGGTAAGAATAGTTGGACACTGGTGACTAGCGACGAAGAAAACTATAAACTCTCAAACAAATAGTGTTTTGCTTTCGTTTATTTAAACGAAACGAAATGAAATGGAGCACGAAGAAAAGGATACAAACAACCCGTTTAATATATCTTGAAGAGAAACCAGAGAACTTGAAGAAACCAAACGCCGTAAGGTAAACAAAAACTCGATCTGCAGTGTATGTAGCCCTGGTCTGAAGACACTCCGTGAGTCCATGGACGTCAAATCATCTTAAAGTATATTTAACGGTAGGATTCTTGTTGTTTTCAAGTTTTCGCTTAACCTAAATTATTCAGCTTCACGTTTTCGTGCTTTCCCTTTGCTCATCCAAACCATAAGTCAGCTTAACTAAAGCTAACTTAAAACACTACCTTTAAGGCTTATATTAACCGTGGTGGACGTGCATGCACTTTTTATTATTAAAAATACTCATGGGCTTTGTCGGTTTTCTTGGCTGTGTTTCGACTGAAACGTTTTCCTTTGAATTCTTCTTTCTGGAATCCGAATCTACTGAATTGTTTTTATCTCGGACTCTATTATAAATGTAATTTCTGAGCTGTTAATTACTTTTAATACTGCCTTTGCAAAATGTACATGCATAGAGAAGCCATTTAAAGGCTTGCTAAAATTAATCCCTTTTGAAACCTCCTAAAAACAATATATTTTTTACAACCAGAATTTAATAATGAAATCTAAGTTTTGCTTTGAGATGTTCAACTTTCATTAAATGATTTAAATCAGTTTTGTCATCCTATCGACCTATCCATAAATTGTATAATTTAATATCCCAAGGATTTAACATCATTTGTTTTTATATCTGTTTGTTTTTGTATTGGCTGTATATTAGGAGTGCTTATTTTAATCAGGGGGTGGGTGGGTGGGTGTTTTAAAAAAGAATGTAAAAGCGGCCGAGGGGTTGTTGCGTTCATGTATTTCTAGTATTTATATAAAATGTGGTCGTAAAATAAACAACCGGATCAGAGTCTTCAAGAAGATGGCGATAAAATCGGTCTAAAAACGCTGAGACGTTTTGAAAATGGCGCTCGAACACGAGGAGAAGTCGATGATACAAGCAAGCAGCCAAGGTCGATGTGCATTGTGGAAGGAGTAGGCATGGGTACTAGCTAGCTCCCCCCCCCCCCCTGTACAGTATACTGTGACAGTGTGACCACTGACTTCACTCGAACCATGTGCTCAAACAGGCAAACTATATTAAAACTTCCTTCGTGCTGTCCTTTCGCCTAAGTTTTAGTGTTTCATAGCTTGTTCTGCTAACTTGAAACAGGAAATGTTTTGGTAATAGCATCAATGCAAAACCGTCAAGACAGTGACAAATGTTGTCACATATGAATTGAAGAAAAATCATATGTGAAATTATTTTCGTTTCCACATATGAAATCCTTCATTCCATATATGAAATTATTTATTTCATATGTGAAAAATGTTGTCACATATGATTTGAAGAAAAATCATATGTGAAATTATTCAGGTCACATATGAAATCTGGCATTTCATATGTAGATTTCTTTTTCCACATATGAAATCCTTCATTTCACATATGAAATCCTTTATTCCATATATGAAATTATTTATTTCATATGTGAAAAATGTTGTCACATATGAATTGAAGAAAAATCATATGTGAAATTATTCCGGTCACATATGAAACCGGCATTTCATATGTGAATTTCTTTTCCACATATGAAATTCTTCATTTCACATATGAAATCCTTCATTTCACATATGAAATTCCAATTTCATATGTGAAATGACATATGAAATTTTCGTAAGGGCTGTATAACGTTTAAAATAGATAAGATCTTTCATGTCACGCCAGTATGATAATAGTATAGTAGTAGATTAACTGTTTTCAGATGGCCATTCAGATTGTATGATAAATCATCCTGCCAGTTCAAAAACTTAAAATGTATTTAGTTGCCTTGCATTGTAGTCTTTCAACCTTCAGATGGTCATTCAGATTGTATGATAAATCATCCTGCCAATTCAAGAACTTAAGATATATTTAGTTGCCTTGCATTGTAGTCTTTTAACCTTACTGATTTTAGTTATTGTCTGAGGTGCCCAAACTTCACATGTGTGGGCCAGGTACAGATGCACTAGCAAATATGCAATAGGTGACTAGTAAAATATACCCGCACCCTACATCTATGCAATATCTTCATACAACATGAATCCTGATTCATGTTTTTGCTTTAGAGCATGTTGGGAAGGCCCTTCAACTCTGCAGCGCTAGTACTGTAGTTGAATGTCAGATACTCTAATTTCTCTATACATTTTGGTACCATCAGCATCAGTAACACACACTTGGCTGCTGTTGTTATAATGGCCAATATGTCATTAAAGTATTACCGTATATGAGGAACATGACTGGTTCAAAGTTGTTTCTATGATGAATATCTTACTCAATCTATGCATCAAAATTTATATCAAAATGAACATAAAAATATGGACAACGTACTTGTGACAAAATTACATACTCAAAGGTTCAAAGCACTTACAACATTGAATATAAATCCTAATGGATCAATAAGACTACTGTCCATTGACGATCTCAAACTCAAAGACAAGCAACAGTCAGTAAAAACACTAATGGTACATAGAACATACATGTGTACACAAGCTTCCTACTCAGCATAACAAATATAAAACTCGTTTAGTAATAAATGCATTGCATATTTGCCTAGATATTCAGAAATAGAATCTATGGTCTTTATATATGAACTGCAGCGGTGCCGAAGGTTTGCTAATGTAATATAAATGTAAACAAGGCCGTTTTTCTGAAAATTAAACAACGGATCTAATATATTTAGTAGGCAAAACCTATAGTGTCGGATTCGGCAGAATCAAGCGATCATTTTAATATAGAATTTATTGAAATTCGGACAAACAGAAAATATTTAAACATGTTTTGAAACACGCGTTTCCAAATGTACATGCACTGAACACCCTTACAAAAATTCCACACGATTTCACACGTGTGAAATTCATCATGTGATTTTGGAACATGTGATTTTTCACACGTGTGAAATTTTACCATATGTGACATTTCACATGTTCCAAAATCACATGCTTTCACACGTGTGAAATTTACCATATGTGAAATGATTTCACACCTGTGAAATTTACCATGTGTGAAATTTCACATGTTTGAAAATTTAAAATTGAAACTGAATTTGAAACTACATTGCTTAGAATATAAAAAATAAAGGTGAAGCTAAACATGCAAAAAGTCCAAACATCTGATGTAATTATATTTGTTTAAATCAAATTTTAATTAATTACTTGTCAGGAAATGACTACTAATTACAAAACATAAATTTTGCTTTTGAATTATATACAGAGAATGCTTGAAATACTAATTTATACTCACATAGAAAGTTTCCTAAAAAGTTTTAATATAAAAAAGTGTTATTGCATCATGTGGTTGATAATATGTACAGACCATATAATAAGTTATATATATATCTGATAACCAGCAGGAGCAGTTTTACTGTAAGTTGCCCAACATTATTGACAGACTGAATGATTTAGATAGGACATTATTGAAGTACATGTACTATATAAATAATATAATATAAACATATTAACAGAAGAGCATGGTTACATCTGACACTCTACAAACTGAACTACAGGTCACCATATTTTGTACCTGGTGATACTTTTAAAAAATATTCATCATTATTAGGAACTAATTAGTAGTTTGCTTTCTTAGAAATGAGTATTTACTGTACTATGCACCATTGTGATATTAGTGCTGTATTGTGTATATTATATTATATTATATTATATTATATTATATTATATTATATTATATTATATTATATTATAAGGTTGGGTGTGCAGTAATATACATGTATGTAGTAGTATTTTTTTAGAATTATAGTTCTTAACATTTGAGACAATTAAATGCATCTATTTTTCATATTGAAAAATATGAAAAATGTTGGCTGTTGTATTTGTATTTATTCATGTTGTATGTATTTGTTATATATAATTATAATTAGCTAAATTGCCCCTTTCAATTACCTTAAAATCCACCTAATAATCTGTTTCCAGCTTTACAAAGTTGCATATTATACGTGAATCATGTGAAATTCTATCCAAGAGACAATCACTTATGTAAAATTTCTACTCATAGTAAATTTCACATGACACCACATTCTTTCACATAAATTACATATGTGAAATCATGTGAAATTCTATCACATGGTAAATTTCACATCATACCACATGCTTTCACATAAATCACATATGTGAAATTCTATCACATGGTAAATTTCACATGATACCACATGCTTTCACATAAATCACATATATGAAATCATGTAAAATTCTATCACATGGTAAATTTCACATGATACCACATGCTTTCACATAAATCACATATGTGAAACTCTATCACATGGTAAATTTCACATGATACCACATGTTTTCACATAAATCACATATGTGAAATTCTATCACATGGTAAATTTCACATGATATCACATGAGTTCACATAAATTCACACGAAATCACATGAAATCACACGTGTGAAATCATGTGGAATTTTCGTAAGGGCAGTTCACGGCATATTGATATCTTACCGGTATTTGCTCTATTCGGTGCTTATTATTATACTTGCGTTTTGTAGTTGCAAGTGTAAAAGCAAGTGTAGCCAGTAGTTTTTAACTCTTTATTGGCCAGGTTTCCGACAGCTTTCCCCTACACGAGTAAAATTAGTAAATTCGTCTGACGGTAGCCATTAATAAGTAGACAAAAAGCAACTGTAGCCAGTAAAGGATTCAGTTAAGTAAGATTAAGAAGCACCCTCAACGACGATGTCCTTCAAACAAAATTAAATAATTTATATTTGCAAAGCAAAGGGAATGAAGAATTTTTAGTTGGAGTATTTTTAATATTGCCCTCGTTCTTTATACAAAACCACTTTGAGCATTTTCACGTCTTCAGGACAACATTAATTCGCCAAAAGATGAGAACTGATGCTTACGATTAACTTCAATATAGACACTACGATCATTTTAGCAATATACTTTAAGACGTTTTGAAAGTCGTTAAACTAACTTCATTTATAATAGTCAGTTAACCGTGACTTGTTTAAATTGTAAAATGAATGTTGTCTTCTAATCGCCATCGTCGTCCTAGCATCTTAAAGTCCTTATTATTATACTATTTTATAACCTCGACACTCAAACAACAAGAATAAATTATTGTTATTTCCAACATTTACAACGTAGAAATAATCGCTTATAAGTGTTTCGGGGAAAAAACATGCTTCTATAGAACTGAGTAGAGAAAGTCCACTAATTATGTTTTAAGTCAATAAGAGTCGGGTATCGAATGCAAAAATTTGAACAACTTCCTTTTTGCCTTTGTCGTCCATATTTTCATTCATGGTATAATACAACGGTAAAGAGCTACCGAATATGAACGAGTTTTCTGATTGGTTATATAAGTAACCAATCACATTGTCAATTACCATTTCCAAGTTTTAATCTCGCCAACGCTCATACACTTTAAACTAACTTTCACTCATGTTTATCTGCATATGGTGAAAGACTATAATCGAAATACCACTCTTCAAAAATTTGGTGTAGTTCTATACTTTTCGAAATATTTGTGATTCCAAATGCAATGAAGTACGCAGATAATTTTCAGACTGTAGAAAATGTAATTACATTTTCACAAATACGTTTGCTCCATCGCTCGGCTCAGCTGGCGTTAATTAGCAGTGATCAATGCTCCAATCTCATTGGTTCCTTGTACACAAAGAGAAAGGAATGTATCGCTCTGAAGAGCTCGCCCTAGAGTAGACGTTAGTGGGGAGGAAGTTAGCATACGACCCTAAAGAATTACATCTGCAAAGGAGGCTAAGAAGAAACGGGAAGTAGCAAAGGTTTTGTAACGAGGGTTCCAACCTTAACTATATGGCTATACATAATCTCTTTTCAGTTCAATATCCTTGTGTTGTTGTCAAACTGTTACGATCGATTTTCTTAACTCATTCCTGTCCGATGGCTTCCCCAGACGTGAATAAAATCGTCTGGCGTTAGCCAGAATAAAATACTAAAGACTAGAAAGAACAATTTAAATTAGTCTTTAATTAAAACCTGCCTTACCTTGGAAAAAGAACAACCAACCAATGACAAAAAGATCAAGAAAATCTTGAAATACATTTTCCAATTATCTGAACACGAAGAAAAAGTGTTAATATATACGCTAACTTTGAAAAGTCATATGTATATATATGACAACCCATTTAACAAATAACACAACACATGCCGCAGCATTAGCAAATACAACTGCTAAATGGCAAAGCTTGACAAAATGCTGCGAAACAACCCGGACACCTCACCATATGCATGCAAACTGCAATACATTTTCGGGCTTAAAACATTACATGATCTGCAACATTAGTAAGTTTGTATTCATGATACTTCATGACATTATGTGTACAAAATACTACCAAACACGAAACAGCTACACAATTGGCATGTACAAAGAAAATTTGAAATAAAATAAGTGACAGTCATGCTAAAACAGCTAAAGATTTATTAAATATATACTGTAAGTAAATTAGGGCGATAATATGACGTATCTCTCGATCGAGAAATGGCTCTCGCTCTTCCAAAACCTTACAGGAGCAAAAATTTGCGAAGATATGCTAGAGAATGTAAGATGTAATAGAAATCTAAATAGATTTAAACGATATTTGCAATCATCGCTTCCTCAATTAGACTATTTCATTGTAAATAGACTTGTACATATATTTTAACTGAAGATTCTTCAAATTTAAATATCTCTCTCTTCCTCTCTATGTTACCTGTATCAAAGTATCTTGCAGATGTCTTCGTCGCAACTTGGCTGTTTATGAAGCCCAAACACAACAACGCAAAGATTTATGTCAACATCAGATCAGCAATGACAATGAAACCCCGATTGAAATCTTTCACTTTAGTTGCGAAAGTCAAAAGCTTCAGCTCGGCCGTATTCAGCTATTGTTCTTCGTTTCAGCTGTACTTGGGGAAATAAACAAATGTCGCAGCAGTTGGTGACTGATCTTTTCATAAGTTGCAAAATTACCATAAGCTGTCTGAAACAACTTCCTTCTTTTTTCTTGGAGATACTGATATAAACAACAATATTCTAGGTGAGACAAATACGTTCTTTCAAAAAGGACTACATTTCTATAACCGGCAATTTAAACAAACTCTTTAAATGTACACCTCCGTTTGTATCATTATTTTACTCTTGTCTTTCCCAGCGGCATATTAATACTCAATTGATTTTCTCTCTGATTATCATTAAAATAAAGCCTTTCAAAATCAATTACAATGCAAATTCCTCCAATATTCTCGTTTATTTTATCCAATAGTCATACCTTTTCGCATAGATTTTGCCCATTTATTTTTACATCACTTTCTCTCCTGCATGCACATGTAACCACAAAGCTCAATCGTATACATTAATTTAATTTACTGATTTGTTAATTTAAAATTCAGTTCTTAAAATTTCGAGTTTGTTTCCCTCTACATGCCTTGGCATGCATGGAGGCTATGAATAAGCAGATTACACAGAGGGAATAATATAAGGCCTGCGCTAAACGTCGCACTATAGACAAATATAATTCAGACGAATTTAATTGTTTGAACTTTATTCTACGAAACTGCGGCGTATAATTCGATTAAATTCGACAATTCGTCTGGGCAGTTAAATTCGTCTGAGTCAGACGAATAATATATGCGACGATAATGCCTGTTCGAGTTACAGTGGCAGAGTCGAAGGCATATTAAACCCGGCGCACTGGCAGCCGCCATATGACACATTTATGCCACACATGTCAGTCCACGAATCGCAGCTAAGACGTTGGTGTTGATTTTACGGAGGGACGAAAACCGGAGCACCCGGCGAAAAACCCTCGAAGCACAGAAGCGACCAAGTAAAGTCTACTCACATGAGCCCCAAGTACTAACCCGGTCTAACCGGGCTTAACTTTTGGTGAGAGGCAGCGCCCTAACAGCACACGCCACTGTGCTTTCTTTTCCGTATCATGCCGCATGCTCATGCATGTTCACGGCGTCAGTGAGACTGGTAGGAAAGTTACTTCTTCTGACATCCAAGGAAGCCCTTTACATGCCAAATTAGTGACGACATTTGACTCATTATGATAATCGGTCTCGGAATCGGTATTTTCCGATTGTGGCATGATCGGTCAATCACCATTTAAGGGTTTTTGGGAACAGATATTAGAGCACTGTCTAATATTAATTAAAATCAATGCCAGAAAAATAGTAATAAATATGCCTAATCAAATTTGTTGAGTCGTTCCACCTCAATTTGTTTAATATGCTCTGGGTATCCATTGAGCACTCTGCCAAATGTTATTATAACCTACTCAAACTATCTATCTATCTATCTATCTATCTATCTATCTATCTATCTATCTATCTATCTATCTATCTATCTATCTATCTATCTATCTATCTATCTATCTATCTATCTATCTATCTATCTATCTATCTATCTATCTATCTATCTATCTATCTATCTATCTATCTATATATCTGTCTGTCTGTCTGTCTGTCTGTCTGTCTGTCTGTCTGTCTGTCTGTCTGTCTGTCTGTCTGTCTGTCTGTCTGTCTGTCTGTCTGTCTGTCTGTCTGTCTGTCTGTCTGTCTGTCTGTCTGTCTGTCTGTCTATCTATCTATCTATCTATCTATCTATCTATCTATCTATCTATCTATCTATCTATCTATATATATATATATATATATATATATATATAAAGTATGAAGTATAGTTTTACCTTAAAGTCTTCGCTACCAGAGGTTTCACCCTAAACGGGATGAAACCTCTGGTAGCGAAGACTTTAAGGTAAAACTATACTTCATACTTTGTATTTTGCTCTATCTATATGGTATTGAGCACTCTCTAACATTTCGTGAACCATAACTCACTTATATATATATATATATTTCGCTCTACCTATAATGGTATTGAGCGCTCTAGAACCTTACGCCTTTTTGTTACAAACACTTATTGGTATATATATATATATATATATATATATATATATATGCAACGCTCACTACCCTTGTGGAAGTTTGAGCACTCTGGGCCCATGCGCACTTCACGCTATCTGAATGTACTTCACCGATGCTGTCCCACATGCGGTGGTCACCGGCCATCGCATGTGTATAAGTAATTGATGAAATTCATTCAGATTGTTCCAAGCTACACTGATGAGCTGTTGTACAGCGAAACACCGTGTCTGTAGATTGAACTATATATATATATATATATATATTATATATATATATATATATATATATATATATATGCATAAACTAAAGTATGTAATATACAATCTTTGTATATTACATTCTTTAGTTTATGTTTATATATATATAAATATATTTAGTATCAACCAACTGGTGGTCTATTACAAATCCAGCTTTCTGATTGGCTGAGCTACCATGGTCTATTGCATGGTGATAGACCATATAGCAGCGTTATCCAATGATAAACCTTCTTATAGCTGGAATACTCCTATTCTGACCAATCAGAAGCCACGGCATATTCACGCCGCAAGCAAAACTTGGAAACTAGGCTAACAATCAAACATGGCGTCTGGTAAAATATTTATACGAGTGAAGAAAACATTGGGTCGAAAGTAATGGAAATATATTCAGTTTGACATTTTCGAATAAGAAAATTAATTCGCTTATGCCTATGGAGTATATCTACACCAAATGTGAAGCAAAGTAGCCATCTTGTGTTTTGTGAGCGATTGTTTGCCATACGCCATCGAACTGCTCTGCATTATGTATGGGGAGACTTCTTCCAACAAAAAGGTAAAACTATCTGAACATTTAGAACAATGTTTGATAAGACTTCTTTACGTTAAAGAAAAGTTGTTTATGGTTGATACTAAAACAGTTAGACAACTCGTCCTCGTTGTCTAATTGTTAAATATTTATGTGAGACATTAATATACAGTATTCTTAAATAGGAAACTCTATAAATGCATAACTGGAGCGGTCCTACTCAACGTCCGTGACCGGCCTTCATTCTAACCGTCCGTGATCAATATTTATAATAAATTAGTTGATATTTAAAGATTTAAGAAAAACTGACCATTTTTTATGGAAAACTTTACAGTTTTTGTACCATGGTGTTTTCACCAGTATGATCAGAGTAATTAAAAAAAATAAGTGTTTTTTGTCGGTTTGCTTTTAGTCGACTTGTCGTCGCCGTGACATGGTACAAATAAAGTTTTCAATTTAATATGGTTAGTTTTTCTTAAATCTTTATATATCAACTAATTTATGATAAATACTGATAACGGACGGTTAGAATTATAGCTGCGAACGGTCACGGACATTGGCGGACGTTCGCAGACGGTCACGGAGGTTGGCGGACGTTCACGGACGGTGTTTAGCAGGACACAAGCCAAACACGGGGGACATATAGCCTGGCCTGAAGTACTATAGACTGCATAGTGCCTAATGCAAACACGAGAGTGAGTTGGGAGAATTCAAAAGTTTATGTGAACCCGAGCCGTAGGCGAGGATTTACTTAAGTACTTTTGAATTCTCCCAAACTCGCTCGAGTGTTTGCATCAGGTTATATAAACACGGGTGGCCATTTTCTTTTATGAAATAAGGCTAAGAAATTTGCCGTGAAGTCACAACCGTGTTTGCATAGTCTGATATAAGCATGGTAATTGGCCAGTCACAGCGTGCGTAAGACACAACCTATTTTATCCCCGAGCCCAGGCATAGGAGCTCAGTGAAGGTGTTAATCTCGATACGCGTGGAGTCATTTTACACGCGTGGACAAGTGTGATAATTAATTAATTAATTAATTAATTAATTAATTAATTAATTAATTAATTAATTAATTAATTAATTAATTAATTAATTAAATAAATAAATAAATAAGTAAATAAATATTTAGGTCACAGAAATTTGTCCACATTATCAAAATGAACATCAAAATATGGATAACATACTTGTGACAAAATTACATACTCAAAGGTTCAAAACACTTACAACATTGAATATAAATCCTAATACATAGAACATACATGTGTATAACAAATATAAAAGTCGTTTAGTAATAAATGCATTGCATATTTGCATAGATTTTCACAAATAGAATCTATGGTCTTTATATATGAACTGCAGCGGTGCAGGAAGCGCCGAAGGTTTGCTAATGTAATATAAATGTAAACAAGGCCGTTTTTCTGAAAATTAAACAACGGATCTAATATATTTAGCAGACAAAACTTATAGTGTCGGATTCGGCAGAATCAAGCGATCATTTTGATATAGAATTTATTTAAATTCGGACAAACAGGAAATATTTAAACATGTTTTGAAACACGCGTTTCCAAAATATGTAATACGACACGCGACACCTACGCGATATCTAGACATGCACTGAACAGTTCACATATTGATATCTTACCGGTTGGAGAGGTGCGAAGGTGTGAAAATTTGGTCAATTTCTTCATGTAAACGCGGGTTGACTTGGGCTCGTGTAAAGTGTCCAGACTCGTCACCAGTAGCTTCTTTGGGATACAATTATGTTTTATCAAACGTGGATCAAACGTGGGATCACAAGGGACTCACTAGGATAAAAGCGTGGGCGCGCGGGGTTTCGCGGTAAGGGGGAGAGAAAAAATGGGAAGCGACTGGCAGATTACTTGAAATTTCTTGCAAATTATATGCATATCTTGCAACCTGGCATTGTTTGCTTCGTAACCGGATTTTCTCCCTTTATTAGAGACAAATCGATATTTATATAATGTAGGCCTTTCAAATTACGTTTTCCTTGGTCATATTTCGAGCATCTCTAGATCTTATTTGCCAGCTGAAATCAATATATGGCAGAGTACGATGAAGATTTGAATGCTCACTGCAACACGAGCTTAGATGGTGAGTTTGAAATAGGTCCCCTTCGGAATGACAAGATAAATGGTTTAAACCTAGGATTAGTACATGTTTGTGAAAATTCTAGGTTAGTGTAGTCTTGAGAAAGACTGTTGTTGATGTTTTAATAGTGAGTGATGTTTCGCCGGCCTCAGCGGCGGTCATCTTCAGAGTCAAGTGAAATGTTTCTGTCAGGTTCGCCTTACATGTTCTTGAGGACAAGAGAGTTTGTTAGCCAAAAATCCACAATAAAGTTCGATGAAATGGTCTTTCTTCAGCATCTAGAATTTTTGCATTGCCATTTTAAATGTGTAATCTGCCAGTCGTTACTTTTTCTCTCCCCTTCCCAGATACCCTTGCGAGTTTAGCCTAGCAGCGTACGATATAACGACTGGGGACGAGTCTGTAAAGTGTCGGCAATCATTCTCGTACCCAGACCCACGCGTCCTTTGACAAATCTGGTGTAAAATCTCGTGTAAATCGTATCGTATCCATAATCAATCGTGAGGTAAACGATTAAGCTACGCGTTAGAAATGACGGGACAATCTAGTCGGTGTTGAAGAGAGAACGGAGTTGTAGGGAACTGAAGTTAGGTTTAGGGTTTCCAGGGGGGTTGTGGTTAGGTTGGTGGTGTGGGGGTAAGGAATTCATTTTTAAAAATGATGATTATTGTCATTTCTAGGACATTTCACAAATGACGATAATCATCATTTCAAGATGAGAGAATATGCTGGGCAATTTGATAATTTGTATCCAGTCTCGTACCCAGGCGCTTACGAACTGTCTTTGGCGCCAATTTTGTTAGTTGTCAAATCAGACTCCTGTGTAAACATGGCGAGTTCAAGCGCTCGCAAAGAAAGGAATTCTCGATTTTCATGAATCATGGCAGTGGTCTAGTGACAAGATCGAATATTTGACAGTCTATCTCAGAAGGACTACAAAACTGAAATGGACCACAAAAATGTCGACTTCAATTCAGATGTTGTTGCCTTGTTTTTTTTTTGCTTACGCGAACGAATTGGCGCGAATACAAGTCAACGACATCTGAAACAATCGAAATTTGCTTACGACGTTTTTCAACATCACCAGCCGTGCTGTTTGCCATGTTGTTTAGTGAATTATAATCGACCACATGTCTTGACACCAGAGCTCTGCTCAGACAAAAAACATTTCCAACCCAGTTGGGGAAAAAACTAGCCATCTGCCATCCCAAAGGGCTGGCGAGCTGTCCCCGGCTGGCTCTCAACCCGGGCTCGTGTAAAGGCCCCCTAACTTTCTTCGCGTTTAAAGACCAGACTCCTAAGCTTTTGAAATCGCATGTTGTCTATCAATATAAATGCCAAAGCTGCGGAGCATTGTATTTTGGGCGAACGCGCCGTCATTTACACACGCGCATCTCATCGGCTTTAATGGGTAAGAAGTTATCTCATCCTTCACCTTCAAGCATTCTTTGTCACTCTGACAAAATTTGCTACCCTATTTCTTCTGACGACTTTTCTGTTTCAGGAGTGCATGTTTTTTCGGGGTTTTTTTTTTGTTTTTTTTTTGTTGGGGAGGAGGGGGGGAGTGAAAAGGTACAAATGCAATCACGCTACCCCCCAGTCTGTCACATGGTTTACGTAACTAAATCATGACGCCATTAGATGCTTTGGTTATAACAACATCAGTTACGTTACGCAAGTACGCGACAGCGTTCACACTTCAATTACTTATCCACTCACGCTGCGGATTATTTTTTTTGGGGGGGCGAGAAAGAATTTCGGGGGGGGGGGGGCGGTGCCCCTCTCCCCCCGTAGCTACGTGCCTGTTCTGTTTTGTCTTCATGTAATTCAACCTTTTGCTAATCAGAGAAAGTCTGCTTATTTCTAAATTTAAACCTTCCCTGAATGAGAACCATAAAGGCTGAAGCGTTTGGATTCAGCGATGACGTTGTAGCTTGATTGGTTGGTGAACAGGCATTGGCTTCGATATTGCTTGCACCGTCATTTAGCTCTTGCTCATAGATCTCTTAAGCTTCTACTCTTAACTTTATTAATTCTATCTTCAACTTATCTTAATCGTAGCCAATCTGCGAACGTATACCAACCACATCACATCACATGCACGAGGCTTGATACCCAATGAAAATATGTAGGGAACTTCCTAGTGAACTGGATCACATTTCTTAATCTGCATATTGAAATCAATGAAGAAAACACGGCAAATCGCGATGCGAATACTCGTTTGGGAAGCAAGATCAAACACTCGTTTATCCAGGGGCGTAAATGTGGGGGGGTGTGGGGGGGTGGTACACCCCCCCAGACACATCACCAGTCGGTCTCAAAATGAGGGCAGTCGGTCTCAAAAATCAAAATTATGCATGATAATGCATCGTTTAATTAGATGCGATTCTAACAGTGACCGACTTGACCGACTAAATATTTTCGGAGACCGACTTCAATCATGGCAAGAAATTAAGATTATGATGAGCGCTATTTCAATTCGAGTTTACTCGTATTAAAATCGTATTATCGTAATACCGTTAATTATAGACTAATAGTCTACAAATATACGACTCAGCGAAAATCCCGCTTCGCCGACTGCTGGACAGCGTTCTTCATCATTAAAATATGCTCGCGGCCTTTAAAATATGCATGCGGTATTATAATTTGCTTCGAATGTTAAGTCTGCTGTATTTAAGCCTTACTCGATTAAATTTATATTATTATCACTGTCATACGGATAATATTTGTGTATAATATCGTTCCGAACTTCCGCGATTCTGGCAGTTGGCATGTCGAAAGCATAGCTTTGGATTTGTTTCGGAAAGAGGTAAATATTAATATAATTTATTATTTTAATATAGCTAGACTTTATTAGTTTATATTGTCGGTTTATAGTATACAGTCGATACATTGAACTTTATGTCTTTCCTTTTGGACCTTCATCGGATTCAGCTTGTGAATCTTTGCGTAAAGACTAAAGTCTTTCTGTCTTTGACAACATGTCGGCAAATATTAAATCATTTATCAAGATTCAAGACTATCACTCCGCCGCTATCACGCTATGTACTTCATACAGTACTTGTCACTTGTGATGCATTTTTGTTTGCGAATATATCCCCCCTTTGTTATTTAAAAGCTGCCTACTTGTCTAGCTATTAGATGTTTCGGTCAATTTTGGTCCAGTCGAAATATAAATAAAACACACAGTCCGTGAAAACCTTAGGCTTAGGCTCAATTTCAATTTTAAGAGCCATACTCAGAAAATAATATATTTCATTGCCAAGGAAATAAATACAGTGCTTCCATTCGGTTAAAAGTACATTTGACATTTCCTCTATTCATCCTTATTTTTTTAAATTTTGAACTAAATGAACTACAAATTTCCTGTCATGTGTCTTATTATCGTTATTTATTTAGGATTTAAAATTCTGCCTACTTCATCGTTAGGTTGGAAAAAAATTGTGAATTTCTAAGTTGGTTATTTATTCATGCATTAAACGGCATCTATTATGCTCGATTTTAACATGTGAGGCTACAGGCCACACTAAGTTAGTCTAAGTGACCACTATACTCCGTTTTCCAGATGCCTGTTGGAAGACGCTACAAAGTTAGGTGTGGAATATGTGGATCAACGTTCAATAAGGATTACACTAATAAGCACTGCCTCACTTCCCACGCGAGTTACAATGTTCACACACTGCCAACCTCGGTATGCAGAGAATCCAACCAATCTTCACTCTCTACACACTTCCTGTCAAGTGTACAACCCGAGGAACAGATAGAGCAGCCATCGCATTCAGCTCTTATTCCCGAAGATAACCAGCATGACCAATCATTGGATGAAGAGCATCAATCTGAGGCACCAGTAGAATTCGAAGAGGCAATCCACAGTCCACAGTCCGAGATTGTGCAGCCAAATGAGATGTTATGTGATGAAGAAATGCTAGAAGATGCATCACCTGTCCGTCTGAATATGCATACCACTTCAGACAGTCTAGATTCTGATACTGAAGACACTGATACCGACGACACTGATACTGTAATATCCGATAATGATACAGGAGGCTTCGTTACATGTTATGGGAAATTACGTCATTTGACAGATGCCATTGGCGAATGTCAAGAACTGCTTTCAACTGCTGGGAATCTTGATGCCCCAAACCCAAAGCATTTACTGGGTAATTTGGTGGATGTTGTTCAGAGAGTTAAAGATCAGAGTTCATCTTTACTCGAAATGGCTGTCGGTGAACTAACGAAGCTCGATGCAGCCACAGATAAAGAAGAATCCAATAATCCCGTGGATTATTCTCCCATCGAACGTGATCCTGCGAGAAGGAGGATAATAATGTCTGACGCGGACAGGAATTACCTAATAGAACAAGGTCCCTTCCAGCCAAAGCTCACGCGCTATCCTAGAAATCGTGACATAAAAGATAAGAACAAACAATGTACTTTTTCATCGGAATGGTTTAAGCAGTATCCATATCTCGAATATTCCCCCCACACAAACAAAGCCTATTGCTTTGTGTGTCAGCTATTTCCATCAAAACGACTCCAAAGATGCTTGGATTAAAGACGGCCAAAACGCATGGGAGAAGATGAAGAGTGTTGGACAAAAGAAGAAAGGAAAGCTAGCCGCTCACTTTGGTAGTGAAAGTCACAAAGCAGCATTGCAGCAGTTGGCTAATTTTGCTGATCAAAGAGGGCACGTTGATTTGTTGATGGACAAAGCTCGCCGAAAAGAGATGATCGCCGCTGCAGCAGAGATCGAACGTAACAGAGCAGCAATTAAAATTCAGCTTGATGTTACTAGAACTCTTGCACGTCAGGGTCTCGCATTACGTGGATCTGCAGAAGAACATGAAGCGAACAGCAATTTTAATCAGTTCGTGCAGTTGGTTTCCAGACATGTGCCGTCCTTTCAAACGATGGTTGGATGATGCTCCAAAACGCCCTCATGCTGCCAAGTACCTCAGTCCAAAGTCCCAGAATGAATACATCAAACTACTTGGTGAGGATGTTTCCAACAAGGTGACAAAGGAAGTAAACGAATCAGGAATGTGGAGCGTGATTGCCGACACGACCCCTGACGTGTCACACAGAGATCAACTGGCCGTAGTGGCTAGATATGTTGGCCCAGATTCTGGTGTGCCCACTGAACGCTTGGTCGACATCAATGACATCAACGACAAAACAGGAGATGGGCAAGCACAGGGAATTATCGCATCCGTCGACCGAAAGTCACTTGATAAAGATGGTATTGTCTTCCAATCATACGACTACACATCATCTATGTCAGGTGTATTCAGAGGGTGTCAGGCAATGATGCAAATCCATCTCGAACGTGACATTCCATACATACCCTGCACGGCCCATCGAATAAATACGTCAGTAGAGCACAGCTGCGGCACGAGTGTACCAGTATGTGCACTTTTCGATATACTGCAGGAGCTCTTCGTTTTCATTACAGCCAGCACGAAGCGCTACGACGTTTACAGCGATAAATTGAAACAGTCCGACGAAGAACCATTCACGTTGAAGCTTCGCAATCTATCGGGCACGCGTTGGGTAGCACGCGAGCAATCAATTCGCGCAGTGTGGAGCTCGTACGCAGTCTTATTAGAAGTCCTTGAGGTGCTGACCGACTCCAAGTACGACACGAAAACTCAGGCGAAGGCAGCAGCATTGCAGGATAAGATGAAGTTCAAGGTATCGACATGAATATCATTGATACCATCGAAAGTTTCAAGGTAACCATCGCAACTCTCGAGCACATTCGCAACGACAATGACGGCCTCGACAATCAGATACATGCGGCTAAGTCTGTGGCCGAACAACATGGCATCGTTCCCGATGCCGAATACAACAGGCACCATCGCCAACGCAAGAAGCCCCGCCGTATCGACGATCATCCAGAAACAGCAGCAAATCTTGGTCTGGTGAACCATTACAGGAAGGAATTCGTTGCAGTACTTGATGCGCAAATAAATGCACTAAAGGCAAACCTGGAGGCTGTGACGAACATTCTCCAACCGGTCATGACCTTGCTCCAACCACCCTACAATGGCCTAGTCGACAACACAGCATTGCATAAGTTATGTGGCATGTTTCCAGTGTCGATGCGGCCAGATGCGGATGCAGTAGACACCGAACTGACAACTTTCCGTTGCCATCTGGAAACAAACCACGAGGAAATTCGATCAGTCAACGACGTCCTGGTTTATCTGAAATCCCGAAGTGAAACGTTGTTTCCACTGACTAGGCGATGTTTCAGATTGCTGCTTACGGTTCCCGTCACATCCGCATCCGCTGAGCGCAGTTTTTCAAAGCTCAAATTAGTGAAAAACAGTAATGCGTTCAGTAATGAACCAGGAACGCCTCACTGAGCTCTTGACTCTTGCGTGTGAGCGCGATCTAACGGACACGATAGATCTTGACAAAATCGCTGATCGGTGGTCAAAACTGACTAAACGCGGACGCTTGATGAAAATATGAAGACTTAAATCATAGATTACTTCATTAGGCTTATATAATCGCCATAACAAATAAAAATATTATAGGTACATGTGCTGGCACTCTGGCAGTGTACATATTATCAGCTTTATAAACTCCAAATTGTCACTGGATTCACAGCACTCTGCACGTTTCAGGCGTTCTATAATCCTTAAAACCTTAATTAAGGGCGAGTCGTCATTTTAATGTTCGGCAGCGAAAGAGTGGAACGCTTTGTCAAAACACTTGCGAGACTTAAATACATTGTCTTCTTTTAAAAACAATATTTTAAAGTTTCTTTTAGAAACAGATGCTCACGAGTCACGAACATCGCTGTAGCATAAACTGATATATAGTATTCTATTTTACTAAATATTTTTAAATATTTATGATATTTTTCTATACATATGATATAGATCATGCAGATATATAATATATACTTTCTATTGTAAATTAATTTAGATAGTATATAGACATAGACAGAGCAATATTTTAAAATTTATTGTATTAATACTGGTCACCGATTTATACCAGCTAATATTCATTAACTGATTGTTTTTTTATCAGTTTAAATAAAGAAGTTATTATTATTAATGATCAGGATCACACTAATTTCTATGCGTGGTATGGTAGTCAGTCATACAACGAATTTCGGCCGTATTTACGTATCATTGATTAGTCGGTGAGTCGGTCTCATTTTGAAACTACACCCCCCCAGCCAAAATTGATATGTACGCCCCTGCGTTTATCGTGTTTCATCAGGGAACTCCAAACACTCGAAAACAATAAAAACCTTGGGGCTACGCCCTCGGTTTTCATTTTATTATTTTGTTGGGTTTTTTTTATTTTTGGGGGCTTTTTCGAGTTTGAGTGTTTCATCAGGGAGTCCAAATGAGAAAACAAATGAAAACCGAGGGCGTAAAACTCGTGTTTGATCTACTATGGGGTTGGGCTGGCTATGCCACATTTTTTGGGATGTCATTTAGGATTACTCCAAGTATCTTCCGTTGCTTTTGTGAACCGCTGGCAAAATATGGTTTGCTTGCGGACACCCAAACACAATGTCGGTGGATCCGTGGAGAAATTTATGGAGTGTCTGATAAAGCAGTGGTTGAATTTAATCAAGATGAACCTGTGAAATAATGGACAGTTCGACTAAAAGGGACCATTTTATTCGAGTAAAGAATTCCACAGGACAGTTCACGTCTGTGGTTCGTGAACGGTATTTGAGAGATGATATCTCCTGTCGGAGTAACATTTGCTCAACTTGCATTCAAGGTTAGATGATCCCTCTAATAATTAATTTACCAAAAGGCAGAGCATGGTTTAAAATGGCTTGTTAACAGACTTAAACAACATTGCTTTGCCAGCGTGAACAACGTTGTTTGTGCTGATCAGCATGAACAACATTGTGTTGGCCAATATGAACAACATTGTGCTAGCTACGGTAGCATGAACAACATTGTGCTGGCTACAGTAGCATGAACAACATTGTGTTGGCTAACATGAATAACATTCTAAGACCTTACATTACATTGTGAGTTCTTACATTACATTGTGAGACCTTACATTACATTGTGAGACCTTACATTACTTTGTGAGACCTTACATTACATTGTGAGACCTTACATTACATTATGAGACCTTATGTTACATTGTGAGACCTTACGTTACATTGTGAGACCTTACATTACATTGTGTGACCTTACATTACATTGTGAGACCTTACATTACATTGTGAGACCTTACATTACATTGTGAGACCTTACATTACATTGTGTGACCTTACATTACATTGTGAGACCTTACATTACATTGTGTGACCTTACATTACATTGTGAGACCTTATGTTACATTGTGAGACCTTACATTACATTGTGTGACCTTATGTTACATTGTGAGACCTTACATTACATTGTGAGACCTTACATTACATTGTGAGACCTTACATTACATTGTGAGACCTTACATTACATTGTGAGACTTTACATTACATTGTGAGACCTTACATTACATTGTGAGACCTTACATTACATTGTGAGAGCTTACATTACATTGTGAGAGCTTACATTACATTGTGAGACCTTACATTACATTGTGAGACCTTACATTACATTGTGAGACCTTACGTTACATTGTGAGACCTTACATTACATTGTGAGACCTTACATTACATTGTGAGACCTTAGGCATACTTACCAAGTCTCATGCCTCAGCATTAATTCTCACGCTGGACATAGACATAAGTGATCTCATGCCTCAGCTTTGTTTGTAGAGCTCCGTGCTGGTATTTAATACTTAACGCTTGAAATCCTGCTAAAAACGAATTAAATCTTATTTGTAATCCTCAAATGTATACATTCACTCAGGAAAATTAAAATTTAAATGTGACCGCAGGTTTTCCAAGTCAGTGAGTCACACGTATGCCTCGCAGACTGCCTCCTCCACAGGCCCTCGTTGCATCATGGACAGGTCCCACTTTTCAGAGGGCCTTGCCAGATCCTGTAAACAAAATGGGGACTGATCTCATCCCATTATGCACAGCGAGACTAGGCCCTAGAGGCAATAGTTTTGAGAGGGCCTGCAAAATCTTTCCGGCCACTGGCGCTGTTCGACCAATGTACGTCCAAGTTCTTTTAACACTGTGGTCAACCCACCAGGAAATTCGGTCTAAACTTTCTTACAGATCATGACAATGAAGAAACCAATTATATTTTAGAATTACTGACCTTCTGCCAATAATATTTTTAGCGACAAAAAGGAATTGAAGGAAAAAATATCTGCCAAACAAAAGCAAATTCGATGGTCAGGAAAGTACAAGTGTTTCTTATTGTTTTTTGGTTTATTTAGCTATCGAAGACTGTCAACTGAGCAAGAGTTAATGAGATTTAATTTTGTTAAATTGTAGGCTATCGTAGCATAATTCAAGTTTCAGTTGTTGTGGAAACCAAAAAAGTATAAACCAAAGAGTCTCTGGGTAGACTAAAGTGTATTTTCGTTGATTATTCCACCTGAAAGTTGACAAAGTTCAACCGTAATTGCTTTCTTCAACAACTCCTGCATTTTAAAGCTAGGATTCGTATGTCATAAGTCTTCAATGGCCTTCAAAATCTTCGGATATAGCCATGGCTATTAACAATGGTAGTTAATTATGCAAATTTGTTCCGTGCCAAGTTTTGCCAAATTTTTTACAGGATCTTGCAAGCCCTAAATTCGGCATGTGTGACCTGTCCATGATGCAATGAGGGCCTGTGGAGGAGGCAGCCTCGCACAGGCTTGCCGCAGTCTGGGGACGAGACGCGGTGGCCATAAAGAACAGGGGCTCAGCTCTGAGAATGAGATTTCCACAAAAAATATGGCTGACATGGACTCGGAGGACTGGCTATCACGCTATTAAAATCATGTTTTTTAAAATTCTTCACAAATGTGCTGTCAGAATGCGGGAAGTGCCGTTTCAGAGACCAAATTTCATGCAGTATAGGACAAAATGCGCTATTAAAATCATGTTTTAAAACTTTTAAAATTCTTCACAAATGAGCTGTCAGAATGCGGGAAATACCATTTCAGAGGTCCAAATTTCAAAAATTTCAAAGCGGGGCATGCCCCCGGACCCCCCTAGATATGCGGTCACACGTCTGGGTATTACTCAAACTTGGCAGCTATAGATGCTTAATTACATTGTGAGACCTTACATTACACTGTCAGATGCATTGTGATAACTTATGTTGTGAAACCTTAGTACTACTGTACATTAATACATTGTGAGACCTTATATTACATTGTGAGATGTTACATTACATTGTGAAACATTACATTGTCAGATCCTATGTTACATTGTGAGACCTTGCCTTACATTGTGAGATATTACATTACATTGTAAGACCTACATTGTAAGACCTCAATTACATTCTAAGACTTTATGTTACATTGTCAGATGCATTGTGATACCTTACATTATATTGTGAGACTTTACATTATATTGTGAGACCTTACAGTATGTTACATTGTGAGACCTTATATTACATTGTGAGACCTTACGTTACATTGTGAGACCTAGTTAGTACATTACATTGTGAGATTTTAGGTTACATTGTGACACCTTAATCCTTATGTTACATTGTGAGACCTTACGTTACATTGTGAGACCTTACGTTACATTGTGAGACCTTACATTACATTGTGAGTTCTTACATTATATTGTGAGTCCTTACATTACATTGTGAGACCTTAAATTACATTGTGAGACCTTACATCACATTGTGAGACCTTATGTTACATTGTGAGACTGTATGTTTCATTGTGAGACCTTACATTACATTGTGAGATCTGACATTACATTGTGAGACCTTACTGTACATTATATTGTGAAACCTTACGTTACATTGTGAAACATTACATTGTGAGACCAAACATTTGGTGAAAAGTATGTTGCAGATGACTGTAGTGCTTGTATATTCTTGTAAAAAACTAATAAATTTACGTGCATGACATTACAGGTGATAGTTTATTGACGCTGTCAAAGGATGTTACCGGTACCCATTATATTGTTCCAGATTGTCAGGTAGTGTTTCATTAATTTATTCATTCAATCATTTGTTTGTTTGTTTGTTTGTTTGTTTGTTACTCACTCACTCGTTCGTTCACTTGTTTGTTTGTTTGTTTGTTTGTTTGTTTGTTTGTTTGTTTGTTTGTTTGCTTGCTGGCTTGCTTGCTTGACTGTTTGTTTGTTTGTTTGTTTGTTTGTTTGTTTGCTGGCTGGCTGGCTCAGTGGCTGGCTGGCTGGCTTGCTGGCTTGCTTGGATGATGGATTTTGTTGTTTTTTTTGTTTTAGGCTGCTTTACAGTATCTTGACATTTATGTCGATTAAAAAACCAAGAAAGGTCTTGCCGAAGTTGTTGTATATTTAGATTATACATGACGTTCGGTTGTGCACAACCTATAGATGATATATATATATGATATCTGTAATTGGCCATGTTTGAGAGATCTATTTAGTAGAAGAAATTAAAAGATGAATCCATCAATCCTAAATATAGAGAATATATGCTACATGCATGGTGTCAGGTTATGTCGAACCTACTAAGACAAGTTCCAGAAATGGACTTCGATCGGAAAAACGTCGCAGAAAACTGGATAAGATGGAAAGAAGTCATGCAGCTAGTATTCGAAGGTCCTGATGCTGCGAAGTGGAAGGATGAACAAAAAGCAGCACAATTTCTGATGAGTTTTGGTCAGAAAGGTCGCGATATGTGCCGGTCGTGGCGGTTCAAGTGGTAAAATGTAAGCAGACGACAGAAAGCATCCGTTTCTTTAAACGGATGCTTTCTGTCGTCTGCTTACATTTTACCACTTGAACCGCCACGACCGGCACATATCGCGACCTTTCTGACCAATACTCATCATGTTTGAACATTTCGAAGCGTATTGTAGTCCTCGCAAAAATGTGTCGGTACAACGGAATATTTTCTACGAAAGAAATCAAAGGGAATACGAGACCACTGAAGAATGGATGATTCAGTTAAGTTTAATTGCTGAAAGCTGTACTTTCAACAACCCCAATGAGATGACGAAGTTCCCGATGAGAAGTTGCTGACGGGAACAAAGTCAAAGGTTCTTCAACAAAGGCTCTTGTTGGAAGAAGACCTAACTTTAGATAAAGCAATCAAGGTAGCACAAGTCCTGGAAGCCTCTCAAGCCAGTCTAAAAGCAATGGAAGGTAACGAAGAGGTACATGGAGTCCATATAAAGGTAACAAGACTAGACGAGGTAAATTTAATCGGGGTAGAAATAAAGAGAGAAATGAGGAAAGACAGAGAGAAGAAATTCCCCAGGCAATGAAGGTATGTCATAAATGTGGTAATAAGCACCTAAGAAAAGAACCCTGTCGGGCAGATGGGAAACCCTGTCATAATTGTGGCAAGACAGGACATTTTGCTCGAATATCCAGGTCAAAAAACAATGCAAAAGTAAACGAGTGTCATAAAGAAGACTAGTTGCAAGAAAGTCTGTTTTTAGGCACCGTGAATAATGGCAATGGTGAGAAGAGTGAAATGTGTGTCAATTTGACAGTAGGTACAGAACAAAAAGTAATGCAGTTCAAGCTAGACACTGGGGCCCAAGTAAATTGTATACCTAGAAGATTATACGAGGCAGCTTTGGTACAGAGTACAAGCCTCGTCACAAATAATGAAGCAAGGTTACCCGGATATGGGGGTGATAACTTGAAAATTGTAGGAATTGAACATGTACAACACTCAGATGTGCCTACAAAGAAAGGTCAGAAGATTTGAACTTTTATTGACACTCCGGCCAAACCAATTCTTGGATACGGAGCGTGCATCTCCCTGGGGCTTGTAAAGATCACAATGAGTGTTGGTACAGAGGGTAGTGAAACCCATACACTAGATATGTCAACCCCCCAGGTACTGGATAATTTTAAAGGTGTCTTCGATGGGTTGGGACATTTGGTTGGGAAGTGCCATATCACCTTAAAAGAAGGGGAAAATCCCGGCAAGATACACCCAGTGAGGAAAGTGCCTTTTGCATTGAAAGATCGAATAAAGAAAGAGTTAGAGATCATGGAGAGCATGGGTGTAGTAGCACGAGTAGATGAGCCCACCCCTTGGGTCAACTCAATGGTGGCTGTTGAAAAGAAAGGGTCGGATCGCCTACGCATATGCATAGATCCAAGAGATCTCAATCAAGAAATTATGCGTGAACACTACCCTTTACCAACAATTGAAGAAATTAGCAGTAAATTGGCTAATTCCAAGTATTTTAGCAAATTAGATGCAAAGTCTGGTTATTGGCAAATTGAACTTGATGAGCAGAGCAGTATGCTAACAACCTTCAACACACCGTATGGGAGATGGAGGTTTACAAGATTGCCATTCGGTATAGTATCCGCGCAGGAAATTTTCCACAAAAGAATCCATCTGGCGCTTGAGAAATTAGACGGTGTAGAAGTGATTATTGATGATATTTTGGTCAATGGAGTTACAAGAGAAGAGCAAGACAGGAATCTCCTAGCACTGCTGGAGCGTTGCCGAGAGAGAAATCTCAAGTTAAACTCCGAGAAGATAACGATTGGTGTACAAGAGGTATCGTTTTATGGTCACAAGTTCACTGCACAAGGTTTACAACCTGATCCGGAGAAAGTCGAAGCGATAAAGCAGATGGCAGCACCTACTTACAAGAAGGAGTTGGAAACAGTGATGGGCATGGTGAATTATCTAAGCAGATTTTCATCATAATTAGCAGAGAAGACAGCACCATTACGACAGCTGCTACGGAAAGATTCCGGGTACATATACAACTTCAACATCATACTTCTGGATTCGCAGCAACATTCTCTGGATCCGTGGTGGACAGTTTGCTAAAGGCTTCTTTGCAATGTTCTCTACCGGTTTGTGATCCGACTGCACTGTGACACGTCACCCATATATATATATATACTGATGAAACTTTTCACAGCCTACGACAATTGCTAACATTTCTTTTTCGATTTGTGCGTATCTGCTTTGGGTAGGCGTTAGCGATCTCGAAGAATACGCCACCGGACGTCCTTCTTGTAAAAGAGCTGCTCCCGTACCGTTTTGCGATGCATCCACTTGTACAGTAACTTCTTTCTCCGGATCAAAATACTGGAGGACTGGACCTGGTGCTCGGGTTATCAACTCTTTCAGATCAACAAACGCTTTATTCTGGTTTTCATCCCATATCCACTCGGAAAGAAAATCCCAGTCGCAGACACACTATCAAGGTTTACAGATCACAGCAGCATGGGAGAGGACGATGAGACACTGGAGGAGCAAGTGCATACGGTATGGAAGAATTTACCGGTATCGGATACAAAGATAGCCGAAATTCAAGAAGCAACAGCCAAAGATGAAGAAATGAAGCAGTTAACTGGCATGATCAGCAACGGTTGGCCTGCAAAGAAATGGCAAGTTCCACAAGGTATTCGAGAATATTGGTCAGTCAAAGAGGAGTTGACAATCGTGGAAGGGATCGTGTTCAAAGCGGAGAACATTGTCATCCCAAGAGAGCTCAGACCAGAGATGCTGAGGCAGATACACGAGGGTCACTTCGGCGTAACCATGTGTAAGAGAAGAGCGCGAGATCTTCTTTATTGGCCAGAGATGAGTAACCAAATTCAGAGTATGGTGTCATCATGCGCAGTGTGCCAAGAGAATGAAAGATCCAACCAGAAACAGCCAATGATTCCACACAATGTACCGGAACGACCCTGGCAAAAGTTAGCATCGGATTTGTTCATGTGGAATAATCACGATTACTTGCTAGTGGTAGATTATTACAGTCGGTATTTTGAAATTGATAAGCTTGGCAGCACTGGTGCTAACAAAGTGATAAGTGGAATCAAGTCCATTTTCGCACTACATGGTATATGTGAGGAATTTGTCACAGACAATGGTCCGCAATATAAATCGGCAGAATTTCAAGAATTCGCGAAGACATGGAATTTCCAGCATACTCGAAGTAGCCCATATCATCCACAGTCAAATGGGTTAGCTGAGAAATATGTGCAGATCGCAAAGGGAATTCTAAAGAAGGCAGAACGAGACGGGAAAGATCCATATTTGGGTTATTCGCAGTACTCCAATAGATGGAATTGGATCTCTGCCCAATTGCTGATAGTACGACGCCTGAAGACAACACTACCCGCTGTTCCTCGACAGTTACAACAGGAGATAGTGGAACCATGCAAGCAAAGTCCGAGAAAAGCTTCGCGAAAGTCGCCATGTTATCCTCACCTGTTATATTGTATTACAATCTGGGGGAACGCGCGTAATGAGTTGATTGATCCTTTGCTTAAACTTCAAGAGCAGCCAGACTAACATTAGATGAACGTATGTCTACCCCCTCTGTATTATATTATTTCGTAAATTAAAATGGATTCCAATCCACAATTTAATAAAAATGAGAAAAATATTAACTGTAGCTAATTCTTTGCGAAGTGCAACTCCCAGTGAAGTTCGCAAACTCTTTGTGCATTCACGTGAGGCACATGGGGTAAACACTCGATTCTCATCCACTGATCTTTACCCCAAGTTAAATCTGAATTTTCAAAATCTAAATTAACTTTCATTCAGTGGTGTTATGCTTTTCAACTCACTGCCAATAGAACTAAAATTAATTGAGAATTTTTCTCCTTCCTCGTATAAGTTTAAATTAAAATCCTTTTTCAATAATCTCAACTACAGTGTTGATCATCTTGAACAATTCTCCTATAAAATGTGCAAAAATATCGTTAAATGCAATTGCTACAGTTAACGTTTTGCCATTATTGTTCTTTGGTATTTATTGTAAGTTTTTTAATATTTTTTATAAGCACAAAAATAGTAATGTAACCGTATATGCATAGTTTTAAATTTTGTCTCGTAATACCTTCATGTATATAGTTAGATAGTTAGTTGTTATGTCTTGTTTTAATTTGAACTTAGAGGGTCATTAGGTAGAATACCTCGTTATGAGGTAATAATGTATTTCAAAATGTTCCCCCCTCATTAAATAAAGTCATTATTATTATTATATTATTATAATGTGTATGATCGTTCCGCAAAGGCATTACCACCCCTCCAGGAAGGAGAAAGAGTGAGGATGCAGATGAGAAATGGCTTGTGGAAACCAGCAGTAGTGAACTGGAAAGTTCGACACGCCAATATCTTATTACATTAGAGCAGAAGAAGGAGGAGAATACCGCCATAATCGTAGACACTTAGACTACTACGGATGACCACAGGAATAAAACGGTAGAGAATTCGGAAGATCAATGCAGCAGTTCGATGGGAAGCTCACCGAAATACTCACATTTTGGAAGGAAACTAAAACCGCTTATCAAAGAGATTTGTGTATAGTTAAGTACATTGAACATGTCATCTAGAATTTAGTTGGGAACTGCGAATGAACCTTTTGATTAAAGTAATGAACCATTTATTGATGGTAATGATCTAGTCAAAAAACAATTAATTTAAGAACAATAGTTGTTGATACGTATGTTAAATAAGTTACATCATCAGATCGAAAGAACTTCAGTAGGATATAACAGAAAAATGGTTAAATATATATATATGTAATAGATACAGCATGAGCAGCCGATCTGTATCTGATTTACAAGGCGAGCCGAATCTTTGTGATAGTTAAAATATGAGCGGCCGATCTTTATGGGCATTTACAATGGCGAGCCGCAGGCGAGCCATTGTAGATGCCCATAAAGATCGGACGCGAACATTTTAACTCACTTGTGAAATGAATATTTAAATTATACGTTGTAGTCAAATGAATAAGAGGCTCTCAAGGGAGAAGCTTATAAGCAAGTAAATAAAGTAACTTGTAGTCCAAACATATTTTTCCCATAGAAATTGATCGAAATTAAATATATTCATCAGTGATGGAATATATGCTTTTAACGAATTATTTGCATTTGGAAGTTGAGCAGGCTATGGTCAAGTATGTCGGCGGGACGCTTTCGAAAACCAAAGAATGCAGTGGAAGAACGCTCTTTACTCGCACAAGTTACGCCAAAAGCTACTCAGTATAACACAAAGTGGGCAAGGAAGATTTTCGAGGATTGGCAGCAAAACAGAAGTAACAAGAAGCCACAGGTGGAGTCAGTCGGTTATGAGGGCGTGAATTTAAGTCAGGTGCAAGACTTAAACATCAGGCTCGAAGAAATGTCACCTTACAGCTTGAACTTTTGGCTGTCTAAATTTGTTAGTGAAGCTGTAAAACAGACAGGCGAAAGGTATCCGCCGAAGACTTTGTATTTGTTGATATGTGGGATAAACCGACATTTGTTAGACGTGAAAGGGGAAGATTCATTTAACATTCTTGCAAAAGGTGACCGAAGGTGAGTAAGGGATACTTCCCTGAGGAATCTAACTTGCTAGGAAATAGGTATATATCATTGGGTGAATATGTTCTTACATTTGTTGCTAGGTTCTGGCTCATTCGGAAGAGTTTAGATGGCGAAATGAAGGACGCGACTAAGCATGGCATTGCCCAAATTTGCACGAAGGAACTCAGAGAGGAGATCACAGAAGCAGACGAGAATGAACTCTGGTAGAAGAAACTCTTGGGATCTAGTTCAGCTGAGTCATTATTACATACTATTTCAAATATATTCTCTGTCGTAGCTGTTATCAATTTTATCAACAGTAAGTTAATAATAAAATAGGTTGAGTAAGAAATCTTTATGAAAGTTAATGCATACTAATTGAGTTGAGTAGGACACCTTTATCAAAGTTAATGCATACTAATTAAGCGTGCTGGGTGGTCTTTATTGCCATTTACAATGGTATGCACATGATCTAAATACTGAGATCTGATTGGTTTGTGGCCTAATGAATAATTAATGAATTTCACAAATAAATATAATACATAGTAGATAAATGTAAAGGGAAGCTATATTTTATATTAATCTTTGTAAGGGAAAGATGTTGTATATTTAGATTACATGACGTTCGGTTGTGCACTGGCCAATGGCCATGTGTTCCGTAGGCGCCAACCTATATATGTAATCGGCCATGTTTGAGAGTTCTATTTTAAAACAATTAGTCGCCGAAGGCGAGGTGATTACAAGCCTATATTCACTGAGCCGCTTCGGCGAAGTGAATATAGGCTTGTAATCACCGAGCCTGAGGCGACTAATTGTTTTAGTAAAAATTTTCAGGTGTTAACCAATAATAATATCAACTTTATTAAAATTCACATTAAATAAATTATTTTAATAACATAATTTGCATCCGGAAGTAAGTCCGCCATAAGTAACGTCACAACCTCACATGCGCTGTGTGTTGTTGTATAGTTCGAAAGGAAAGAGACAAGTCAGTCAACAGTTATTAAATTAAGCTAGGCTGAAAAAGCAAATATCGCCAAACAAATCAAGCAGAAATATTCTACAACATAATCCATATCAACGAGTATTGTTCACATTCACATTGAATGTAAATTGGCAATTGCTGAACGACCCAGATGGAAGGATTGAACCCGAATTTAAGCCAAGCGACGTGAAGAAGCTTTCATGTTCAGTCGACGGCGAATGTTGGCAGGATGATGGGCATGGAACTGATGGAAGTGGTGTAGAAATCGAAGCCGATGACCCTTCTTTCGCCTTGGATAAATCAAGAGACCGGCGGCGAGATTCTGGACTTCTGTCACTATGAATGAACGATGTTAGAGCTGTCGACATTTGCTTGAACTGGTCAAGTGTTGGTCGTTCACAGTAGCTTTCGATGCTCGAATCGCTCTTGTGGCCCGTGATGGCTTTGATTTTCCGAGTCTCGATGTTGTTTCCAGATAAAACAGTAACGGTTGTCGCTCTCAAAGAATGGTTAGTGAGATACGGGTTGATTTCAGCTCTTTCAGTCATCCTTCGTAGCATGTTTTCCAGCGTATTGTGGCCAACGTTTGCAAGCATCGTACCAGACAGCATGAGCTATCGGATTAAATTTCGTCGAGCTCTCACTTTTCGGCCTTTGGAATAAAGCATCAATATTGGGGTTCAGATGGCTCAAGTACGTTTTCAGGATTTCCACAGAGCATCTTCTTGAGTCTGGTTGCGAAAATATTTTTCCGTCGGAGTGGTCTTCGGATCCATCTAGGCCTCCCGTGTGGTTTTTGGTCGTGAGAACAACACCAGGTTCACTTCTGTTTAACTCAAAGTATTCCTGGCCGTCTGCAGTTGTAACCAGGCGCAGCATTGACTTCTTTAGTGAACTTTGGTTTTCCCTGCCCCGTTTTCCAAAGTAGATGGAAATTAAAAACCACGCAGTTTGAAGCAAGGCTCGGGGACTTTGTGTGTCAACATCAGCAAGCTCGCCTTTCTCGTACAGCTTCTTGATGGTATCGGCTGTCAAAGGAATTTTGTGGACTGTGGCGGCTATCTTTCCTTCTTTAACGAGCTGTTTAAGGTACGAACTGAGTGTTTTATTCGCTTCACTGAATAATGCTTTGTCACATATCGAAAATCTTTTGTTGTAAGGCGGTGCTTTCAAGTAGCGGTCAAGTGCTGACCGTATAGACAAAAGACTTGTTTTCTTATAAAAACTTCCGTCTTGCTTTCTTGCCGAGACGTAAAACTTAGACAGACACTTGTTCATCTCCTCAATACTCATGCTTTCAAATGCTGTGTTGAATTCATTTTGCTCATGAAACCAGTCTATTAAAAAATGAAGTTTTTGTGTTTATTTTGGTTATCGTATGTTTACATAATAAAATGTATGCCCACATCACCGCTTCGCCGGTGCAACAAAGCCAGTTTTCCAAGATAAAAAGAACGTTAAGTTAAACTTTTTACCTTGAAAGATTTTTACACCATATTTTGTGGCTTCTTTGGTTTTTTGTGGAATACTATCTTCTTTAATTTTCTCAATTTCTTCTTCTGTAACTACGGCAAAACGAGCAGCCATTTTGAAGAAAATGAAAAAGTTTATAGTCACTGGGTAGCCAGTGACTATAGCATCAGAGACGGTCAACCTCGACGAATCAGATTGCGAGAAATTCAATAGTCACCTGAAAATTTTTACTAATTACATGTAGTAGAAGAAATTAAAAGATGAACCCACATCAATCCTAAATACAGAGAATACTACAGAAGTTATCAGCTCAAACAAAGAAAATGTCATTAATATGCGACTAACCACGCGTAGCATGCATGTTAGCGTGGTTTGGGTTTTTATTCATTCGCTTGCCGCTTCCATCTAACTATGTTCTCAGTAAACAGTATGTGATTGTAGTTTCTAGCCGTTCAGATTGTCTTGAAAGGTAATGTATCTTCGTTGGGTTATGAACTTCGGCATTGCACAGTATACTAATAAATCTAGTTTTATTCGTATTTTTCTTATAGATTGTTGACATAACCGAGATTTCGAGGGCGAATTTGATCTATTACAATTTATGCTTTTTTGTCGACCAAGAAGAAGTCGAGGAAAGTCAGTTCGGTGGAATTGTGGATAAAAGATAAAGGTCTTCTGCATGAGTCGGCAGAACTTTGTCAAAAAGCCATGAAAACATCGCCAGCTGGTGTTCAACGTTGGGAAGCGAAATTGAAAACACGACGGCGCCAGAATAAGAGTGACTTTTAATTCAGTCTCATACCGGCCTACTGTACCAACCCAAATCTTCATGTGGACGATGCTATAGTCTGTCAAGTCAATAAAGAAAAGGGATTGAGGATGAGAAAGTGGCGAGGCTTTCCCATCAAGTTCAAGACAGATAAACCAATGAAGTATACTGAAATATCAGATAGACGAAGAAAAGCTGAAACAAATCATTAGCATGAAAAATTCAGGTAACCATATGCTCATAATTACTATTAATTTTTTGATGCATTCCATATTGCTCTTTTTTAGCTATAATTCCGCTATATTCACCCCGGTTAGTGTGGTATTGCGGTCGTTTTACACCTGACTATAAAATTGCTCAGAATTCCAAGTCTTTTTTATTTCACCTCAAAGTCAAAGTTGATTAGCTTCAAATTCAAAGTCACTTTTTCTCTAATTAGGGGAACTGGATACCAGGGTGCATTCCATGTACGTCACGCCGAACATCTTCGGCGTGAGTTTCAAAATTGCTCGGGTGCTGGTGCACAATCACACTGCGGTCGGCGCACATATATAGCCATGCAACTATACAAGTTAGTGGGTGGTGCCAGTGCCGGCGTTCGTCTTGACCTCCCTTGGCGCAGCACATGAACACCAGTGGCTTATCTTCAGCGTGGGGTTGACATGGAATGCACCCTGGACTGGATAGGAAACTTAAAAACAGTGTTGCCAAACCAGAAACAATGTCGCATTTTGGTGGTCCCACCTGGCTAAAATCAGACACTACTCAACTTAAGTATATTACACTATTGTTGCAATAGCTGATTGCATGTGGGACCACCTGTTAGGTGCGTTAGCCAGTGATTAGCCGCTTTGCATGGAGGACAGGGTGCACGTGGTTAGTCATCAACATAATTATTAGGAACTGTGCTAAAAAATGGTGCTGTTGGTGTAAACATTCAAATTTCAAAATACACAATTGCATGGCCTCGTTGTTTTGTGGAATTCTCAAAGAAAAAGACTTGTTCAGATAATGTTGGTCACGATGATAAGGTTAAAGGGTATTGGCAATAAAAATTAAGTTTGTCTCATTTTAAAGAACTCGCCAAATGGTATAAGAAGACCTTTTGTAATTTTTCTGTATCTTTCTTGTGTTTTGAAATATTTCGACCAAAGACAGCGTGCTGTCTGCCATCTTGTTGTAATGTTGGGTCTAATTAACTAGGAAATTGGTGACGTCACAAGCAGGGTAAACCTGATGAAACTACTCCGTGGGTGCCCAAATTTCAAAATTTAAATGTTGTGGGTCTTTTTAAATGGAAATAGCGCAACAAAAAATCAAGTTTCTAGCTCATAATGTCATAAGGTTGGCAAGATAAAAATTTCACTTTACCCTGCTAATGTCGTCACATGCATAATTTTGCATATCGAAAATAATTCCAAGATGGTGGACAGCACACTGAGTTTGGTTGAAATATTTCCAAAATCAAAACAGATACGGAAAAATTGTAAAAGGTCTTCTTATACCATTTGACGAGTTCTTTCAAATGAGATAAACTTAATTTTTATTGCCAATACCCTTTAAGCTTTCCTAAGACTTCAATTTTGTAGTGACTCGGTTAATTCCGCGTTGTCTTTACAACGTAACATTAACAAATGGTTTTTCTACGTTGTCAACATAGTCACGATGGTGCAAACATTCTTTTTGGGACTGCAGGCATTTGGAAAACCTCTATATATTTGACATAAAATTATATTGTTTAAACACGTATTCATTGTGTTTTCTCATTAAAATCCCTAATACTCTGTGAACTGTGCGAACCACAAATATGTGAAAATTAGCTGGAGAAAGTGATTTATTGAGACCCATGCATCCCTTTATTGAGATTTTCCTGTGTTCAAATGGCGACCGCTTCATGAACTTAATAAACCGAATAAGAACGAGTACTAAATATAAGTACGGTATATAACATGCGCTATTTGCAAGTATATGTTTATCCTTAGCTTTTGTAATTGAGGAACTGAAACTCAAATCAAGCCCTTCTGTTCAAAACATCAGTTTATGTCTTTACACTGTTTTGAATATTTGATAAACAAAGAAAAACCTTTTAATTCAAACACTATCTTCAGATGCAGATTAATTATTCTGAATGTCAGAAGTAATAAATTTATATTAGTTCAAGATCACCTCGGTTTTCTTTGATATACCGCGGTTGCTTATTTATAATAGTTACTCCCAACCATGCATAAGTCAAGTTAATTGCCCCGTGCTAATATAATTTAGCCTGGGGCAATTAACTTGATTTATACATGTTTAGGAAATTAAGGGTTAATGGTCACCAATGTCATAAACAATTTATCATCGCGACCGAAGTGTTTTTAGACAACCTCTGTGATAATGAACTCAGTATCTCAGTTTTCTTAGGTGACCTCGGTGATCTTGAACTAAGTAGGTTAGTTACCTCAACATCGGTAAGGCCCTCGGTAAATAACTGACGTAGTTACCTCAGGTTCGATAACTAACCTATACTTAGTATAAATACACAGATGATTATAGAAAATCATGCGCACTGATTGGTCGAGCTACTTCGGACTAATTCTCGATAATCACCTACAACGTTTATTCAAAATGGCTCCAGCCAATTTGTCAATGCTACAGACAAAGTAACAATTTCAAAGAAAATGTTTTTCCTAAAAGTACAAAAATGTGTATTCATTTCATCACGGTTATTATTCACTGATATTCACCAATAATTAAGTATAATGTAAGTCTGGTCATTTTACATGTCTTATAAGTTTTCGTAGAAAATTTTAGCTTAATATACGACTGCTGCTTTTTACAGTTTTTAGAGTTAGAGTTTTCAATTTTGTTAAAGTGCGCATGAAACGTATATTAAGTCTGTCTTATTTGAAATAACATTTAAAATGCCTGACAAAGTAACATCTTTCGCAATTTCCCGTTCCCTTGCTTTGTTGTTAAGATATTTTAGTTTGTTTGATAGGCAAATTAAACAACTTGACGTCTATGACATGTAGTGGAGGTTATAGACCATTTTAATAAGTGTAGAGTATGCCATTTTCCACCATTGACGTTATTTTCAGCTTTTTGAATACATTAAAATATGGTGAAAATTACGTATTCTATATATACTTATTGAAAGGGTCTATAGACCTTATTCTTTTGTGTGTATATAAATTAGTCCTTATGACCTCGTTTTAAAGTAAAAAAACTTCATAGGGGCTAATTTATACACAATTTGTGGGTTTCACCATGCATGTTTCATTTAAAATTTTAAGCTTTCGGCTAGTATACTCGGCTCAGTCGGCTGGTACATTTAATTTATTAATCACCATGCAAAGCTTCAAACAATATATTTGTTTCTTAATTCGTCGCCCATTTTTGAGTAAGGTCCATACCTTTGCTATAATCAAACGAAATCACTTCAAATTACATGTTGGTATGCTGGGAGAAACACATTTACAATTTTCATTTGACGTGATTTCGTTTGATAATAGCAAAGATATGTAACCTTCCCTGATAACGAATATGCACGTGTGACGTCAAGGTGTTAAATTTGCATATGAAACAACCTCAAATATCGCAACAACGAAGGAAGAAAACAAAAGGACTTCGGAAGATGTTACCGGGAGGGAATGAATCAAAACTAGAAATATCTAATGTATATATTATTTTGATTTTAACAGGGGACGTTTTGGATCTGTGATCTTGTGGGAGATACATTATTTCCCTTCAATGCACCGCTTGCAAGCCAGTAAATTATTTCAGTCTTTTACTTAGACTTCCAACCCAGAAGTAAGTTTGTTTTTGTATTTTATACTACCTAAAAAGTTATATAGTTATGAGGAAAACACAGAGGAAATCAGTACCATGTCCATGGTTTTATATCTGAAAAAAATCCTCCTGATCTATTTTACATAAACTTAGCTTTGGTTTTCTCGACCCAGGCAACGTTGTATTTCCAAATTACTATACCAATAACTTACCAAATGTTCGTTTTTTAAGCTATTCAAAACTTTTGCAATACATATTTTATCAAATCTAAAACACTCGGCTATTGTCTCTTGTCTTAAATCGGATAAAACATTGCTACTCATGCATGTTTTAAATATTACATGAGTTCTGTTGAGTAATGTTGTAGCTGGGTATTGGATGAATATATCTAAATGCCCTTAATTCATAGTTACGTAAAATTAGAGGAATTTATATATAATTGTAATTAATATTTTGAGTTTATTTGTAAATGAGGATGGCATTTACATTAACTTTTCAAACCTTGTTCTTGTATTTATAATTCAAAAAGGCTTTTTACACAACAACGAGGCTTGAAAGGTTTGTGTAATTTGTAATAGATACAGTATAAGTGATCAAACGGTATGAGACTTACAAGGCGAGCTGAAGTCAAGCTTTGCAAATTCCATACAGTTCGATCGCGAATATTGTCCCTTGCTTTAACTACTGATGCATCTAAATAACCATGTTTACAAATTATTTGGGAGATACAAGCAATTTTAGCTGCCGTAAGGAAAAGTTCATGCAAACTAGCACGATGCTGTATCCGATTTACAGCATACTAATTAGGACTCATTTCTTTTGTCCTTTGTTTATGAATTATTAATGAGTATTTTAAGCACTGGTATATATACATACCAGAATATGTATAAATTTAACAGCTATTTCCCTGGACGCAATAGGGCTTGTGGTTGCGAATAAGCGATTTAAAGATGCATAAACATGCACCCTCGATTTCGTTGCATAGTTCTATAGTAGCTCAATGGTTAGAGCGTCTGGCTAGCCGACTCAGTCCCGTCTAGAACTCGTGCAGTTTCTTTAATATTAACAACTTACGACAGTTTGTACACCAAGAGTTGAGAAATCATTACTAATTCCAAGCTGAAAATCTTAAACTAAGCAACTTTATCTTTTCTTCATCTTAGGAAATTCAAGAAAACATGTGGACGATATATTGGACATGCACGATGAGAGTAGATATACAAACCACAATTTCCCGTGAATCATTGAACGGAGTAGCAAAGGTAAAGTTTAAACTATGTCAATCAGATTTTGTTCAGCTGGGTGATTTTCGGTATTTCTAAGGCAATTGGTATATTAGGGTATTTTTAATCAGCGTTGCTCGAAGAGCACGTACCGGCGTAGATGTGTCATGCATATAAGCGTCGCGTTCTCGCCGTGTATGCATGTTTTAAGCTATTTACATTTGTCGCAAATACTTGCAAAGGCTTCATTATTCTACAGAACGGAACGTCGCATTATTTTCGAATGTTAATAATACGATTCAATGATCTAAGAAAATTTCTAACTTAACGCTAAACTTCTACCATAAAAAGACTCACCAGCAGATATACCTATTTCTATAAAAGTGCCTATTTCACCCGTCGAAGTGTCAAAGTTGGTAACTACTGACGTCGCTGAAGGCTTTTTGATGTTTACAACATTACGCACTACTTTGCACTTAATTATTTTCGTTATTGCATAAATACAAGGAATAACGAGAAAGAAGCATAATTATATTATAAAAACTCTATTTTTCCAAAAGCTCACGCCTATAGTGACGTCACTTTCGGAAAATGATTACCAACTCTGACAGCAAAAAAGTACTTACATGAAGGTGAAATTTTGGAACGACAAAATATATTGCGATTTTGCTCAGGGGAACACAAAGATTACGAATATATAAAATCCCCACAGTTGAGACAGGCACTTCAAACATCCGTTCCGTTGGGTAGAATAATGAAAATCTGCGAATAAAAATGCTAGCGAAATTAAAATATTTTCTTTTTACGCGCAAAGTAATGTGAAAATTCGGCCGGCTCGTCGAGTTAACGGACTCGGAGTTCACGTCAGTCAACTATATCAGCTGGTAGAAATTTGAAACTTGTGATCTAATTGTAGTTATTAACACAGCAGTCGGTATAGCGTCTTATATCAGACAAATAATTGTCGTCCAAAAAATGTTTTCCTGTTAACGATACATTTTCTTCGTTTAAACAAACACCGATAAATACTCTAAATGCGTATTATACCGTTATTAGTATTTATTCGATTAATTTTGTAACTGCTTTTGTTCTCGATATAACTGCTACATTAGCTTAAACATTGAATTTCTCTGTATTTGCACACATTGGCAGATCTTGGCGCCATTTTTTATTGATGTACGCACAATGCACTTACCGATCGTACTTAGTGAGATAACAGCTGACTCAGCACTTTTTTTGGTTTTAACCAGCGTTCGGCCGTTGAGTTTTAATAAAGCGGTGAACCGTGCAGAATAATATTTTCGGCTGGATTTAAAATCGCCGATTGCGAAATTATCTTTAATGGCAATAACAGGTAAATATTCTATATTAATGTCGCATGAGACAAATCTTCGACATACTCCGGATAGTGTAATTTATTTTACGCTTGGCGCTCTCTCTTCTGTTTGCTTTCCCACCTTTCCTAGCAATCCAAATGTATTGGGTGGTCACAACACGGCGTTGCGAACGCGATTGTGCCAAAACAAATGTTGCACTTGTTTTCGACTCCATCTTTGGTAATAATGCGACTGAACACACACACTAACACATTTAAATCACGTAGAACACATTTCAAACACATTTGACACATAAGTATTCATTACATTAAAATTTGTTAAGATAAGCTTTACCTAAAATACTTGGAGACACATATATCTTATACCAAAGTGGTGTTGTAAGTAAAACAAGACGCCTGGTCAGGCGTTGACTCGGGCTACTGCAAACTCGCAGCTGCAATCACTTCGCATGCAGTGCTAAAATCTATAAAACTCTAAACGTCATTGGTCACAGAAAATAGTCAAAACACAACATAATTCTCCGATAGAAAACACAATTCGCAATACACAAAACACGATTGCCTGTATTTATTAATGTATTTCCACACAGCGTTCATATGTCGACGAGTCCCTTCGGCTGTTAAATATCAACACAGCATGATCATGTTTATAGTCATGTTAAAGTTTATTTATAAAGTTCACTTAATCAACGGCGTGTGCGATTGCAAGCGTATATAAGATCAAGATACCTGCCAGCGACATTACTGACCAATAACTATGTCTGTAAACACACTGAACACGTCCAAGAAAGAACACTTGACTTCAAACGACTTGATCAGACATCAGGATTCAGGAAAGCGAAGATTGAAAGAATAAACGCCATGAAGATTAGCAATAGCATTTAGCGCGCATCATCAGCCGCGCAATGCCTGACGGGATGACGTAATGATTGCCATTTCGAAACATAGAAAAAAAAACGGAGCCGAAACCTAGGCTTGGTCTACCACAGATAGCCCGAGTAATAATGTCGGCAAACATACTTCCAATTAATCCTTGTCTTTTTTTGCTTTAAATTATTTTCGATGGCAAAGTTTTGCATGTGTTCGCCGGTAGCTTCAAAAGGGATGTCTACGTTTTTAAAAATTAAACACATCTCCGAAAACTTTGCATAGATCGTCATTGATCGTTCAGAATCGCTTCGTATCGCCCGCGATTATATTTCATTGAGAGATATACGTTTAAGTTGTTAAATAAATAGTAGATGTCGTAGGAAACAGCTTGGTATGGGAAGATATATACTACATTTACACAACAAGTATGAAGCCAAATCAATTTATCATGGTTCGTTGTATAGCATAATATATATAGAATTAATACGGAAAAAATTAGAAAAATCCATTACATTTTTCATGAGCTATCAATGTTACAAATTTGCAGGGTTAAATTTGGTATTTTGAAAAAATGCAGTTTAAAGTATTTCTTCTGGAATTTTTCTGTAAATCTTTTGGAATTCTTTTCCAAATGAAACCGTTCAAAGCTTCGTTTTGGTTCTGAGTTTTTCCATGCTAGCGTTTCTGAAGTCTCTTTTCACTTAATCTCTGGTATTCTGGTTTGATTTTAGCAATCACACTCAATGGAAGACCAGCACCATGTTTGTAAAGTTTCGTCCCATTTGCTTTGTCCTGCTGGTACTTACACCAGCTCTCACTTTCGGTTGGAAGTTACTACAACTTTCAGAAACAGCAGGGTTTGAGTTTCCATCCGTTTCGTCATTCATCTTGTTTGAGCTTGATACCTATGGTATCAGTTAATACCTATGGTAACGGCTGTGTGGAATTTCACGGTTAACGTGAGCGGTCATGGTGGTCGGTCGTGCCTTTACTATGTCCGTGATCTTGATTTTTATTCTTGGCTTACTTGTTATTACACCCAAGTGGCAAGACGTTTATTCAAGATTCAATGATGATATATATCCTAATTCAACGAGAGAGAGATGCAATTGTCGCTACGACGGCTTACATCAAAACTTTTGCTGGAAGAAGAAAGTCGAAATACATTGGTGGAAAGATACTCTACTACCCAAATTCAATTAAAACGTTTCGGGTGATACTTATATGTGGAGATATAGAGCCAAACCCTGGCCCAACAAAACAAAGCACTGAAAGAAAATCACGCTGGAAATATCCATGTGCAGATTGTTCAAAGCCGGTTAAAAACAATCAAGATGGAATTTTGTGCAAGGACTGCTCTCAGTGGTACCTAAGAAAATGTTCAGCTCATATTATTTACTACACCCAGAGGATGAATTCTCTTGTATTAACTGTTCGATAAATAACCAATCAGACTCCTTTTTTGAGGAAATACAAGCCGAATGAAATTATGTTAATCATGCTCCGCCAACACAAAATGCAAATCGAGACCTGAATAATACAACTAATGGAGCGCTGAAAGACAATGAGTTTAATGCTTCGCCGAGCCGCAATGAAAACAAATCGGGTTTAGAACAATTTCTTATTGAGAGAAAACGTCAAACTAATAAAGCTTTGATTATTCACCTGAATATTAATAGCTTACAAAATAAATTTGACGAATTGAAAACTCTTAACAACCAAATTAAATCAAGTATTATCTTCATCTCCGAAACAAAAATAGACGAATCTTACCCAAATAGTCAGTTTAAACTACGGGGCTACCATCTTTATCGTCGAGATGGTGGCGGAGGACTAATTGCTTATTTTTCATCAACACTTTCCTCCAAGCAAATAAAGTTCCCGAAAAAGTATAAAACATGCGAAGTACTAGCAATTGAGACGAAATTAGGCAATAACGACACTTTATTTGTTGGAATTTATAGACCACCAAAACAACGTAGTGGGGGTTCTTGTTCGAGGTATATAGAGAAGGTTGAAGAGGAATTAAACGATATTGCTATGTGGGCATCTCTGCGGAAACAATCGGTAGTAATTGTTGGCGATTTGAACATTGATAAACTGAAACCTGAAACGAGGGAAGGAAATTAATGGGACACAACCCTCGACAATTGTTTCGACCTTCTCGTGGTCTGTTCAAGAGGGAATTGGGTTTGTCAGTTGATGTAATTATGTTGGAAAATAAACAATAAACAGCATAGAACGAGGCTATTAAATATAAATAAAAGTGTGTGCTTACCGGAGTTGTTGTTGTTGTTTCGAGACAAACCAACGCGTCGTGCCTTCATTTTACAAGCAGGATAATTATGTCTTGTCCACTTGTATAAAGTCGTTATCGTTATCAACCGCTCAGTCAGTCGTCAGAGACGTAATGAGATCGGTTAGTTGTAAGCACGGTTAATAGAAGGGAGACTGGTTAGGCTAGCCGGCTAACTTCAAAGGGAGCGGCAAATGATGTCGGGAACCATCGGAAAAAATATCACGTGATGACTTGAGTACATGGCCTTGTAAACATTCAAAGGTGCGACTATTGTAAATCTTCGAGTTCGAAACTAAATAGCGAAATTTTCATCGAGAGAGGGCAAAAGAAACGATCATTGAGGGTGCTATGGATGTGGAAAGTGATGCGGAACACGACGATGAACTTCTTGAAGGGCAAGAACGTGAGGGAAAGCGTTATTTTGAAACTTCTCTCGAAGTCGCAGAAGAAGGTGAAGGCGCGCTACGTGAAACCAACGAGCCAGTCGACACTGATTTCAGTGATTTATATAACTTAGATATTTCTATTGCCATAACTGAAGCAGAAACTGACGAAGTAGATGCTGAATTCGCTGATGCTTTAAGCGAAATCGAAGGCAAGAAGTCTTTTCCGTGCGCTAAATGCAATAAAGTTTGCAAATCGAAGGGTGGATTGACAAGGCACACAAACTCGAAGCATTTCGAAGCCGATATAGTTGGGTCTGGGGAAACCAGTGGGACAAATGAAACTGGTCTTTGTAAAGACACCGTGGCGTCGATTGTGGAGTCGATAAAAACTAAATTGATAGAGGAAGATTTGTATGGAGCTGAGACAAACGCCGGTTTAAAAAGTGTTTCTTCAAGCGATGCTTTGTTCGAGGTTTTACTGCCATTATACAACACGTTCTGGCGCAAGAAGAACCAAGACAAACTGCTCGAGTCTTTTTATGGTTTAATTCCGCATTCGTGTGAATTATTAAAGTGCAAAGACTACAAACTTGCAAATTTGGTTATGATTCAAATACCAGATCATTTAGTTGGCTTTTATAATATTAGTCAAAACCGTGGGCAGAAAGAATCAGCAACGAAACCAGAGCTTGACCCGGCTGAACATGGACCTCTTTCTTACATCGCAGGATACGTTGTTTCGAAACTTTATCAGACAAATAGAAAGAAGAAGGATAAATGCAACGAAGAACTGCAAGCGTTATTACAGAATATGAAGTCAACAGAAGCAACGAGTAGCTTCATATCTGCTCGAACACGAGGAGGTCTTGTCACTCCTTGTGATGACTTGGTACGAATTTTAGAAGACGCCGAAATTTCCTTTCGAAAACAAGTCGGTGAGGGTGAGTTAACTCTACGAAACATTCCCATAGATACTATGTGTATGTCAACACTAAACTCCCCAACAGTGAAATCGTTGTGGGATAACATTGTGGTTTCATCAGGCGTCGATCCATCAAGTTCCACACAAAAATTATGCTTGGAAAGTGTAATCAAACTTTACTTGAGAGTTCGTTCTTTTTCTTATGCTAGAGATTATATAACTAAATATAAAATAAGGGAGAAACAGTTAAAGAAAAAAGCACTAAGAAAGGACATGAAACGAAGTTCCACTTAATATAATAAGATTCTACTCAATTAAGTAGTAAAAATGTTTTTTGTATGTAAATATATTTTGTATCCTTAAAGTTGCTTTAAATTATTGAAATTATGTTATATTACATTATATATCCACTCAGAATAGTATCACAATATGAAAATAATGGAAGGGCTGGTTACTTTTTGGAGTAGAAGCTTAAATAGCTTATGGTTTAAGTAGCTCAGAGTGCAGTATTGCTTGAGTAAAGAATTTTGACACATTTAATACCAGCAGTGCTAAAATTCTTACTCAAGCCATACTACATTCTGTGTTAATTAAACCACAGTTTATTACAGCTTGAACTCCAAAACCAGCAGTTTACAACCTTTTCCTAGTTTACTATATTCTAAACACTGCCTACGCAGCAGTACACTTTTTTACTACTCTCGGTGTTTCCTTTTTAAACTATTCCAATAATATATTGATCCTACTGTAATATTTACACACTAATTTGAGTTGTTTAAATATTTTGTTGTAAATAAAAGTATCTGAACAATTAGAAAGGCTCTTCTATTGACTATAATAATACTCATATTGAGCATTGCACTACTGGTATAAATGTACATTACATTGAAAGGTAGCAGCCATGCAGGTTCTGACGTTCAACTGATTTTAACATTATTTCACAACTAACAAATAAGTACATGTATGCAGAGTAACAATTACCAAATTTTTAAGTAATAAACTTAGTAATACCATGATCACCTCGGTTTCTTTTGTAGGGCGATTTCTAATTTTGCCCTCTAGCAGGGCAATTTAATGCAAATTTCTATTTTTCCTTCATTAGCAATGATGCATAATCAAGCATCCAAACAATACTTTTTTTACACAACAAAAAAGTGCATTAGGTTAAATATATCACCTCAGTTATCATGGTATTACAAGCTAATACCATGACATGAGGGAAATTAGTGATTAGATGTCCCCTCAAGCCTGAGGAGGGTTTGTGAAAGACCTCGAGACTCCTCCCGCTTTCAGGGACATTTAGTCACTAATTTCCCTCGTGTCATGGTATTACTTATAATAATACCTATTATTAACGTACACAGTTTCAATATCTACAAATTAAGAGATATTTGTAGTCTGGAGGCACATCTTAAGATGGCCCTTAAGTCCTTAACCCATTCCTAGCCAAAGTCATCCTTTATTATTGATTTTAGACAGCTGAAGAAAAAGGCTGATTGAGGCTGGCCTTGGCAGAAATGAGTTAATATATCATGCAGTTTATAATAAGTTAATTTATCATGCAGTTTTAACTGCAAAGGAACTTTGTCAAATAACCTTTGCTCTACTAGTAATTTGAACACAGACCTGTGTAAAGGCATCAATCAATATGATTTTAGAAATATAGTTTGGAGATCTTTCTCATGTTTAATTTGTGCCCAATTCACTAGAAACAGCCAAGGTTGTATAAACATGGAAATGTTGAGCAAATGTTTCCTTCCAGTTTCTAAATAATAATGTTTTTAATAAAATGTATATTTATTGAGTGAGTTTTAATGGTAAATTACCTCTCAACCATATCCCTAGTAACAAGGTTGAAAACTGTTTCCACAAACTGAAAACGTTTGGTAAATGTAAAGCAAAATGTAAGCAAAAACAAAGCATTTTTCAAACACATTAAACTACCCACTATGCTAAGAACATGATTGAGAGGATATAAATTTGGTTCATTTCTTCTGGCGTTTTTTCACTGGCTCATTGCTAACCTTATACCACTTTTCTTTTCCATACCGTCCTCCAACATTTCCTCTGATTACTGGAGCAATGTCTCTTTGGGGCTGCAATTGTTAGATCGTTGTATCCAAATTGCTGGGCAGTAGGATTATCTGACCTTCCTCCCTTTCCCCTTTGGTGCCCAAAGTAATCCTCAACCACATCTTGCATAAAACGCTCACTCAATACATATTGGAATCCCTGTGTAAGCAAAAATTTAATCGCTTCCACATGTGAATGTGCTGAGATCTTCAATCCCTCGTGTGTTTGGGCAGAAAGAAACATTCTCCCTCTTTCATCAGGTGAGTAATTTCCTTCACGGGTTAAGGTACTCTGTTTCCAATCTTCAATGTACTTTAGGAAGACTTCTTTCAACCAAGTGAACCGCTCATCATCACCAGAGGTGTATGGCTTGATGAACTGATTTCTCTTCCTGACATGCTCAGTCGTTGACCTCACATTAGTACAGTCAAAGTAATTGTTCATCATGTCACAGAACTGAGCAGTTCCGAGGACCTCTTTCCTGCCACTCTCCTTCAAGGCAATTGCCACAGACTTGCTTAGGACCTGGGTTGCCAGTTTCACCTTCATCTTGCTGTATGAAGTGAGGACAATATGGTCCATGGTCAGCTTGGGCAAGGTGTGTAAGCCAAATTCCTGGTCACCATAAAACAGGTCTGCTATGTGTCGGAATAACACATAGTTGCCATCGTTCCACATGTAGCGACTGGAAGACCCGGAACCGGAGTTGTAAAGGCAATTCCGTGCTGTCTTCATTAAATGTGGAGAATCAGCGAAGAAGTATATGAAGCGTGACATTGCAAAAACATTTCGTGTTTTGTATACAACATCACACTTCAGGTCAGCAGCTAGGTTGCAATGCAGACGAAAGAACTTTCGGTTTGGAGAAGCCCCATCGTTGACTGCAGCACACACCCAAAGATTCAGGGAAATCTCCAAAACAGAAACTATTCTCCAGAACAATGGCATCAACTGGAATGAAGTAACATTTCCTGTGAAGAAATATGCAATGACATGTTTCATATCTGTGCATAATCCCCTCACAAGAAATGCTAAAGCATGGCTGGCAATAGAAGCTTCTTCTGAAATGTTGGCAAAGTTTGTCATAGGATCTCCTAGGTCAACAAAACCTATCAGATCACCAGAAACCTTGTCAAACACAAGATTCGATTGAATTTTCATTTCATCCATAACCAGGGCTACATATCTCTGGGAATCAGAAAATGAAGTTGTTTTCTCTCGCAGGCTTTCGATGTTTTCTTTGTTGATACCAGCTTTTGGCTTGAAATAGTTCTTGTAGTCACGAAGAACACGTTCACTTGGTAGAATAAGGGCACCACTATCTCTCAGTTCCCTGTAGGCAGAGGGTGACTTTCCATGGAGAGACAAGGCAAATCTTATTAGCTGTGGGTGGTATCTCCTTCCCATTTTATTCACCTATAATAATAAAAATAATAATAATGATTTATTGGACAATATATCCACAGAGTGGCTCTTCACCTGTCCACTAACCTACTATGCAATAAATATTAATAACATTTAGACTATAGCAATATACAGTTACTAGAATATTATAATAAAGACTAATATTAACCTGCAGAAGCTTCATCTGCTGTTCCCAGAAGAATTTCATGTGAGGTGTTGCCTCAAGGTTTTGCCCACCCATTATCGTGAGAAGATCCTTCTCCAGTGACTGGCTCACTCCCACTCCATCTTTTTCAATTTTCGTTTGAAGATGATGTAAAATTGTCTTCCAACTGCTTACACTGAAGCCTTGTTGATTTCACAGTAGCTCTCAACTTTTCAGCACTACAAGCAGCAAGTGGTGCTTTACTCTTAGCTGGAGTACTTGAAGCTTTGCTTTTTTTCCTAGCAGCTCTCTTGATGGCACTGTTGGCACTCAAGCATGGTTTGCAAGGCTGTTTGGAACTGGCATTCTCCACAATAACTTCACAGGCAACAGAGCGATAGGAAACAGACACTTCAAAGTGAGCATTTTCAACTGTGACCAATTTAGGAACCGAATGGCGTACAATTGTTCCTGGAGTTTGCAGTGGAGTTCCTTTTAGGTCAGTAGCAACAGATTGCACTTCATCGTCCTCAGGCAATCCCTCACAAAGACTGGAGTTTTCTATGCAACTCAACAGTTCGTTGATCTCAGCATACCTAACCGAACGCTTTCTTTGTTGGTAGATGTTGTGGCAGTCTGGAATTGGCCAGTGATAAGCAAACACGGTGAATTCTAGTGCAGAATCAACAACAACTGTGTATTTTGGAATGCTGTGGATGTCATCAAACAATTCGATTCTAACTTCATCTTGGTGAGATTTACCTACTTGCCAAGGATCTGTTGTTTTGTCTTCCAGTTGATCAATAAGGCATTCGAAGCTAGATGTTATCTGCTGGGGCGGTGAATACGCAGTCGAAGTGGACGGCATATCGTCAACAACCTTCCTCACGAGTGTACGGCGCTCTGGTGTTGTAATTTCATGGCTCTTCTCAGGCAAATTCTCCGTAGGAACGCTACCAGTTACCAAAACTTTCCGTGTTGGACCTAAATATTGGAAATGGTATTCAGTATATAGCAGATCATTCGATATATATAATTCATGAATTGTCCTTTGTACTCTAAATATACGAATTCAATGGGTCGTGACGATGTGCGCAAATAATGTAAAAGTACTTACTAGTTATGATACATTCAGGCTTAAAATGAAGTTCACAGATAAAAACTTTGTTTTCTTCGATCCTTTTCTTCAAATCTGGAGTCATCTGTCTCGTTCTTAGTATGAGTCGAAGCCATTCCTTTCGAGCATTCTCTTTCAAAGCTTTGGTGTAATCGCCATCGGTTGCGCCAATAGACGGGATTTTAAAAAGCGAAAGTTTATGGTTTCTGCTGGTCGGACAACCATAAAACGCACAGTTTGCGCCAGGCATATCCTCAAATTATTTTTAAAGAAATAATCACATCACTAAACACGAAACAAGCCAAGAAATTAAAGGTTTTCAACACAGATATTCACTATCGCAATACTAGCTTCTTACATGCTTCCACAACCATGTACTCAAGTCACCACGTGACAAAAATAATCAGCGGTCAATAAGCTGTTTTGTCACGTGGTACGGCTAGCCTAACCAGTCTCCCTTCTATTAACCGTGTTGTAAGTGAATAGTTAGTTTAATGTTCGTTGTTACGTCATCGGTTTTGTAGTGGGTGTAATGTGTCGTTGGGGATTAATTGGGTTTGGGGTTGCGTGGGTTAGGGGCCTGGAACACCAGGCCCAGGCTTATAAACTATAAAGGTTTGTATTGTTTGCTTTGTCCTGCTTAAAGCGACACCAGCTGTGGGGACCATCTGGACAGTGATGATGGGGATTTCTTTTTCCGGATGACACACAATGGAATAAACTGGTATGGATTGTTGATTTTATCACAGATAAATTTCCTGAATTGCTTCTGATTGCAATTCCATAATAATTTTGAACGAGTCGGTCAGCTTCCCTTTCCACCAAGACCTTTTGTTTTCTTTTTTTAATTTTCGGAGTGCTGTTCCAACACTTTCTGGACATGACCAATACATTCCTTCTTTACAACCTGAACATTGTTGCCATAAATGTTTTGAACTTCATTGTGTGCTTTGTTGTCACCATCACCAAACTACTCGGTGTATTGTAGACACTGGGTTACCTCACTACGTCCAAAAATGCGCTTCACGCCCTCGCTCTCCATTGATGGTGCTGATCCCTTGTAGTTTACCTTGCATTTTCCTACATGTTCTGCTTGCCTTACAGATTTCTTTTCATTATGTGTTTCCCTTTCAATTCTTTGGCAAACATGGCAGACTTTACTCATAAAGTCAACGTCAAGGCATTTACCAGTTTCCGTCGACAAAGTGGTGACAAACCCATTTAGTTGTTTGGTTTTTGCCAGCAGACACATCAACATTCACATTTACTTGATCAGGTTCATTCTCATGGTGTAAGCTTTTTACCAGCATCTTTCATTCGTGGCCTGATTAGACAGGCCACAAACGTTTGGTACATACTTGACTATGTGGTGCCGCCATCCAGTGGTTTTCTCAGCAATAAACTTCCCATTGCATCTATTTCTCTTACTTGGTTTGCGGATGCGCACCTCCAGATCAACGAGCCAGTCAACTTGAAATAGAGAACAAAGGAGTTCAATTATTGGTTGGTATTGGTAGCCACAGACTTCGCTGCCTTTGATAAGACAATGTTACAAGCCTTCCAAGCAGTAGGTTTTTGGAGGATGTGGCATGTTCAGGAGGGCACAAAATCGTTTTGGAGAAGCTTTCCCTTTTCCAATGCTTCTCATAGCGTACACAATTCTGCTGTTCACATCAAAATAATATTGGACCTTTTTGGACGTGAAAAAATGTGTAAACCTAACCACATTTATCACACCGCACCCGAAGATGAGAAGCACAACCTTTCCTTTCACGAGGGTCATCTTCAAGAATTAGACTAGTAAAATAGGAAGACGCTTCGTCTTCTCCGACTTTTAAAACACCCAACTCCTTGAAAAAGAAAACTTATGTATAATAAAACGATCTATATCTATAATACCTCTGAGTTTGTCCATGATGGAGCGAATGATTGCCTAGTTGACTATTTGCGGCTTTTCCTACAGCCGCTTCACTAGCTTCATAACAACACTTAATATCTAGATGTTTTTCCTTATTTGTAAGGGTTGTACCGTGCAACTTACACATTTCGGCAATAACGTAAATACACACGCACAAAATATACGTAACTACATAAATAAATATGAGACAAGACAAAAGTATAAAATTAGAAATACAAAAGTACAAACCTGTTAAATTTCATTGAGGACGTAACGTTTTTTAAAAAGGATATTTTAGCACACTGACAAGAAGATATATGTGACTATATAAATTAACATTTTATAAAATTGAAAATTTTGTTAGGAACGGTTTTTAACAAATATTTGAAAACGCACGCGTATACGAAATCATACGTAAAATTTGAAACGAGACAAAAGTTAATTGGAAATGCAAGTAGTACGAACATACTTAATTTTATTAAAAACGTTATATAACAGTATAAACAGTATAAACCGAGTGTTGCTGCGTCGGGACTGCATTAGTTTGGTCTTTCTCTGGTTAAGTACAACATCGCTGCAATGGAATGTCTACATGGTAAATCTGCGTCTGTCTCAACAACCCGTAATGGTACCTTTTGGTTCTGTGGACAGAAACCCAGTTGCGAGTTCTTTCATGGCGAGAAATCGAGGACACTGGCGGAATCAGACGGTCAAGCATGCGTGTAAGGTTCACAAGAACTAAATTCAAGATGGCGGATTGTAATAGATTTGATAGGGAAAAATTGACAATATACATTTTCAAGTACATGCGATTGAAAATTCCAACATGTGTACGTCTAAGGCTACGTCCACGCGTATACGTTTTCGTAGCGTTTTCATATTGTTTCAGGTAAGTAGACCATTGTTTTCTATTCCCTTGAGGACGGAGAACAATATGAAAACGCTACGAAAACGTATACGTGTGGACGTAGCCTAAGACATCGGCAAATTATGCAAGTATTAACCACAGCAAGTTTCGTAACAACTCGTCTAGCGTAAACGTGTTCCCTATAGCCGCTTATATTTATCGCTTACCTCTGTGTATTGGCGTCTGTTAAATCCCTACGATTTGTTGAAGTACGCTTTTCTCAGCGACGATTTTCCCTAGATATGGTCGGTTTGTCTCCCATGTGCACGTCTGAATACATTGATCGAGAACGATACTTTGTTTTGCCAAACTTTTAAAGACATTTCCACATCTACGAACATGTTCCCAAATGGCTTGAAATACACAGTTTTAGAGCTGCAATTTAATCCATCAAACACCAAGATGATTACCAATGTTAGCGTAAACAATCCAAATTTTGCTTGATAACTTTGGGTTCTTGTCCGCCATTTCTTATGGAGCTGTTGCTAGGTTGCCAGGGTCTTACTCGCTGTTATTATTATGAAATGTGACTGTGGATTCAGAAATAATAACCGAAATTTATCCGGCAATAATTGTGAGTATGAATGTACAGGCCTGTCTAGACGATTAAACCTTTTGTGATTTGATATTTGGGTAAGAAATGGGTCAAGACATTTTAGCGAATAACTCTACTATTAATTTATTGTTATAGACTTCTGTTTATAGCCGAAATGATCGATATTTAGCCATCAGAATCTTCAAACTAATATTTCCATCGAAATCTGAGCCCACAGGCCACTGGCGCTGGCTGTCCTCGATTTCTGGCCATGTGCCAGAAGAAGACTGCTATATGTTTGGAAAAGCCGTAGCCTCCTTCCATGATAGTGGGTGTATACATCCAACGTGCTATGCCCATGGAAAACTAGCACAGATGCGTATGGTTAAAGATAAGATGAAGGAAAGTTACGGTAGACCATACTTCGTTTGCTGCGCACGAGGAAATCCCTGTTCGTTTTGGCAATGGGCTGATGTACTCGAGGGTATCAAACCATTATGTCGACATGGTCTGGTTTGTCGTACAAGCAAAGTCAAGAAAGAAGGTGATAACCAAGGTCGTCTATTTTACTCGTGTCCCCACGAGAGAGAAAACTGCTGTGTCCCGTAGGGTCCCGTTCTAAGAATACACTGGTAGCCTCTCTAATCCCCCAATATCTTCAAGGGTCCCCAATGTACACCCACACAGTTTAAAATGATCACAGAATTGAAAAAATATATATATATTTCAATTTTCTATTTACAATTATTTACATATCATCAAGAAAAGAAAGCAGAAAGTGAACGTTTAACGAATTCAAATCTTGTTGCTGTTCAACAGCTGCAGCCTCTTCTTCTTGTTCCTGTTGGACATCGGCTGCTTCTTGTTGTTGTTCATAGTTGCTGTAAATGATCGGGAACCAGTCAGAGGAGTTGTCGACTTCTTGTGGGATTGGCCGTTGCTGTTCAGTTGTGGCTTCTTGTTGCTGCTCCATGTAGGTAAAAACAACCGGGGCCCAATCGGAGCAGTCGTCAACGTACTGTGGAGTTGGTTGCTGTTGTGGTTGCTGTACATGTTCATCTTGCTGTTCATCTTCTTGTTGTGGCGGCAAAGAAAATATAAAATGGTACCAGACGTTGGGATAATGGAATCTTACGAAGGACTCCAGTTGTTCTTGTCTTTGGTGGTGTATCCTCTTTCTCGCTCGATATTTTCGACTTCGCTCAGCGTCTGTCGTTCTCCTGTTTGTTCCCTCCATCACTTGTGCTTCGTCTACATTGAGAACTGAAGTATAACTATTTGGACAGATCTCTCCTTATTTATTTCCAAGAGTAAATAAAAAAAGGATTGAATGCTTCACAATAGAGGATAATCATTATTATCTTTCAGAACACGCACGGCATCCCTATGTGATGTCCAAATGATCGTAAATAAACGACTGAATGCTTCACAAAAGAGCGATAATCGCTACTGTCTTTCAGAACACGCACGGCGTCCCTATGTGATGCCCAAAGTAAAGTCCCAGAAGACATGGGTTCGAATCCCACACCTGGCAATTATTTTTCTTCAAGACAAGACAAATCGATGGTGTTAATAAGAGATATAACTTCAGTTTCCCACAGAAAACATCGGATAATTTTAGCGACAACAGCAACAGACAACCTTGACGAGCTGCGACGTGTAGTGGCTGTTGGCTGTCCTCGTCAAGAGAATGAATATCTGCACCTTTATTAATCAAGTACTCGACGACTTCAATGTGCCCTCCATGGCAGGCAGCATGTAGAGGAGTTCTTGCCAAGCTTCCTCCTTTTTTTTCTATGTTTACTCCACCATCAACCAGCTCTTTTACTTTACTTTACTTAATTCTCCTCTATCAGGTTATCTATCAATCTATAAAGTTGAAAATTATTTACAAGCACACAAACTTAAAATCAAATATTTAAAATTTTTAAGACAAAGTATCCAAATTATCTATAATCACACGCTTATTATAAACTACTCTATAATCTTTAGCTTCTGGTTAACACACTCTTATCATTTCTGTCACGCACTATTTTAAACGGAATATTTACACTAATGGTTTTGGACGTACACTTTCACCATGTTCCTCATGGTGAATAGTCCACCATTAGAAGCTATATTTTTGTTGTGAATTTGGACAATATTTAAATATCATTGTCCACTTAGACCCCTATTTTTAAATTACGAGCACGACTCTTGATCCGGGGAAAACTACACCAAGCTAGCTCTTGTCCCCACTAACAAAATATTAAACACGTGTCGTTTGTTTTCCTGAGCACGTTTCCTGTTCTTTTTTAGTGCTTTAGACATGCTTGATACGTCTCCAATAGTGGATTGGTTTCATGTGTCACATTCTCCATTTCGCATGTCACATTTCGTCGCATGACTAGAAAACAAGTAAATGAAAACCAAACTTCGTGAAACGAGAATCATATGACCTAACTCACGAGTTTTATTTATTGACTATCGTTATACAACGTTATGACTCAAAGACAAAGAATGACGAGAACAGAATTCGAATGAGACGACGCGACGCTGTACGTTACGCTGTACGTTGGTTACAGTCAGGGCGCTTATATACTTGGCGGCGCAACGGCAATGGGGGAGCTGATCGACATGTGATGCGGGGCCTGGCAACGAGTAATTGATATTCACTGGTCAGCGGTTGTTACAATGGTTGATAACATGGATCCTTTCCTTAGCAACAATTTTTTGCTTGTAGCTAGGTATAAAGCGGTAATACTCTACATTTTACAAGGCCGAAATAAAAATGTCACCAAAGTTTTCACGAATAATTGTAGGATGACCGACAGGGTATTTTCTTGTTTTGTTAACAAAAAGATAGAGAGAAGTAAAGTCGACATACTCAATAGTTTCGTCTTGTTTTGCTTCGCGAAATAACTTAAACCCTCCAGGCTTTCCTCCAAAAAAACTAGCGATAGGCCGGAGGTCTGTGACAATGTCAAAAGTGTCCAAAAACTGTTGCATTTCGTCTGTTTCTCTAAGTTTCCTAAAGTTATGTTCCCATATTGTTTTAACAGTGTAACCTAGATCGCGTAATCGTTGCAGTTCGCGTTGAATTGTGTCCTTGTAAACGTCTTCCATCTTCCTTTCTTTATAAAATGGGTGGTCCCCTCTAACATCAAAACATAACGGGCACGCATGGACCAGGCGAAATATTGGCTTTTTTATATAATTCTAATGCTAACTTTTTCTGAATTAACCTTCCTAATTTAATTTGTCTTAACTTTGGATTATTATCCGCTAACCCCTGCCCTACAGCTAAAGCTCGCCCACAACACAGATTATCTTTGTACTTAATGGTTATAATATATCTTTTAACTAAAGTGTCTTTAGAATAATCTAAAACTTTAAGAGCGTTCTTATTTCTTACTTTACCCGACCCGGTTGGCTGTTTGACGGCTACCACATCGATGAAAAAAGACTCTTCTAACGGGATATTGTCGTTACTTTGTGAAACTTTGGTGATCTTAGCCAACACTTTATTTGCAGTCATTTGGATCGCTGGAAGAAGTCGTGTGCTGATAGGTGCCTTTAAAGCATCAGAACGATTCATCACACGCATCTTGTCTTCGAGCGGTGTTTGTAAGTCACACTGGTCTTTTACCTGGTAATAAAAGTAACACCCCGATTAATATATAAACTGAACAATTCACTAGGTATTACCCAGTACTACATACACGAAGAACATTTTTATTTAAATTATAATTTTCACATTATAACACAATTAACGATATTCACTATACCTTGTCTATAGCGTCTGTGAACACGTCTGAGAGTTCCGTCATGATGTCTTTGTCTCTTTGACTTTTAACGTTCCTTCTTCAGGCAGAGACTCCATGGAAGCACGATACACGCACGACGTCGCGCCAAACTTTTTGACATATCTTTCAGATACTTTGGTTAAGTTAAAATTCACTTCGGTCTGCACAGGTTGTTGTGGTTCGGGAACCGATCTCAAAGCCTCGCGTTGATCAAGGTATTTTATACCTCGTTCTACCATTTTGGCAGACTTCTTTTGGTACTTCAACACTTTCGCTAAACCTGGTTCTCGCTTTCGCAACTCTTTCGCATCTTTTTTGAGAAGCCTTCTTGTTGCTACTCACAGCTTTTGAGTGAAGACATTCACAACGAACAGTAATGTTACTCGTGGAATTCATTTTCAAAAGTATAAACGCGAGAATGGAACGTAATGCTTAGTTAAAAACGGAGATTCACAAAGATACAATTGCTCAAGTGACAGATTGTGTGAGGAAACTCACATCGACAGCCTCTTTTATAGTTTCATTAAGTATTCATAGCATGCATGAAAGTATTGTACATTACATTAAAACCACACAATAAAAAAATGTTTTAAAAATATTGTATTGATTAATTCACACTCAACATCGACAAAAAATACGCAATTAAATAATAAAGCGCCTGACAAAACGCAATAATCCCCGATAAATGTAATTAACTGTTCCCCGACAAAATGCAATTAAAATGTTCAGTTAAGAGTTCCTGACAGATGTAATGTTTACGAGTTCCCGCCAAAATGCAATTTAAATTGTTTTAAGAGTTCTATTGTTCACCTTCAGAAGATTCAAGAGACTGTACTCGTGTTTTCTTTTTTGGAGGTTTGTCTCTTTCTTGTTTTCTCTCCTTTACAACTCTTTTCATTCCCTTGGGTTTTTTCTTAGGTTTGCTGTCCCCCCACATGAAAAAGTCGCACTTTTCATCAACGTTGGTTTCCTGACATCTGAAATACAGTCGACCTGGATTGGGCACTGAATTGGACACCCACAAGCTTGCAACTTCGTCGCAATCACATAACGGAACCAAACAAAACGTATTCACCTCCTTTTGTCTTGAACTTGCGTACGTTGACTTGTTTCACCGACTTTATGGTAAAGAACTCTTCGGGTTTCGTGCGTTTAGGAAAGACTCGATGCCGCTGGCACTCTTTCGCTTGCCGCCTTCGCCGACTTGGTTTTCCATTGGTTCGTCCATGGGAGAATCGGGCACAAAATCGAGGCTTCTTCCTCTGGGCACAAAAACTCATCGTTGTTCCAATCCTTGAATTATTGGCGCTTTTCATCTTCCGCATACATCATTATTTATTCATCGCTAAACCTAATGTCCGTTAATCACTGCAGCCGCTAATACTAAATGATAAAAACCAAATTCAGTGATTTTGTATGTAGGATTTATCTTTTTTTAGTGTTTCGTGAGTTTTCTTTCGAAATATTAGGTGGTTCTTTTAAAAAAAGAACCGGTTTTCTTTTTGTTTGTCATTACACGTAGCGATTTTGTCAACCGTTGACCAAAGGCTTCTACTTCGACTTTGGCGCAGTGGTGGTAGGCGTTAGGCACCGTGTGATCACCACAGGTCTAGCCACACATTGCTCCAAATAATTTCTCCGCTTTCGGGAGACCAAAGTGCTCCAGATTGACGGAGGGGATCCGTGTAATTTCGCCAACAGGTCACGTTCCTAAATGCCACCTTTGTATGCTAAAATCGAGCCGTTTTCCACTTTTACATAGTTGTAAAAATCTATAACTATATTTGGTAGTTCTTTAAGCAGGAAGGCTTTGACACCGGGTGGTACGCCCAAGGGAAGCGTGTGAATTGCCTTTTCTAATAAAAGTAGTTTCTTTTATCCCTTTGATCTCGCTCCAAATGTCAAAAAATAGGAAGACGCTGCGTTTTCTCCGACTTCCAAAACACCCAACTCCTTGCAAAAGAACTTCCTCTGTATAATAAAACCATCCGTATCTATATAATACATATGATTTTGTCAATGATGGAGCGAATGATTGCCAGCCTTGTATGATTCGCACCGAACTGTACGCTCTTTATAAATTCAGACAATATATAGCTTTGGATAATGCCTCCTTATTATTCTCTACATCTCCTGAATACCCCCATTAAATATACTTTTCAGAAAGACGAAGTCTTTGAAAATGTTAGTTTTGGGTCATTTGACTGCTCATGAGAGTTGTATATCAGCTGTTTAGCCAAGCTAACAGTTTGCTGAAGCTAGCGAACAATTCAAGTGCATGTATATATAACCCAACACTAATTATCACCTATTATTTTTTGATAAAAAAACAGGTTTTGGGGGTTAAAATTCCTGAGTTCAATTTGGAAGATAGGTTATACATTTGGGGTTTTTAACCCTTTAAATATCATCAGTGGAGTAAGAACGAAAAGTAAAAAAATTATTTACATGTGTTTTATCCAATGAAATTTCGTAGATCTTTCAGCAAAGAAAAGGCTTAATGTATTCAAGGAGCAGACTGAAGTGTGGATTCGCTGTTTTTGTATACGCCACGGTAAATTAAGCTGAAAAAATATGGTGTGAATACCGGTGATCGATGAAATATAAGACATGTATTTAAAGGTTTAACGATCTAGTCTTGACTCTTCACTCTTGTGTATTCTATCCTAATTTGAACAATTGAGTTCACAATTTGAACATGCAGGCTTTCACATTCGCGGTTCTGAAACTGGACACATTATAAAAATGAAACATTCAATTAGGGTTACTTACTGTATGAACTATCAATGGTTCACAAGTCAAATGCTGATTTTTTTCAGCAAAAGACAGCACTTCTTCAGAGTAAACCAGCATTAGGCGTTTGTAATATCTGCCAACGTCGATTTCAAACCGTTATTCGTGCCCATTGAAGCAAATTCGGGAAATGTCTATGCACAAAAAGAACTGTAGCCAACATTATTACTTGGAGTACTTTCCATGTCGTCTGATTCATGCTCATCACAATTTCAAAGTCATCTACTAAATTGAAATCAATAGACTTTTCGGGGTATTTATTTAATTCGGCAAAAGTTCAAGAAACAGCTGACTCTTTCGAGAAGTTTGCTGAGCGTCGAGTCGCTAAAATGTTTACCACGTCTTAGCGGTTGGACAGTAACCGAATAAAATTGCTCAAGATCATTCATCAAACATTTCAAGGTTCCGTTCAAAGCATGCTCGGGGAATCGACCTACTCTCCCCAACGCCTTTTTCTCAACTATAGTTTTAGTAGTAGACGACGTATTCGAGTCAGTTGCAGTGTCGTCTTAGTTTGAATTTTCACACATCTTTCTTTCTTTCTTCAATAGAACAGCTATTCGGCAGACTGTTCAGACGATTTCCAACAATTAATTCGCTCGAATCTAAGCAGTTCATATCTGCAGATACAGCTTGATCTGCATTTTGATAGGTACTGACACAAAGTACAAACCCGCCCCCTTCTGCCGTTACTTCCTCCGCATCGTCTTCGCTGAGCTGTTCGCTTGGGCTTTTTTCATGCAATAAAAACTACAGCTCTAATTCTGCAAGGTTGGTTTCGGTTTGCTCCGCGATCGGAACCAACCTTGTAGTATTACTAAGTTCATTAACGCTAATATTACCAATTTCATTCACGTCTAAAGTCATGCACGATGGCGATATCTTTCTTCCACATTTACCAGCGTAGCTGATAATTGCCTTCAAATCCACTTTTGATATGATAAATCTGCAGCTTGGAATGCCATGTTCGGCGAAATGACGCCGTTCTATGTACGTCGTTTTGCTGCACTCAAACGACTCAACCACCGTTTAATCGTACCAACTGGGATGTTAGGAAACAATGCATCGACGCATTGTTTAAAACTATAAAAACTTTCTCCATCTCTGTTTACCTCGACAAGGGATTTTTCTATGGCTTCATCGCCACTGACTGCCTTGATATCTGAAAAGAAAGATAAGTTCATTCTTTGAGAAAACATTTAAGAAATGAAGTTCACTATCTTCGTGAGCAGTCTGGAACGTGAAATCCAGCAATTTGATTTGTTCCCGAGCAGTCTGCCATTCCGGACCGCTGACAGTGAGAATTTTATAAACAAAATGAAAGTCATGTCCGTATATGTGCAACAAGATGGATAATAATTTCAGAACTATCCATTGTTGAAATATATCGTGCTGGTATGTTGTTAGAAATTTTGTTAAGTTTTCATTTGATGTATAGTTCTCAAATCATTTTTAATTCATAAGATGAAAACGGTGAACCAGATACCCGGTCTTAATTAGCATAGGATTTTTCCAACTTTCAACCTGATTTTTTCATAAAATACTGATTTGTTTGAGAAGCTAGATCAAACAATCGAAAGAGTGTTTCATCCTCTAGACAGTCACCCCGAAATTGGTTAAAAAACTCAGCCTATACGGCCTCGTTTTTCAACCACTTCTCGGTGACTGGATATCGGATGAAACACTCTTCCTCGTGTTTGGTCTATTACTTCAAGTTCCCGTGTTTTGTGAAACTTTTTAAAATGTCCACAATGTTCGTCACATTGTTCGTAATACAACATTTACTTCCCACAAGTATTATAGTATTTCAAATGGCTTAATCCTTTTTTTATTCAACTACTTCATGCACAACCTTCAGCAATATGTCAAACAAAAGCAATTGAAAAGTGCTATTTTTAGCTAAAGAGAAAGTACTTTAAAAATGGGAAAACATCTTCCATTTTGGTTTAGTTCGCAAGAAAGATAGGGGCGAATACGAGTTTAACACTTTGTTGAATTTTCGCAGAACGTTCACAACATTCGGCTCGCGCTGCGCTCGCTCGGTCCGTACTAAAAACGTCGGTCCGATATTTCACTAGTACAGACCTCACGCTCGGTCAATAAGTAGTAAATACGTGCGTCAACAAGAAATAAAAACGCCAAGATTTTCCATGTAAAGAGAACGGTGTTTAAAATACCCTTGTTTTTGCTTCGTATCGCATACACCATGTTTGTGTCATAGGCTTTATCCAATTCAGGGATTGGTAGAAGGGATTTGAAGGGTACATCTGCATGCCTACACTGGCAGAAGAAGCGTCAAGATTTGCCATGAGACCAGCAGTCGTTTAAAATATCTGTTTTGCTTCGTATTGCATACACTATGTTCGAGCCATATATATATATAGGTTCAATATATTAAGGATCAATCAAGGCTAAGGTGGTAGTCTATCCTAAATTCCCCAAAACACTATTTTTGCTCTAGTTTCATAACAATTTAATCAATCATCACAAAAATTGGCACAAAGCAAGATCTAATTAGTATACAAATTTTAAGACTATTTAAAGTGAACTGCACTAAATAGTTGCCATGGTAACAACAGAAAACTACGACACAAACAGGAATTTGCGGAAACAATATCTCAAGAAGAAAAATAACTATTAACTCCAAATTTTGTGTGGTTAGTTCTTATGTCCTATAGTGTGGGTTAAGTAGACAGAATTTCATTCGACCAAATATTTCTGTCCGCACGCTGAAAAAGCACTGTTTCCATGGTAACCATGGCAAAACTGCAAATTTTAGAAAACTGTCTATTTAACCCATAAAGTACTATAAGATACACCTACAGTCCAAAAATGAAGGCAAAACATCAAATCTCCTTCATTTTAGACTTTCCACAAATTTGATAAATCAAAACTCTTTCGTTTTGAGAATATCGAGGTTAAAGATGAACTAATGTTTCGTAGCAACTCTCGACCATGTCCAGCATACAAATTCTACAAAAATGTTATTTGTGTATTCAAGGAGATGCAGTAAGATACATATATGTTCAAAATAGCTGTCTATCTTCCTCAAAACTGTTATAAATTAAGTATCTACATACCAAAACCAAGTGTCATTTTCGTTGCCTTGTTGCAACTACTTCAAATGTTGTAATAACAAACCTAATTTGAGGCTGCTCATTGTTCTTGATCTTTTCTGGTGCTCTCTTTCTCTTCTTGGACTTAGTGCTGTCAACTGGCTTGGCACTTAGACCAAATCCACCAGGTTGATAAGATTTCTTATCAGCTTTATCCTTTTTCTGGGCACGGAGTTTTTGCCTTTTCTTTCTATATTTTTCACTTACTTTCTTAGCTGCATTCTTTAATCTCACATCATCCTGCTTTCTGAGGGCTCTCATTGTATGGACTCCAGGGGTAACACCACACAGGTCCAAGGCCACTGCCTTGCTTGCAGCACCAGTGTTAAAAACTGCAATTGTTTCACATGCCGCAATACGTACTCTTCTTGCACCGCAAAACTTAGTTTTTGGACACTTGGACCAAAGTATCCCATTTGCTGCCTCATTTTGATTCTGGGTGATCCCTTTCAAACACCTATTTAGGAGGTCATCTTTGGATAGCCTTGTAAATACTGGATCTAGTTCATCCATAAATACCTCAGGGAACCGATTATCCTCATTGTACAATTGAGTTTCATCATTCTTGTCTTTCCAATATCTGCACCATGTATCTGCAGATTTTGGGCAGTACTGATGCTGATTTTCCAATGAAAGTTCTCCATTCTTTACCATGTGGTGCTGAATTGCCTTTATACTGGACTTCATACCTTCCAAATTTCCTTTATTCCCTCGAATTGCTTTGCCGTAATAGTTTTGCGTTTTGTCAATAACTTTGTCCGTCAATCGTGCCTTTCCTCCAACTGTTTTACCATCCGAAAGTTTCTTTCCCTTCATATTATTCTTGTATTTTCTCAATGCAGTTCCAAGTCTTTTTTGAACATGACCCACGCATTCTTCTTTTTTAATTTCATAAGCTGGACCAAATTTCTTTTCCAATGCCGCCTTCACCCGACCAAAACTGCTGCTGTCTCCATCACCGACAAAGGTCGTATACTTTAACTTTCTTGTCTCAATACTTCTGGTGAATATCTCAGCAGCAGCCACAGCTTCCATCTCCTCGGACGATCCTTGGTGATTTATTTCACATTTTCCTTCATGAGCCTTCTTCCATTCTTTATACTCATTGCTTTCTTGATCCCAACAATTATGAGCTTTACATTCATGGCAGAAGAGAGACTTCACTTCATAATCTAGAATTTCACCAGTCTACTGAAATTACAAACACTACTCCTATCTTGGACGAGTGTCCCCTTTTCTGCCAGGTACCATCAACTGTCACTGAAATGCAAGCAATCTTCTCTTCCCCCTCTTCCTCTATGTCATCCGGCCGTTCGATCGAAACCTTTTCCCATAACCTTTTGGCAGCATCTTTCATTACCTCTTCAGCATTGCTTTTGGTAGCCTTTTCAATTTGAATAAGATGCTTATTGTATGCCTCTTTAGCTACAGGTGGAGGTAAGTTCATTACCGCACAAAACTGTGATAGTCCAGCATGCCCAACCTGGCATGAAGCCACAGCTGCTCTACGGTTGACTTCATGGGCCCCACCACCCTTGCCACCGAGTCGTTTACTTGTTGACAATGGAGTCACTTCTTCACAAGATGAACACTTTAAGAACAAAGACTCTGATAAACCTTCTCTTTCGCTGTTTTTTCTGGTAAAGTTTAAGTTTTGATGTAGCTTTACGGCAGGAGCTACATATTGCTGCGGTAGATATGCAATCGTTCAAAAGAACGGCATCTTGTATCTTGAATCCTTTTGCCATTTCAATATCAGGTACCGATCCCAATCCAACTTTTTTCGCTTGTTTGCGAGTCAAAATCCCACTCCTACTTTCAAATTTCTCAAAAGAAGTGTTTAACAGCTTCTTAGTTGAAATATTTTCAACAGCAGGACTTGAAATAGGCATAGGATTAATGTCGCTCAAAGCAGACGAACTGCTAGGATTCGCATCCATAGTTGCTGCATCATTTCTCGACTCGTTGGCTTTCTCCTGCGGTCTTACACCATAAAAAACCCCTTCTTTTTCTTTTTTTAACAGATCCTTTCTTTCTTCTATCATTCCTCGCCATTTTTATGCAAAATAATCACTTAAAAACGCTTTGTAAATCACACGATTGAAAGAGATTGTTCGATAACAGTATCGCTTCGAAGACAACTTCGGCAGTGACTTCGGTAGCGCAACGTAAACAAACGGCAAATATTCGTAGTTTTAACCTGCACTCAGGCCCCATTTTTGTTGCAGGCAAAAAAGGGGGGATGTATTTTGTCCAGAAAGGGGTTGCGGGGAAAAATCATATATTTGGGGGGCAGAGAGGCCATAGCAACCAAAGTAAACAAACTATCGCAAATGGTTGCTATTCAAAATTTTATGACATCCTTCCAGGAAAATGGATATTTTGCAAAAATTCTTTCAAATACCGGGAAAAAAAGTTCAGGGAGTTAAAATAAAATAAGTAAAGAAGTCAGTAAAGCCAAAAAAATTTTAAAAAAAAATTCCAACTTTTGATCGAAATTTAGGGTATACTACCACCTTAGCAATGCAGCAGTTTTAGAGAGAACAAAAGCAGCTACAAAATAAATAGTCTAGAAACTACTGACGGTATAATATGGATATAGAATTTATCAATGTTTGTTTAAACGAGAAAAAAACTTTAACCTTTTATGAATGGCTTTTTGAGACGTTTCCTTCGACGAGTAAAATCATCTTGAGTTAGCCAGAATAAAAAAATAAAGTTGTTCCACAACAACAATGTTCATGAAAAGGGTTAAAATGTGTTTAAAATAAATTTAACGATTAAGACTTTATGGCCCGAGTCTAATGTCGAACTTTTCATGAATCGGACTCAATGCAAATTAACTTAAGAAAACATTCTCTAGTATTCATTGTCTTTGACTCATTGATCATGAAAAGTTGAACGTTAGATTCGCTTCTAATACTCGAGTGACTGTCGTGAACTCCTTAACTCGTCAATATTAACACTTTTCACTTTTTCAATTTGTAACCATTTAAAGTCTAAAGTTTTACTAACATATTCATTTTGTTAACACAAGCGTAAGTAACAAATGGCTGACATACGTCTGAGCGAGAACGCGATTCGACGACACATTATGCGCATAAGCCGTTTGAACGATAGTTTAATTTGTTTGGGGAGATACCGCTCAAGTGTCGACTTTGTTTAAAGTTAACAAACCCGCTGAAACAAAATTGTATATAGTTTAAACTTTACTATTGATAGAGAAGTAATTTAAACCTCACTTGCATGCTCTCTCACCTAACTGTCGTGCTTTCATAAGTCAATGGAGCACGCCAAATCAAATTATATTACTTATAAAGTTTGTCCAGACCGTCTTGAACACTTGCGTTGAGATTTTGAGCGAATATTACTCGTAGTAACGTTACAGATGTTACGAAACATGTAGTTTGCTTTCTTAAGTTTAATTTTGCTGGTCTTCTCAGTTTCCAAACCGTTAGGTTTATTTAAGGCTTAATTGATGTCACTCTTCAGTGTAAGCCAAGTAACTGCATACGAACTGCAACTTCAAGCTCTAAACATACTTATACGTGGAATAACTCCATGTTGTTTCCTGCATGTCTTACAAGGTTTCAGTAAGTTTAGTATAGTTGTTATTGTTTATACAGCTACGTATACGTAATTCAGTCAAAGTAGTTTGATGCCACATATAGCATAATTACGACATATTAGTGTTCGTAAAATTTTGTGTTAGTGGTTAGGTTAGTCTTGGGCTGGGAGTGTTTGCTGTTTCTACAGTTCCAACTAAACCAATGCATTTGAGAGATAAATAAAGATTCAGAAAGTAACCTGTGTCGTGGTTATTTAATCGTCCTTGGTTTTTCAGCATCGTAGTCGTGGAACTATTAAGGTGCCCCTAACTTTGACAGTTTTTATTGTCTTATTTGGAAGAACTTTTAAAAATGATAAAGTAACTTTTTTGGAAGATTTTCGCTTTGCTTTTAGGATATTTCATTTTGTTTGACATGCAAATGTCCGGAATTTACATCACTTATGCATAATGACTTCTCAGAGAATTTTATATAACTTTGCGTTCATCAAATAAAACACTAAAGTATGAATAACATGTGTGCGTGTTTCTCCAACAACACCAAACTTCTCGATTTTAAAGGATTTCGTTCGAGAATGAAAGAGATACACAAACTTCTTAGATAAGTCATTATGCATGTGTGACGTAAATTCCGGACATTTGCATTTCAAACAAAATGAAATATCTCAAAAACAAAGGGAAAATCTTTAAAGTTTACTTTATCATTTTAAAAGTTCTTCCAAATAAGACAATATAAATTATCGAGCTTAGGGGCACTTCAACTAAATAACTCGGGGATTAGGGAGCTTAAGGCTGGATTGCCATGCACTAGGCGAAAATATGTCGTACAAAGCGATATTTTCTTTTGTCTCGTAAACTCTCAGGTGGAAATTATTAGCCAAGACAAAAGGAAAAAGTCGTTTCGCTCAAAAAATATCGCTTAGTGGAAAACAGCCTTAAGCAAGCGCTAGGACGACGACGGCAATCTAAACTTCAAGATGGTGTCCAGTCCGTTCTGCGCATGATCGAAAAACGTACCACATGCACCACATGTATACGTTTAACTACATCTCGTATGCAAATGCTAGCACTTAGGAGCGCATATGACTATGAATTTGCAACCTCAGTGGCTCAATGGTTAGAGCGTCTAACCAGTCATTTGAACGTCGCAGTTTCCGTCTGGGGTCTCAAAAATCTTTTCTGAGAAATTGAGCTTGACGAACGTACACCAAACGTCTGTTAACTTTCAGTATCTCGCAGAAACCACAAATCATTTACGTAATATTGAGTACTTAATGTGTTTTTCGACATCCAAAAGCTTTAGAGTTCTAAAAGGATTTTGTCTCATAGTTTAAAGTCAAACTCGACTAACATTTCGTTTCACGAGTGAACGCCGTCCTGAAGACGTGAAAAAGATATGAATAACGTATGTAGAATGGGGGTGACGTTAGGATTATACTTTTGGGACTATAAACTATTTTCTTTGTTGTGTAAGAAAAATTCTATTGTATTAAGGACGTTGTTGTTGACGTTTGCGCTGTATTTGCTAGCTTTCTATTGTTTGGAATCGCGCGGAAAACGTCATAGTGGCTAACAATTGACGGGACCGAAAAAGATGGCGGCGGTACATTTAACCATAATGCATTGCGACATCAAATCAGCTTAAATAACAATTAAACATTGTTTATAATGCTAAAATGGATTAAGCAAAACTTCATTCCTACCAAAGTTTACTCTTTTGAAATCCTATCTTCTGATTATTCTGCAAGAAACACTACGTGCGCAAAGGATTGTGGTTAAATGTACAAGACGCCATCTTTTTCGTTACGGTCAATTATGAACTTCGATTTACGTTAAGAATGTACAAATGTTTTGTTTTACGTTAGAATAGACCTTATTCCAAAATGGCCGCCGAATTAAAATCCTCTTATATACATTTAAGAAATTCAAAACAATTTTTACTTTAAAACGACGTCATAAGGGCTAATTTATGTGTACGTAAAATAATTCTAATTCGGCGGCCATTTTGGAATAAGGTCTATGGATCGTTTTCACTCGCGTGATCGGTGGCCCCATTGGGGTGGTGAAACAATACGAATTTTTTGAATAAGAATAGAGCTAAATTCCCATAGGATAAAGACGGTACACCAATATGGCCGCCATTTCACTGTTTCGGTACACCAATATGGCCGCCATTTCATTGTTTCGGTACACCAATATGGCCGCCATTTCACTGTTTCGGTACACCAATATGGCCGCCATTTCATTGTTTCGGTACACCAATATGGCGGCCATTTCACTGTTTTGGTACACCAATATGGCCGCCATTTCACTGTTTTGGTACACCAATATGACCGCCATTTCACTGTTTCGGTACACCAATATGGCCGCCATTTCATTGTTTTGGTACACCAATATGGCCGCCATTACATTGTATCGGTACACCAATATGGCCGCCATTTCATTGTTTCGGTACACCAATATGGCCGCCATTTCATTGTCTCGGTACACCAATATGGCCGCCATTTCACTGTTTCGGTACACCAATATGGCCGCCATTTCATTGTTTCGGTACACCAATATGGCCGCCGCGACGTCAGATAAACGATCTATACGGACCTTGTGAAGTGAATGAATAATAAAAATTTCATTTAGGATATATGCTAAAACATGGTGAAAAGAAATATCCATGGTCTGGAAGTACTATTTCAAAAACGAGTTCAAGTGTTTGATCACGGTATCAAAACACGAGAAAGCTAATGAATCTCGAGGGGCGAAGCCCCGAGAGATTCATTAGCTTTCGAGTGTTTTGATACCGTGATCAAACACGCAGAACGAGTTTTTGAAATGGCTTCTCAAATGAAAGACAATGAACCAATGAGCCACCGTTGTGGGAGTTGTGGATGTTTTGTGATACAATTTTACTCAATCGTATCGTGTTTCCTGTTTAATTAACATAAATGAAACTCTAGTGTTTGATGAAGAAACAGATCAAACACTAGTGTTTGATGCAGTGCTTTACCGTGCTTCACAGCCCATTCACGTGACGGAATGGAGCTGTCTAATTGAGTAAAATTCTCATGAATTATTAATGAATTTGAGAAGACCGTTTAAATAATTGTTGTGTACCTTCAGGTCCCACTTAACATTAACCGTAGCTCGATTGGTAGCCCCTTAGCTAGAAGTTTACTACTTCAAAATCTACCTGTTTGGTGTTGTGGGCGAAACACACTTGCACGCTTCCTTTGAATTAATTCCGTATAATAATTTCTCAAGCTCATTAATAATTCATGAGCTAATTAGCCAATCAGAGAAAACTATTTGGTCATGTGCATCAGTTTTGAAACCCGGTAAAGGTCGCGCAGACTGAACTCATAATTAAGAAATTAGATAATAAACGGCACAAGCAAAAAACGTTTATTACCACTTTTCTTAATTATAAATTCAACATGAGACCATCAGGGTACTAATATACTCCATTTCTTGGAAAACAATAAAAATCACTTGGCCTGCAACCTCGTGATTTTCATTATTTTCTCGTGTTTTACAAACACTCGAGAACAATGAAAAATATCAGAAACGCTGGGACGGCTGAGTCATGAAATGTAACTTCTGGCAACTTATGAACGTTTCTTAAACTTACCTCGCGCGATTGATCACTTCCGACATATTGACAGATCAAGGGCTAGGCATCTCCATTGGTCAATACTCCATCACGTGACGGTTTCACTCCCCTCGTTTTCTCTAATATCCTTTCTCCGCGGTCGTAAATGCTCGTGTCTCGGGTTTCGTTCGTCCTTCGTCGTGCAACCGTAGCCCGCGCCTGCGATACGCTAATGATATATACCGCATTATTCAAGATGGCTGAATATAAGAACTAAAGAAGAAGAAATACAGGTCAGTCGGGTGTGCTCCCTTGAGCTGTTCTGTGAGTTACGCGGGTTAAACATGTCAGTGGGTCAGGTTAACGTATCAGCTAGACGGTAAACCAGGTTTCTGATCAGGATTTATGGTGTTTGTTAATGGCAGACGACTCAAGAATCCAAGATGACCCAGAAAATTGCATGATACAATGTTTTATGTATATACCATGCTATTTCGAATTCTTATGTTATGTTTTACAGGTAAGGTTATATTGTTCTCTGGCAACACAACGTTGGCCAATGCATTTTGATTATACTAACATTGCAGTGCGTTGAGGGTCCAGTGAAGTGCATGGGGGGAGGGATCTACAGACTACACTGCATGGTGGCCGAAATTACTGACTCAGAGACACTTATAATTCTGCGAGTTTTTCAACTTTCTTGTAAAATATGTTTTTAGAATTCAACAGAGTTAGAAGTAACACAACTCTAATAGAGTTCTATTTGATTTGAATTCTTATATCTCGAGTGTATGAACACAATATTTTTTCATGTGAATAAGTTTGCATGCAAACACATAACAAGAAGCCTGGGTCAGGTGGGGTGTGCTATCTCCCAGGGATTAGGTTTAGTTATAGAACAAAATAACGTAGTGCTGGACAAATAACCAAACTCAGTAATTGTCCATGACTGGACATATAACAACTTCCATAAGTTTATCATTTACTTGCCTGGTGTTGAGCATTTGAATCAATACTATTGATGCTGGGACATTTAATAATAATAAAAAAGTGTGATGCAACAATACCCGCATTCAGCCGAATTGAAACATTTTAGACAAAAGTTTACCGATGTTTGATTAAATTTAACTTAAATTTAAATTTAACTTTGATTAAATTTAGGTAACTCTGCAGTTTGTGGCCCAAGTAACACTCTCTTGCCCACTCCAGTAACTCCACCCAAGTTTGCCCACTCCACCCGAGTTTACCCACTCCACCCGAGTTTACCCACTCCACTCAAGTTTGCCCACTCCACCCGAGTTTGCCCACTCCACTTAAGTTGGGCCACTCCACCTGAGTTTGCCCACTCCACTCAAGTTTGCCCACTCCACTCAAGTTTGCCCACTCCACCCGAGTTTGCGCACTCCACTCAAGTTTGCCCACTCCACCCAACTTTTCCCACTCCACTCAAGTTTGCCCACTCCACCCAAGTTTGCCCACTCCACTTAAGTTGGGCCACTCCACCTGAGTTTGCCCACTCCACTCAAGTTTGCCCACTCCACTCAAGTTTGCCCACTCCACCTGAGTTTGCCCACTCCACCCAACTTTGCCCACTCCACTTTGCCCACTCCACTTAAGTTGGGCCACTCCACCTGAGTTTGCCCGCTCCACTCAAGTTTGCCCACTCCACCCGAGTTTGCCCACTCCACTCAAGTTTGCCCACTCCACCCGAGTTTGCGCACTCCACCCAACTTTGCCCACTCCACTCAAGTTTGCCCACTCCACTTGAGTTTGCCCACTCCACCCAAGTTTACCCACTCCACCCGAGTTTGCCAACTCCACCCGAGTTTGCCCACTCCACCCAAGTTTGCCCACTCCACCCAAGTTTACCCACTCCACCCAAGTGTACCCACTCCACCTGAGTTTGCCCACTCTACCCGAGTTTGCCCACTCCACCTGATTTTGCCCACTCCACTCGAGTTTCCTCACTCCACCCGAGTTTGCCCACCCCATATGAGTTTTTCTAACCTCTTCCCAATCAGAGCCCACAGAGTTGCCTGTGAAGAAGGCTGGAAAGCCCAAAAATTTAATATTAATTGCAATTGACACACATTCTTTACACATATAAGTTATCAACTTATCTCCTGACATGATTAGCAAGGGTTTTGACAGGATATACACAATACACTATTATAGTATACAAATAGTAAATAACCATGCCTCTTGCTGTGGCAAAGTTGTCATTTGTCAATGCAATTCCACCAAGTTGTCCTTTGTTATGACAAATATAGAGATAAAAAAACTGTACAGCAATGCACACCATGGAGTCCATCAGTTAATTTGCAGAATTTGTACAAGCTAATAAAATATGTTCTAAACCGACATACTGATAGTGTCGAATCGATGCCTGGAACAACAGTCCGTATAAAATGGCACGACCCCACAAGCTTGTAGCTTAAAATCCTTAAATTGAAATATTAAAATCAAATTTTAATTTTAAATCAAATGATTCAGTGATGGGCTTATAAATGAATACTTCCATAAGCAAATATTTTAAAAGACATGATGTTTCGATCTTACCATGAATTTTCCTTCGAGGAAGAAGATATTAAAATTGCTTGAATTGAACCTTCCAAAATTGAACTTGAACCTTTGAACCCCTAGCCTGCGAATACAGCCGCCTCACATCGATGAGGCGGCTGTATTCGCAGGCTATTGTACCCCAAGTACGGGTTGTGCAATAGAGCGTTTTCATCTGACGTCACGGCGGCCATATTGGTGTACCAAAACAATGAAATGGCGGCCATATTGGTGTACGGTATGGGAATTAGCTCTTTCTTATTCAGATATTTCGTATTGTTTCACCACCCCCATGGGGCCACCGATCACTTGAGTGAATATCCAAAAAATATATGGGAACATCCAAATATCCAAACCACTGACCTATATATATATAACTTGACTGCGGGTGCTGGCCAAAAATGTGTCCCCATTTTCACTTTCAAAATGGCGGCATTTATGGGTCCTTCTGCTAATGGTAGCTACCACTGACATGTACTTATCGCAGGAAAAAATAATATTTATGTAAATACAAAGCGATTTTCTTACTTTATTAATAACTCGTTCCTGGGCGAGGGTCGCAGAGGTGAATAAAATCGTCTGGCGTTGGCCAGAATAAAATACTAAAGACCAATTCGGACAGGAAAGAGTTGGAGAGATAGTTTATAAATCGTTCCTATCCGAGGGCTTTCCCAGAGGCGAATAAAATCGCCTGCCGTCAGCCAGAATAAAATACTAAAGACCAATTCGGACAGGAAACCGGGCTGACTCGTGTCACGAAATTCTTTTCTTGGGCACAAAAAATATTTTAATCACCGTTAGGATTAATTTACATCTAAACTAAACCAATTCTTCTTTGTACATTTAGTTTATGCGAGTTTCAAAACCACAGTAAGATCCAGCCTGGCTCATGTAAACAGGCCAGAGGTGAATAAAATTGTCTGGCGTTAGCCAGAATAAAATACTAAAGGCCAATTCGGACAGGAAAGAGTTAATGCATGCACAGTTGGTCATTGTTAATTTCTTGTGGAGCGACTCAAGAGGCCTGCTGGATTATTTGTCTGACCAAATAGGAATATCAGTAGAACGTGTAAACAAAATATTTCGGTGCAATCGGTGTTTTTTTCCATGTATATTATTTATGTTTGTTGCTGAGCGGCGCGGGACGTTTTCATGAAAAGAGTCTTATAAATCGTTTTCATCTGACGTCACGGCGGCCATATTGGTGTACCAAAACAATGAAATGGCGGCCATATTGGTGTACGGTATGGGAATTGGCTCTTTCTTATTCAAATATTTTGTATTGTTTCCCCACCCTCATGGGGCCACCGATCACGTGAGTGAAAACGATCTATTGTAGTTCTGAACTACAATACTGATAATAATATTCCTAGATAATTACTGTTGTACTTTCTAGCAGTCTGAATTAAAGCCTGGTTTCCATATAGCCGCAAGAGTCGCCGGCATGTCGGCGTCCTGCCGGCGACTTAGCCTGCGACCTAAAGCCTGGTTTCCATATAGCCGTAAGAGCCGGCGGCATGGCTGCGGCAAGGGGCAATGGTCCAATCGCATACAGCTTTTTATTGCTGGCTAATTCACCACTGGCTATGATTGCAGATTGCCCCGGTATGCCGGCGGTGTCGCAGTCACATCGACGGCGGCACTAGAAAAGTTGAATTTGGTTCAACTTTCAACGTTCCTGCGGTGCCGCCGACCTACGAATTTTTTATGAAAACGTCTGACGCCGACATGCCGGCGAGGACGCCGTTTCTCTAACATCATGTGATCAGTGTTAACCAATCGAAATATGTGTATCAGGAGAAATGTTGATTAGGTAAAACATAATCAGTCAGCAAAAGCTAACACTATTTGTATGTGTGAAAGTTTATAAGAAATTCCCATATTGTACCAAATACTGATGAGTGACACAAATGTGAATAATTACCTATAAAAGTATTCTCGATCTTGGAGTTCTAGCTCGCGAAATAGAGTATGATATTGACCATATTCCTGTCTTTGCCCAAATATTTCCCTTACCCAAAATTTATGCTTGCGTTTTGCCTTATATTTCCTCTGACGATACCTTGTGGTATAGAAGTAACAGCCAGGGACGTAGCGACCGGGGGTGTGTGGGGGGGTGCTACACCCCCCAATGGAAACGTTTCGAGAAAATCAGGTAAAATTGTGACGATCGGTAAAAAAAAATCAGGTAAAAAATCCGGTAGATTTATGTGCTAAAATGTGAAAGGTTAGAGAAATTTTCTTTCTCTACTCATTATCTTGCGTATATATGCAGCGGCCGCGGGTCAAATGACATGTATATCATATTATCACAGGAAACACAATGACAATTACCATGTGCGCTCACGCATTTTTGAAAAAAAAATCTTGTCAGTGAAGCATCTGATCAAAATCCAGTCCACTTGAAATCTGCGTATGCAGAGCTCATCGATACTTGCGACAAGGTCGTCACAATGCTCAGTGACACGAAAAGATTGGCGGTGGCTGGGCTAAAAGCTGTGCAGAACCAATCACAGGGCCATGAGTTTGAAATTCTTAAGTCAAATACTCTGCTTGAACACGATCCTGCTAGAAGACCATCAAAATTGACCAGAAACCAAATAAGATATGCAATCCATCTTGGACCGTGTCAACCGCAACTATCAATTTACCCACGAAATGCTGCCCTTACCAAGAAGGGAAAACAAAGTTCATTTTCCAAAACATGGTTTCATGATTACCCTTACTTGGAGTATAGTGTGACAGAGAATAAAGCATACTGTTTCGTTTGCAGCGTGTTTGGAAAAGGTGGCTATCAGAGTATACAGAGAGAAAGATCAGATAAATCTTGGATTGAAGGGATTGATGACTGGTCAAAGATGAAAGGTAGTCGAGGAAAAGACAAAGCCGGAAAGCTCGAGACGCACTTTAGCTGTGGCGCCCACACCTCCGCACTCCGGTACTACACCAACTTTGTCCGCGAAGGTGGCCAGATATACACATTGTTGACAAAGCAGCAGCGAAGAGGCATTATCGACAGTGAAACGGAAAAGGAGAAGAACAGAGAAGTTATCGAGGTGCTCTTTGACGTGGCTAAAACTCTAGCAAGAAATGCGATGGCATTTCGTGGTAACAACACTGATGAAGACGGAAACTTCCGGCAGATTGTCGAACTTCTTTCGCGCCACAACCCAGTGATGAAAGCCTGGCTAGATAACCGTTCTGCGCGTAAGTACCACACGACATACCTAAGCCCACAAAGTCAGAATGAGTTCATTAGCCTACTGAGCGAGGAGGTGAGAAGCAGAATAAGCACTTGTGTGAAAAATGCTGGTTTCTGCTCAGTTTATGGCAGACACCACACCAGACGTGAGTCACAGTGATCAGCTCTCTGTTGCAGTCCGTTATGTCGATACTGAATCCTGCATGCCAAAAGAGCGTTTAGTGAGGATCGCAGTAACTAAAGACAAGACTGGAGCTGGACAAGCAGAAGATATTGTGAAGTGTTTGAAACAATCTGACATCCCATTGTCTACTGTTATGTTCCAAACCTACGATTCAACTGCAAGCATGTCTGGAAAATTCAATGGCGCCCAACAGAAGCTTAGTGAATTGTTAGAGCGAAAGATCCCTTACACAAAGTGCACTCCGCATGGTGTAAATCTGGTAGTAGAGCACGGTTGTACAGCCTCACCATTAATTGGTAAGGTGTTCATGGTCTTGGAGCAGATTTTCGTATTTTTCACCAGCAGCACAAAAAGGCATGAAGAATTGCAACAGAAATCCCATGAAGTTGAAAACTACCTGCAGTTGCGAAACCTTTCCAAGACAAGATGGACAGCCCGTCCCGAATCTGTTGAAGCTGTTTGGAGAAGTCTAGAAGCTATTCTGTCTGCTCTCGATTCAATTAAATATTCAAGATCATGTGACAAAGAGTCGAAGACCAAAGCGCTGGCACTGATCAACAACATTGTCAACATCGACTTCATCTGCGGAATAATGTTTCTGAAGAACGTCATGTACAAGACAAAACTACTCGCCGACTTCCTTCAAGGAGAGACAGTTGATATTGCCGGTGCCATCATTGCGATAGAGTCGACACAAGATTGTCTACAGAAAATGCGAGTAGATGATAAAGCAGTCGACGACCAAGTACAAGCCGCAATGGCAGTTGCTCGAAACATCGGCGCTGACCCAGTTGCTGCAGATTTTTCCAGGTTACATCGAATAAGGACGCCTTCTACACGACTAGACAATCAACCAGAATCAACAGCTATGGAGTTGGCAAGCATCCCTACCTTTTATCGCACCGAATTTTTCAAGTTAATCGACCAATTGTGTACCACGTTGATGGAGAAAGGGAATTCTCTCAAAGACACATTTCAACCTTTCCTGAAAGTGCTGCATCCAGAAAGTCCAGGAACAGTCGAGGACATGCGAACATTGGTAGCTATGTTCCCGTTAGTGTTATCACAGGATTCAAGAGCAGCAATTCACAGCGAATTGGCTGTTTTCTTTGAGTACGCAACAAAGGAACATAAACGAGAACAAGATAAACGCCAGTCGGAAGGTTTGGAAGCAAAACCGATGACATACACAATTGCTGCAAACATCGCTCTTCAAACAGCCCGGAGTCATGGACTCTACAGGTTAGCTGCCAAGGTTTACAAGTTATTTCTAACAGCCGCCCCGGCAGTTGTTACGAACGAGCGATCATTCAGTCTATTGAAGATTGTGAAAAGCTATTCACGAAACAAGATATCAGAAGAACGTTTGAATGATTGCATGATCCTTGCTGCAGAAAAGGATATCACTGACGCCGTCGATGTTAATAAGCTGGCAAAAAAATGGTCAATCTTGAAAAACCGACAACTGTTAATCGAATGAGGAAGCTTTTAACTAATTTTTAAAACATACCAATTACCAATACTACCTATAATGCATAAGTTCATCAGAATATATATTTAAATATACTATATATTCACCAATTAAAATTACTATATTCGTTAGTTTTATCAACCCTTTGAGGCTTTGAACTTTTAGCCTTTAGGACTTGAGAATTGTGAACTTGTAAATATTAGAACGTCTTGATCAGCTCAATGTATGCATAATGTAGATTTTTGTTGGTATACATGTTTTTGGATACATAAATGCATACAGGTTCAGAACTGTGGGCCGTGGGGAGTTCCGTGTTCACATTGCTTTTGTAACAGTGTTAAAAGCACTTGGTGGGAATGGGAAATAATGTGTTGGGGACGCGTGGGAGACTAGGAGTACCTAGCTAAATATTCAGGTAAATTTCAAAAATATTTTTCAAATCAGGCGCGCATACACCCCCCCCCCCCCCCCCCCAACTTCCAAGCCTTCGCTACGTCCCTGGTAACAGCTTAACTTGGTAGAGGAACAACAACCGTTTGTTCACGGCAGATTAAGTTACTACATGTAAAAGAAACCATGGATCATCGTATATTATATTCAATTTTACGCTTTATGTATTTTGTAAGACCTTTAAAGGGCAACATCCTTCGACAACGTGGCGCATAATATATAATAACGCCTAAATAAACTAACAACTTTAATTTGTGGTTCCTTGCCACAACGTTGTCTTAAAAACGTGAAAACGCTTCAGTTGACGTTGTATGTGCAACGAGGACTGTGTTGTGATTATACTCTTGGGACTGTAAATTATTCAACGCTTTGTTTTGGTTGAAAAATAATATTGTACTTGGGTAGTCGTCGTGACGTTCGCGTTTATATGCTTGCTTTATTAAGTCGGTACTCGCGAACCAGACGCAGGCACCGCCATCACATTCTCAACTTTGCCGGCGATGACTGCGGTCGGCAAAACGCCGGCACACCGGCGGCTCTTGCGGCTATATGGAAACCAGGCTTAAAGACGTGCCGGCCGGCGTACGGCACGAACACTTGGCAATAAAATAAACAAGACTGTCAATACACATAATTATATGCTTCATGGAAATCTACAAACATTTCGTTTTATGAAGTCGCCAGCTCTATAAAAAATCGCTGAAGATCACGAGAAAATCGTAAAGAAGCGAGGCGTACCGAGTTCTTCTTAGAGTGTCTTTATCAACCGTTTCCAAGTGTTAATAGCAGACAAGAAACTCGTCAGTTGTCAGGTGTTTTAAAATCCGGTAAACGGCGAGTTTGTCCGTCTATTTTCCCGTCGTTAAAACAAGAAACCGGACGACAAACTATATCAGACTGGGACAGTGGAAGACCGTCAAAACCCGTCAGTCAGAAAGCTTTCATCTTCTATAAATATGAAGACTTTATCGAGTTATAAATAACATAATTCGACTAAATGCCGAGCAAAATACAGGCAGTTTTAAAAACACGTGTCATCAGCCGGTCCTTAGGTATCGGTCAGCGACCTGCACCATTAGCAAAAGGACCCATAAATGCCGCCATTTTGAAAACGATTTTGCGGACACTTTTCCTAACTCAGAGGTAATAGGAGCACGCAGTCCAGTTATATATATAAGTCAGTGATCCAAACATATACATAGCTCGGCAAATGGACTGGGCACGAGTAAGGACATAGGGCACCCAAAACGAATGTCAGGAATAGTGTGCTGCCTGGCGACGCTCGGCAGCAATTACTAATTTTTTTACGCCCAGAGGGTTGTGGTTAGGTTTAGGGCCATGGGGTGTTGTGGTTAGATTTAGGGTTGCTGGGGTGAGACGTTGTGGTTAGGTTTAGGGTCAGGTTTACAGGTGGAAGTCAGGGGTGGGGAACACCGCTGCCAAACGTTTTGCGCATGCGCGACGTCCGAGCTCGTCCTCAGAAAAAGAGCGAGAAAATACTGAAATATTTGGACTGGTTCGAGAGTCCGACACAAAAGTTAAAATTATAACTATACTACCGAAAAGATAAGGTAGACAATTTGTGCATGGCTTCTTTGTCAATATTGTAACATATTCTGAATTTACCCCTTCGTAATTTTCTTTACCCTTTTTTAAAACACAAATGAATAGTCGAGTCTTTACTTAGTTGTCGCCACAGCTTTTCTTGATATTTATTCTAGAGAATTCACGCATGCGCAAACGTTTGGCAGCGGTGTTGGGGTGGGGTGGGGGTGGGATTTAATTTCTTTAATATTCAGGATTATCCTGAATCTCATGGATAATCCATGAGAGGAAATGCTGGTCCGGTGCTCTTTTTTTGAAGTGTATAAAAAGGCACAGGATGAATTGTAGGACTAATCTCGTACCCAGACTCAATCAATGATCTGTTCCCTATGAGGGGCTATACTTCATGTCAACCTCGTTCCCAGGGCCTTTTTAAGATTGAGAGGGCAAGAAAAGGTCCTGGCATCGGCTGGTCACAGCACCCAGAAATACTGGGAACAAAGATCCCTTCATCAGGGTCTTCACTCGAAACGTTAGAAACTATGTTCCATATTTTCGGCAGTACTCAAACCTTACTATATTTCAATCAAAATACTTCCCGGTAATGTATTATCCTAGAGCCTTCGTTTGTGCACGGTGAAGGCTCCAGATGGGTACGAGATTGGACCATAGATATAGTCCTGAGGTATAGTTGTGGACTCATTGTAGAGCTCCAAAAAGGTGGCTCACCAGGCAAAACCAAGATGGTGGCTGAAATGACCAAGTTGGCGAAAGCCAAGAGGGTGCTTTTTTGAGAAAAATTACTGCTTTGAATTAACAGAAAAGAAGAATACATTCAAGACAGAAGTATTTTTGATAGTTTTGGTTGGCAATTAAAGCCATTCACCAGAGTTAATGACCAGTCGTGGGGCAGTGTTTTGCTGAATTTGGCAATCTACATCAACAATAAACAAACGTATCTTAACAAAAGTATTTATACAATACACTCAGGTTATCTTAAGGGAATTTAAGGTAAAAAACGAGTGAAATAAAAGCAAGAAGTTCCATCGCTGAAAATATATCTATTTAACCGATCCAAAATTTGCACATTACGAATTGAGACTAATATTTTTTTCCGAACATACTGATGTTGTTGAGGTTCTCGACAGGCTTGAAACAAATCTTTACAGTTAGTTTTTCTTGAGAGTCACTCAAAGTGACTTGTCCCGTTAGGGTCACTTGAGCTTTTGGAGCGATTATAGAATACCCCGCCACTTTCTGAAATCGAACCAACTGGTACTATGGAAAATTACGATTACCTGACCCCCATACAATGGAGCCATGAACCTTAACCCTAATCACAAATCGGGGAAGTTTGTGGATGGAAAATTACGATTACCTTACCCGCATACAATGGAACCACGGGCCGCGGTAGCACCTGAATGATCTATCTATTACAAGTGGCGGGGTATTCTATAACCTAGCCGAGCTTTTGCCCTGTTGAACCGCCATCTTGGATAATATTGGGGACACTATTTAAGATACTTAATTATTTAAATAAAAACTATGTACAATACTATAATTAATCCTATATATACATTAATCAGATATATACAGAGTGTAAAATTATGAAATACAAAGATTGCAACATTTGTTATTGTTGCCAATAAGGCCGGAGAGATCTTGTTTTCTAATATTATTCCCCATAGTGGGCCCGACCAGGGCCCGTCTCCAGAACCGAGTCGGCAATCTATACCTCCTTTATATATTGATTGGACCTCAGAGATTGGACAGTGCACGGCTACGTGTAAACAGGCAGTAATACCGCACAAATTCGAGCACTCAGGTTCACATTCGTCCATTACCGTGTAAACGTAGTCTTATGTCGGTACTTTATGTTGGAGCATGGCTGCCATAAGAGTCTTTATGCTTAAAAACCAAGCTTAAATAATACATGTTTAGGCAGGCGGTGAAGGGACAACTATATCAAATCGTAAAGGAAACCGCGTATTATAAAAAAAAAAATTAATGCCGACGTTTCAAAACGTGTGACGAGTGTTGGAGAGTCAAAAAGGCAATTTTATTAATTGTTAGTTTTCACTCTTGTGGAACCTGAGAATGTTTTTATATAATTATTAAAATCGAAGACAGAAAAAGAATTTCTTCGTTGTTTTGCGTTTTTGTCCTATATACTTGGCTTATGCTAGATTTTAAGGAACAAAATACCGAAGTTTAATTTCAAAATGTATGTTGAGTGTTTGTGGGTAAATAGAAAATCTTAGACATAAACTAGCTATATTTTTAATAAAGAATAAAGCACCAACGTTTCACAGCCGCTGATGTGCGTCGTCTGTCCAGTGTTTGGAAGTCAAGAAACCAATTATGCGTGGGGTGTTCATATGATCTCATTAACCGGGCTTGTCCCCCTCACACTTATTTCCCTATTAAAATTTCGTTGTGTGTTCTAAAGCCTGGTTTCCATATAGCCGTAAGAGCCGGCGGCATGGCTGCGGCAAGAGACAATGGTCCAATCGCATACAGCTTTTTATTGCTGGCTAATTCAACACTGTCTGCGATTGGACCATCGCCCCTTGCCGCAGCCATGCCGCCGGCTCTTACGGCTATATGGAAACCAGGCTTTATGAGAAAACCGTTCCCACTTACTGGGATGAAGTCGTTATGGAAAAAAAGTTAGTTCTTTTTGATAGAATCAAAGGATAGTTGAAGGTTTTATTGTTTATTGGAATATAAATCTCAATTGTATAATAAAATCATTTGAAGCAAACAAACCTGTGCAATACGACAAAATTGGGATCTCTATTCACGGATCGTCAGACAAGCTAATTTTATTCATGATTTCGCCTCGCTAGGCGGGATGAAAACTACCATATGAACACAAAACAGACTTCGTCCCGCTTACCGGGCCAGCCCGCTTACTGGGATCATGTGAACACCCTCAGGGTCATCAAGCATTAAACTGTCAATTAAAAAACCAGGAAAGTCTTGCCGAAGTCATTAATAGCCCAAACAAAGAAAATCTCATTAATATGCAACTAACCACGCGTAGCATGCATGTAGACGTGGCGTGGCTTGGGATTTTATTCATTCGCTTGCCGCTTCCATCTAATCATGTTCTCAGTAAACAGTATGTGATTGTATTTCCTAGCCTTTCAGGTTGTCTTGAAAGGTAATGTATCTTCAATGGGTTATAAACTTCTTGTCGAATTGTTAAGCATTGCACAGTATACTAATAAATCTAGTTTTCTTCGTATTTTTCTTATAGATTGTTGACATAACCGAGATTTCGAGAGCGAATTTGATCTATTCCAAATTATGCTCTTTCGTCGACGAAGAAGAAGTCGAGGGAAGTCAGTTCGGTAGATAGTAGATAAAGGTCTTCTGCATGAGTCGGCAGAACTTTGTCAAAAAGCCATGAAAACATTGCCAGCTGGCGTTCAACATTGTGAAGCGAAATTGAAAACACGACGGCGCCAGAATAAGAGTGACTTTAATTCAGTCTCATACCGACCTACGGTACCAACCCAAATTTCCATGTGGACGATCCTATAGTTTGTGTGTCAAGTCAATAAAGAAGGGATTGAAGATGAGAAAGTGTAATGGCGAGGCTTTCCCACCAAGTTCAAGAGAGATAAACCGACAGAGTATACTGATCTAATATCAGATGGACGAAGCAAAGCTGAAACGAATCATTACCATGAAAAATTCAGGTAAATATGTATGCTCATAATTACTATTCATTTCTGCAATACCTGTAACCGTTTGAATAAGAGCTCCGGACGATTTTTAAAACGAAGAGATCTTTACGGGATGCCTTTATTCGAGCAGAAATTAAACAGCCGCGCCATTTTCTTAAAATCAGGTTTCAAAACGATTATGAGAAAAGTAGGGGACCGATACTATTCGAGCTGAGCGTTTATTTCCGTGAAAATATCTCGGGGGGAGTCCTTTATTCGAGAAGGGGCTTCATGAGCTTCTATTCGAGCTTTTACGGTCTTGCCATTTGTTTAGCCAGCGATACAGGTTTTTTTCCGTCTATAGCGTTCCCTTATATTAGCAGTTGTTTCACTATTAAATTTGCTGTGCGACAAAGTTCTTTGATGCATTCTATACTGCTCTTATTTAGCTATATTCGCCCCGGTTAGTGTGGTATTGCAGTCGTTTTGCGCCTGACTATAAAATTGCTCAGAATTTAAAGTCGTTTTGATTTCACCTCAAGTCAATTACGTTGATTAGTTTATTTATGCATAAATTAACCGTGCCGCAGTTAATATATAGGTTATTGACCTTGCATATACATGGATCGCGAATCTCGACTGCGCGTCAGAATGACGCGTTCTGTGTCGGGATAAAACTTATTTCAATTTATAACATTAGGCTGAGGAATTCAGTACAATGAGTTCAGAATTGTAAATGCAAATGAAAACTGCAGTTTTAGCCTGAAAATCAGTACCATGTCTGTGGTTTTATACCCGATAAAACTTCTTGACGTCAGAAAGAATACTAATGAACATACAATTTTATATAAAGAATACTAATGAACATAATGAGATTTGCGATCCATGTATTAAATGACCTACTATATCGCTTTAAAACTACGTCTAGAATACTATTTTTTCGGTAAATGACGACAAATATCGTCTGTATCATGAATAAACTAAATCAGTTAATTTCCTCGAAGTTGGTAATTATCTCTTATTTAGTTTCAAATTCAAAGTCGCTTTATCTCTAATCATAGATAATGAAGGGGAACTGGATAGGAAACTTAAAAACGATGTTACGAAACCGGAAACGATGTTTGCATTTTGGTGGTCCCACATGGCTAAAATCAGACACTACTGAACTTAAGTATATTACATTATTGTTTAATTTCAGCAATAGCTGATCGTGGCCATCTGGGACCACCCATTAGGCACGTTAGCCGGTGATTAGCCGCTTTGCATGGAGGACAGGGTGCACGTGGTTGGTCGTCCGCATAATTATTAGGAACTGTACTAAAAAATGGTACTGTCGGTGTATGCATTCAAATTTCAAAATACACAATTACGCGGCCTCGTCGTTTTGTGAAAATGTCGAAGAAAATGACTTGTTCAGATAATCTTGGTCACGATGATAAGGTTAAGGCCATGTCCACACTAATCCGTTTTCAAAGGAAAACGGAGACTTTTTGATACGGTTAGGTCTTTCGTCCACACTTATCCGGCGTCTTCGGTGACCAAGAACGGAGCGTTTCGAAAACGCACTCTAGAGTGGAGACATTCGAAGACGCCGTTTTTCTGCACCAGTATGGACGGCAAAAACGAAGCTTTTGGAAAACGATGATGTCACGGTAATGTTATCTTGGTTTCAGTCACCTAGAACTATTCATTCATACCTCTGTAGATCTTTTTAGCGTTTTACTAAACGGCGAACGATTCGAAAACGATAGTGCATGTGGACGGAAAACGTTTGGTACGTTTACGATACGAGGTCTTCGTTTTCGTTTGAAAACGGATTAATGTTGACATGGCCTCAGCTTTCCTAAGACTTCAATTCTGTAGTGACTCGGTTAATTCCGCGTTGTCTTTACAACGTAGCATTAACAAATGTTTTTTCTTCGTTGTCAACAGTTAACGCCATCTTCAGACGCAGATTAATTAATCCGAATGTCAGAAAATGTCAGAATTATAGAAAATCGCGCGAGCTGATTGATCGAGCTACTTCAGACTAATTCTCGATAATCACCTACAACGTTCACTGAAAATGGCGGCCAGCCAATTTGTCAATGCGACAGACGAGGAAACTAAAAATTTCAAAGAAAATATTGTTCCTAAAAGTGAAAAAATGTGTATTTATATCTTCGTGGTTATTATTCACCGATATTCACCTCGTCTTCGGCGAATAATTGTTAGGTACAATGTAAGTCAGATCGTTTTACATGTTGTATAAGTTTTCGTAGAAAACGACTACCGCTTTTTACGGTTTTTAGAGTTATAGTCTTCAATTTTGTTAAAGTGCACATGAAACGTATATTAAGTCTGTCTTATTTGAAAGAACATTCAAAATGCATGACAAAGTAACCTCTTTCGCAGTTTCTCGTTCCCTTTCTTCCTTGTTGAGATATTTCAATTTGTTGAGATTGTTCAGTTTGCAAATTAAACAATTTGACATCTATGACATAGCGGAGGTTATGTACTGTTTAATAAACGAGCAGGAGTGTTTTATCAGATATAACTGCGAGTTTATTGAACGGCTTCAAAAACGAACTACTTGGTAAGTTCATTGGCGTAGTAAGTTTGAAAAATAACCTTGTCTGACTCAAGAAAATCAAAGTTAAAGTGTATGTAAATCAGGAGGTATCTTTATCACATATAAAGACACTGATTAAACTTTAATTTCTTTTGAATTTTCCTCATGAATTATTAATGAGTTTTTGAAATCCATTTCAATAGTGTAGAGTATGCCATTTTCCGCCATTTTTAAAATTAAAAAGAATTTAAAAGAAAAATTTTAATCAACCTTAGCTTATTCTTTTGTGTGTGAATAAATTAGTTCTTATCTCCTCGTTTTAAAGTTAAAAAAACAACTTTTGAATTTCCCACATGAAAACGAGTTCATAGGGGCTAATTTATAGGTATAATATAAACGAATTTTAATTCATTAAATCTACACAATTTATGGGTTTCACAATGCATTGTTTCATTTAAAATTTTGAGCTTTCGGCTAGTATACTCGGTTTGTACATTTAATTTATTAATCGCCATGCAAAGCTTGAAACAATATATTTGTTTCTTAATTCGTCAGCCATTTTTGAGTAAGGTCCATACCTTTGCTATAATCAAACAAAATCACTTCAAATTACATGTGTGCTGGGAGAAACACATTTATATTTTTCATTTGACGTGATTTCGTTTGATAATAGCAAAGATATGTAATCTTCCCTGATAACGAGTGCATACGTGTGACGTCAAGGTGTTAAATTTGCATATCAAACAACCTCAAATATCTCGACAACGAAGCAAGAAACAAAAGGACTTCAAAATGTTCCCGTGAGAGAATGAATCTAAACTAGAAATATCTAATGTATATATAATTTTGATTTTAACAGGGGACGTTTTGGATTTGTGATCTTGTGGGAGAGATACAGTATTTCCAATCAACGCACCGCTTGCAAGCCAGTAAATTATTTTAGTCTTTTTCTTTGACTTCCAACCCAGAAGTAAGTTTGTTTTTGTATTTTATATTACCTAAAAAGTCATATAATGTATGAAGAAAAAACATAAAGGAAATCAGTACCATGTCCGTGATTTTATATCTGAAAAAAATGCTCCTGATGTATTTTAAATAAACTTTAGCTTTGGTTTTCTCGGCCCAGGCAACGTTGTATTTCCAAATTACTACGCCAGTAACTTACCAAATGGTCGTTTTTTAAACTATTCAAAATTTTTGCAATACATATTTTATCAAATCTAAAACATTCGGCTATTGTCTCCTGTCTTAAATCGGATAAAACATTGCTACTCACGCATGTTTTAAATATTACATGAGTTCTGTTGAGTAATGTTATAGCTGGGTATAGGGCAGAATGCCCTTGATTCATAGTTACGTAAAATTTGACGAATTTATATATAATTGTAATTAATATTTTTAGTTTATTCGTAAATGAGGACGAATTTAATATTCCTATGTATATTGCATTTACATGCATTAGCTTTTCAAACCTTGTTCTTGTATTTATAATTCAAAAATGCTTTTTACACGACAACTAGGCTTGAAAGTATAATAAATACACTAGTATGACCGGTCAAACTGCATGAGATTTACAAGGCGAGCTGAAGGTTTGTGTAAATATGTAATTAGTAGGACGGGCCATTGCAAATTCCATACAGTTAGATCGCGAATATTATCCATTGCTTAAAATAGTGATGCATCTAAATAACCATGTTTACCAATTATTGTGGAGATTCAAGAAATTTTAGCTACCGAGTAATCGAAGGAAAGGTGTATGCAAACTACAGTAGCACGATGCTGTATCCGATTTACAGCATGCTAATTAGGACTCATTTCTTTTGTCCGTTGTTATGAATTATTAATGCATATTTTAAGCACTGGTATACATACAAGAATATGTATAAATTAAACAGCTAGTTTCCTGGAAGACCAATAGGGCTTGTGATTGCGAATAAGCGACTTAAAGATGCATAAACATACCCCTCGATTTTCATTGCATAGTTCTAGTAGCTCAATAGTTAGAGCGTCTGGCTAGCCGACTCAGTCCCGTCAAGAGCTCATGCGGTTTTTCGAATATTAACAACTTACGACAGTTTGTACAGAAGAGCTGAGAAATCCTTACTAATTCCAAGCTGAAAATCTTAGACTAGGCAACTTTATCTTTTCTTCATCTTAGGAAATTCAAGAAAATATGGGGACGATATATTGGACATGCACGATGAGAGTAGATATTCAAACCAATTTCCATGAATCATTGAACGGAGTAGCAAAGGTAAAGTTTAAACTATGTCAATCAGATTTTGTTCAGCTGGGTTATTTTCGGTATTTCTAAGGCAATTGATATATTATAGGGTATTTTTAATAAGCGTTGCTCGAAGGTGCTGTACGCGCGTAGATGTGTCATATAAGCATCGCGTTCTCGCCGTGTATGGTTTTAAGCTATTTACATTTGTCGCAAATACTTGCAAAGGCTTCATTATTCTACGGAACAGAACGTCACATTATTTTCGAATGTTAACTACGATTCAATGTTCTAAGAGAAGTTCTAACTTAACGCTAAACTTATACTACAAAAAGACTCACCAGCAGATATACCAATTTCTATAAGAGTGCCTATTTCACCTGTCGAAGTGTCAAAGTTGGTAACTACTGACGTCGCTGAAGGCTTTTTGATGTTTAGAACATTAAGCATCAATTTTGCACTTCATTCTTTTCGTTATTGCATAAATGCAAAGAATAACGAGAAAGATCGAAGCATAATTATATTGTAAAAACTCTATTTTCCCAAAAGCTCACTCCTATACAGCGACGTCACTAATTTCAGCAAATGATTACCAACTCTGACAGCAAAAAGATAAAATTTTGGAACGACAAAATTGCAATTTTTCCCAGGGGAACACAAAGATTACGAATATATAAAATCCCCACAGTTAAGACAGGCACTTTAAACATCCGTTCCGTTGGGTAGAATAATGAAAACCTGAGAATAAAATGCTAGCGAAATTAAAATATTTACTTTTTACGCACAAAGTAATATGAAAATTCGGCCGGCTCGTCGAGTTAACGAACTTGGAGTTCACGTCAGTCAACTGTATCAGCTCGTAGAAATTTCAAACTTGTGATTTAATTGTAGTTATTAACACTGCAGTCGGTATAGGGTCTTATATCAGACAGATAATTGTCGTTCAAAACATTTTTTGCTGTTAAAGTTACATTTTCTTTGTTTAAGCAAACACCGATAAATAATCTAACCGCGTATTATACCGTTATTAGTTTTTATTCCATTCATTTGGTAACTGCTTTTGTTCTCGATATAACTGCTACTTGAATTTCTCTCTATTTGCACACATTGGCAGATCTTGGCGCCATTTTTTTTATTGATGTACGCACAATGCACTTACCGATGGTACTTAGTGAGATAATAAATATATTAAGTAGAAGAGTTACAAGTATGGAACAGCTGACTCGGCACTTTTTTAGGTTTTAACCAGCGTTCGGAACGTTGAGTTTCAATAAAGCGGTGAGCCGTGCAGAATAATATTTTGGGCTGGATTGCCCAAATTGATTGCGAAATTATCTTTAATGGCAACAACAGATAAATTTTCTATATTAATGTCGCATGAGACAAACCTTCGACATACTCCGGATAACGTAATATGTTTTACGCTTGACGCTCTCTCTTCTGTTTGCTTTCCCACCTTTCCCAGCAATCCAAATGTATTGGGTGGTCACAACACGGCGTTGCGAACGCGATTGTGCCAAAACAAATGTTGCACTTGTCTTCGACTCCATCTTTGGTTATAATGCGACTGAACACACACACTAACACATTTAAATCACAAAGAACACATTTCAAACACATTTGATATACAATAAGTATTAATTACATTAAAATTTGTTAAGATAAGCTTTTCCTAAAATACTTGGAGACAGATATCTCTTATACCAAAGTGGTGTTGTAACTAAAATAATGTCGGCAAACATACTTCCATTAATCCCTGTCTTTTTTTTTGTTCAAATTATTTTCGATGGCAAAGTTTTTCATGTGTTCGCCGATAGCTTTAAAAGGGATATCTACGTTTTTAAAAATTCAACACATCTCCGTAAACTTAGCATAGATCGTCGTTTATCGCTCAGAATGGCTTTGGATCGCCGGCGATTGTATGGAAACTAGCGTTGATGTATACTGAACAAAACACTCACCTCAGTTTGCCAGTTTCAAAACTGATCTGCCTTTTGACTTCTGGACCTCGGATGTTGCTTCGGACAATAACGAACATCTGGTTACTTTTAACTAGCGAAAGTAGAGCGGAGACCGACATGGCCATCTACACTCTAAAAAATAGCATGTGTCATGCAACACACCTTTTTGTCCAGATGTGTGAGAAAACACAGCAAAAGATGTGCGAGAAAACACGGTTTAAGGTGTGTAACATAACACACCATAAGGTGTGTTTTTGGCTTGTCCCAAAAACAACGCACCATAAGATGTGTTTTGTGAAAAGGTGTGTTATTTATCACACCAAGGTTTTTTTTTCTAACACACCAAGTGTGTTATTTAACACGCCAAGGAGTGTTTCCTAACACACTTAAGATGTGTTTTATAACACACCTTAAGATGTGTTTCACAACACACTTTAAGATGTGTTTCACACACATCTTGAATTGTGTTATCAGATATAACACACCTTGAAATGTGTTATCTAATACACCTTAAGATATGTTACCAAACACAGCTTTAACTCTTTGACTACTGAACAATCTGGATGCCACGTGCTGTTCTTCCTGAAGGGAATTCTAGCATTAATCTAAATTTCAACTTCATTTCAAAATATATATGCTCAGTAGAATTTGAAGGCATTAATAGTGAAAGTAATTAGTCACAAAGGTACTTTAAATGCTTATCTTTTAATATTTTGATATTTTACTTCAGAAAATTGAATAACATATATACAAATTAACTTAAGATTTCAGTCTCCCTACAAAATTCAAATTTCCCACCATTTTGAAGAGCCAATGAAGTATTTACATCCACAAAACAATTGAAATAAAATGTTTTATAAAGTATAAAAAGAACAATATAATACAATAATAAGGATAGATAATGAATAATACCATAATAAAGTTTATATAATAAAGTTGTTGCGTTAATAAAGTTCACTCAGCTGTTGTGTTGTGATACTCACGGAAGCATCCATCTTTGCACAGTGCAACAGTGCACTGTTGACATTTAAATTTGGTTTCGACTGGTAGCCTTTCGAAGTTTTTCTCCCAGCCTTCTTGCATTGGACACACTGTTTTTTTTCTCGAATCACTCCGTATATACTGATGTGTGCGCTTGATGGGGTGAGAAGGGAGCAATTGTAGGACTTTGTAGTGCGCGCTTGCGTTGCGTGAAACCATTGATCAGCTCTTTAGCTAGTGCAAGACGAAACTGCAGTTGTGTCCTTGGTGTAATGCCAACGTTTTTTCGATAAATGGTCTCCAAAATAAAAGCATTACACGCAGATACATTGAAAAGGAATCAGACCAACACTATAATATGAGCGAAACTGATCCGAACGATCAACGCCTCCCATGTTCGCTGTGTACAAATCTGATACGTAGGGCTTTGGGATGAGCACATCTTGCTTCTTGACCTTTCGCTATTAGTCTATAAAAGTTGCAATACTGGGCTTAGGCCCGCTTAAGTCAACATGCTTCAGCTTTTATACTTTCTGTATGCCTTTAGCATGGCATTTATAGGAATCGTAATATCCTCAGGTATCCGATTGTCATTATCCCATTGTTAGACCCTTTGAAGTTTATCGAGTTTCCAAACGATGTATATGTTCTAAAACTATGATTGAACAAAACCAACTATAACTGATTCTTGCAATTAAGAGCCTGTTTAATGTTGAGGCTAAACAGGACCTTGTATGTAGGAAGACTACCATGAATGCAAAATTTTAACCTGCAACTAATAATTTAAAAGGATTTTCTCACTAGAATAGCTTTTCCAAAAATAGATATATTTAACACAATAATTCTGCGCATGCATGCATGCATGCATGTCTAATTTCAACTAATAATAATGTTAATAAGCTGAAAAGTGGTAAAAATATACCTTTCAATTAAACACCAATATATAATTTTTAAGTCCAATATACATATATCCTTCAGTAACATATCGATAAAAAGATATGGAGAAAGCAAATGAGGCCGGCCACCTGTTACTGTTTTAAAAAAAGTTTAATGAGTTTAGCTTTCGTTGTACTACGACATCATCAGAACTCTGAACTCATCAGAACTCAGAAAGTTTTCAATGTCTTCTGTCTTCCAAATATTGTTGGCAAGTTTTTCATTAGATACATGACTTTGGCATCTGTAAATTTCAAAATAAAGCGACCAAATCCATATATTAATAAAAACATTTTCTTTGTGGAGCACATACAGCACGCTGTCTCACACCCAGACTCTTGTGTGGTGTCGGGATAGAGTTACACCACCAGGCCATGTTGGTGTGCAGAGAGTAAACATAATTGCATAACTAATTTCAGAGAAACATGCTAGGTGAAAAATACATGTACATACATAACTTCCTTTTGCACTACACACATCTGTCGCTTAATAGAACTGTTTAAAATGTATTTTATTGTGCAACATATGCAAATAGGCACCACATATTTTTTATTCATATGCCATTTTATTCACATTTCTTTTTTCTTGATATTTAGCATCGGTTAATTTATGAGCAATTAAAATCTTTCCATGGTTAAACCAATAATGTTTTAAACCAAAAAATCCACATGAAATTAGGTTGCATGAAAGGTTACCAAAGCCAAAATCTATTTCCCAAGTAAGACTTTGGCTGCTCCACCCAGCATGGGCTCAATTCTACCTGACCCAGTTATAATCACATATTACCGTAAGTAAAATGATTGGTCCCTAACATATAAAAGTGACACTCTGGTCTACCATACAACAAACATACTTAACTTAAGTCCAGGTATAATTATAACTTTAATTATGGAAAATTCTTGAATAAAGATCTAATAATCTTTCAACACTAGAGATTTGGCTAAAATGTGGTGTCGGCAATAGCATCTCTAATGAAAATGTGGTTTCATCACCACAGTATGATTAACCTCTTTATTGAGAAATGTGCTGACATTAACTGCTGAACATTTATTTAACTCTGAACATCAGCAAACTAAGGGGCTGATGACATCGATGACATGGACCAGGCAAGCCATCCTACATAAATTGTATGTCTTTTCAACATTTCAATTACATGGCAAGCGAGCTAGCCCAGTTTGCCTGGATCCCAGTTGTCACAACCGGTTAACCGGGCCAGCCCATTTTAAATTTTATTATTCTTTGAAAAGGCTTATAGCATACATGCATAAGTTTGCCCCAGATTCCAACACTGAGAACATTGCTGTCTAGGAATATCTAGTTTTCAAGCAATGTTGTTGACACAGTAAAGCCTTTTCTTAAATTAAATATTGAAACATAACAGTTGTATACATCAAAAAGGGAATCAAATGGTCGACTTTTTGTAAATGAATTACCTATAGTATGCAGGGGGTATATTTATTCAAAATTGCCGCCGTTGTTGATCTACACAAAACATTTTGTCAATTCCTAAAACAAACCATAAATCCTTTAATTGTAATACTTATAAACTACGAAAATAAACATATTTTGTAAGAATCAAACCGCCAATCGTTTGTATTCCGACAATTAAGAACATTTCTAGCGAACAAATTAAGAACATTCTGTAGCAAATAAATATAAGGACCATTCCATTTAATATCCACACCCCCCTATGGACGAGGTACGAAATTTGTGAACCCTTAAGAAATTATTTTTTTCGCTTAGCCCATCAGAAATTCGCCATTTTGAGCAAGACCCCTTAGAAATACCTATGGATGATGTTATCCTTAGCCCTAACCCCTCGGAAATATGGAATTTTGAGTAAGACCCCAGAAATGTGCTAATTTAAGCAAGAACCCTCGGAAATTTATAGTCCTATTGCGCGAGTCCCCTCGGAAATTAGTCATTTTGAGCACGACCCCTCAGAAATTTGTCATTTTCAACAAAGCCCCTCAGAAATGCTTTTACCAATTTAAGAATGAGTTCTTATGTTCTGAAATAAAACTGTAGTTACAGTTTAAAATTCAGATAAATACTCTTCAGAAACAAATAAAATAATTTATGGTTAATATAAATTATAATAATTATGTAATAATTGTGTACATTAGACAATTTATTAAATTTAAGGTATTTGGGTCATATGACGATACCATAATTATCTGTAATACATCAATTGATTAATTCAGTAATAAAACCACCAGTTAACCTAAACCTACACCACACTGCATGTACATGTAGATTTGCAGCTCAAATTTTGGTATGCAAAGAATGACACATGTTTACAAAATATGCATCCTTGTGTAATTTGAGTCTTCCCAAAATCTGGGAGGGAGGTTGCTTTAATCTTTTGTACTTCAATTCCATTCAAGGCTTAACACGGTTATGGTCATCTGCGGCGCAGGCAATATGCAAGTTGGATGCCTAATAAATTAATTTCTCTGCAAAACAAAGTTAACAGAAGAACTATTAAATTTGTTAGGCACCTTCCTCCAATACGTCAATGCAGCCAGAAAGTAGTTATGAAGGTTATTCAGTGTTAATTAATCATCTAGATCTTTGTACAGTAGCCAGATAGTAGTTAAGAAGGTTATTCGGTGTTAATCATCTTGGGAACAGCAGCCAGATGGTAGTCACAGCAGCCGGATGGTAGTTAAGGTTATGTGGTACTAATTAAACATGTTGGTGCAGCAGCCACTCAGCCAGATAGTAGTTAGGAAGGTTATTCTGTTTAATCATCTCAGTACCGCAGCCAGATGTAGTTAAGGAGGTTATTCAGTGTTAATTAATCGTCTTTGTCTTTATATGATAGCCAAAGGGTTAAAAAATAAGAAAGAAAACTGTTGGAATGGTTTTGTTTTTAAAAAAGTTTCCTAAGTTTTATTTGGTGGAACAGTAATTGTGTAGACACACTCAGGCTCCTCAATTGCATGATTTCTATTCACTGATCAATTGGAGCATTGTTCTTTCTCTGTAAGTGCATGAGCCTCTCTAGCCTGACTATAGATAAATTTAAATTGCAAACATGTTCGTTTCATATTAAATAAACATAATTAAAACAGATTTTGTTTTAAACGAAGAGTTCCTGAGAGTAGGTTTGGTAGAACCCGGCTCTTCTAAAAACACTAAGTCAACCTCATCATCGTCGTAGTCTACTGACTCTACCTCTGCTGTGTACCAACCTTTGAAAAGAAATTAATATAGTTATCGACGTTGCTTCTAAATATGTTTACTTATATAAATGTTTAAGTACCAGTTAGCAAACACCACCTACAGTATGCAACGTCATACCTTTTGGCATACTACCCCCAGGGATTCAGCGGAGAAGTTTTAACCCTTTAATGCATAACGGCGCCTTTAGTATTTTACTCTGGCTAACACCAGATGATTTTACTCGTCAACTGGAGACTTCCTGCGCAACAAAGGGTTAATAAACTATTCCGATTAACCCTTTAATGCATAATGGTACCTTTAGTATTTTACTCTGGCTAACGCCAGACGATTTTACTCTGGCTAACGCCAGACGATTTTACTCTGGCTAACGCCAGACGATTTTACTCGTCAACTGGAGACCTCCTGCGCAACAAAGGGTTAATCATTACCTGGTAGCCAGTCTGTATCAATCAGATCTTCCTTTTCCCACTTCATCTCAACGACTGCTCCAATTTCACAAATCTCCTCGTAATCTTTAATTTTTCTTTTTGTGGTCTGGGCAAGCTTCATCCTGTTGGCCTTCACTTCTTCCTCAACGAAATAGCTGTACGTAACTCCTTTTTCGGTGTCGAATATAATTTCTGCGGTGTCCCTGTCTTTAGTGTATTTCTGCACGGACCCTACATACCAACCTACTAGAAATACATAAACGCAACAACCCCTCGCCCGCTTTTACATGCTTTTTTGAAACACCCCCATCCCCCACCCCCTGATTAAAATAAGCACTCCTGATTATATACAGCCAATATAAAAACAAGCAGATATAAAAACAAATTATAATCCTCAAGTTAATTATATAATTTATGGATAAGATGACTAATAAAACTGATTTAGGCCTAATGAAAGTTGAACATACCAATTTCATTATTAAATTCTAGTTATAAAAAATATATTGTTTTTAGGAGGTTTCAAAAGGGATTATTTTTAGCAAGCCTTTAAATGGCTTCCCTGTGCATACATTTTTTGCAAAGGCAGAATTAAAAAATTACATTTATAATAGAGTCTGAGATAAAACAATTCAGTAGAATCGGATTCCTGAAAGAAGTATTAAACAGACCACGTTTCAGTCGAAAATTTGGAAATATAGCCAAGAAAATCGACAAAGCCCATGAGTATTTTTAATAATAAAAAGTGCATGCAAAGTCAATGAAAAACATCACGTCTACATAAGCCTAAGGTAGTGTTTTAAGTTAGCTTTAGTTAAGCTGACTTATGGTCTGAACGAGCAAAGGGAAAGCACCATACGGCGTTTGGTTTCTTCAGGTTCTCTGGTTTCGCTTCAAGATATATTAAATCGGCTGTTTGTTTCTTAGCCCATCTCAATTGACTCTTTCACTATCCTTTTCTTCGTTGTTCTCTTTTAAGTTTTAAGTAGAGCTTGAATAATTTAACAGGTTCCAGTACCCTGCCACAGAATAAGGATCAACCAGAAGTCCGACTCAGCGTCGGCACCTTTGATGTAAGCGTCCTCGCGAAATGTCAGCCTGCGATCCCGGCGCCATTTTGAAAGTAAGTGCCCCCGGGAAATTAGCCCTCTCGTCCTTGCGACCCTCGGGCTCCCGTATTCAATTACTCTTGGCCTTCTTGTGACCTTTTAATTAAATTTATATTGTTATATATATATATATATATATATAAATAATATTTAGTTAAGTAAATAAGTAATTTACTTTAGAAAATGGTTCTTTGGAAATAAAATTCTTTGACCACAAGGTTATTAAAACTTCAGTACGCAGATACTACGGGTAAGAGTCCGTGGCAAAAAAGTCCTGCACTCATGAAGCGGGCTTTACATTTCTCGATTATGCCGACACATTTGTTTATAGAAAAAGATGGCAAAAAATTTCGGAACTACGCATTGTTGAAGTACATCGAGTACGTATGTTGTTAGAAATTTTATAAGCTTTCATTCGGTGTATAGTTCAAACTTTAGTGTTACCTGTAACTTTTTAAAATGTTCAAAATGTGCACACCATTGTTCGTAAAATAAGAATTATATGATGGGAAATGGACTCCTCACAAGTGTTGTAGAATTTTGGATATTTGTTTTTAAATACTAAACGCACAACCCTGAACAACATATTAAACATAGGATACTGTGAAGTGCCATTCATGTCAGAAACTTTTAATTTTCTCGCCGGGAAGTATTTTAAAGAATAAAAAAACATTATTTTGGTCTGGACCGTCTGAAATGGATGAATTTCTTAAGTTTGTTTTGCCTTTTGCTGTTTTGGTGTTTGCTATAACCTCAGAAAGACTTCTGGTATGAACCTCAGATATTTCTTAAACAAAAGCTAATTCAAATATGAAAGGAGTGGAAAAAGTTTGCAGATTTCTAGTTGAAGTTGAAAACGTTTTTGGTGCAAATTAGTGATCATACCTTTTCAACATATTAAAAAATATTAAAACTTTTATGGTCAACGGTGAGAACATTTTGAACATTTTAAAAAGTTACAGGTAACACTACGATTTGAAATATATACCGAATGAAAGCTTATAAAATTTCTAACAACATACGTACCCGATGTATTTCAACAATGCGTAGTTCCGAAAATTTTAGCCATCTTCTTCTATAAACAAATGTGGAGTTTATACAATTCTGGATTATGCCGACAGCTTCGTGAGTGCAGGACTTTTGTTGCCACGGAGTTTTACCCGTAGTATCCGCGTACTGAAGTTTTAATAACCCCGTGGTCAAAGAATTTCATATCCAAAGAATCGTTTTCTAAAGTAAATTACTTATTTACTTAACTAAATATTATTTATATATATATAGATAATAATATGAAGTTAATTAAAAGGTCACAAGACGGCCAAGAGTAATTGATTACAGGAGCCCGAGGGTCGCAAGGACGAGAAGGCTAATTTTCCGGGGACACTTACTTTCAAAATGGCCGACTGGCGCATGCGCATAAAAATAATGGGACACTTTTTTCCGCGAGTCGGACTTCTGGTTGATCCTTATTCTGTGACCCTGCTATCCGAACTGCGCAAGTTGTGGATTTGATAACACACACACACATATATATATATATATATATATATATAAACAGGTTTCAGAATTACTTTCAGCTTTTCATCTCGCGTGTAAAGAGGACTCCACGCATGTCGAGATTAGCACCCTCACCGGGCTCCGGGCCTTCGGCCCTACGCCCGGGCTCGGGGATGAAAGAAGGGTACTTGTTTTTAAGTTCACTGCTTTCTCAACTGCAGTGGATATTGCACATGCATGTACACATGCATGCGTATTAAGTTCTTATTTTGATGCTGGAATAATAATACTAGAACTAATGTCGAAAACGATACTGATACTAACAATTATAATAGAATATTAAGTGGTGTATGCTGATTTTACCGGTTTTCCATCCTGAATCACTGACTTCCTTTTTGTTCCATGATACTAAGACCCTTGCACCCACTGACCGAATAGCTTCCAGCTCAGCATTTTCAGTATCACGAAGATCTTCTTTCTCAGACGTTTTTGCGAATTGGTATACCCCAATTTCATGTTCTAAAGGATCAAGAACTTCCACAATGTTCTCAATTGTCACTTTTCCCGGAACCGCCAGACATGTCCTCATATTTTTGCTAGGTATTGAGGCAGTATCTCTTGGACGCAACATACTGACTGAAGAACTTGACGGCGTAGCGAATTTGCTTCTTTTATGTATTGTTGTAGGATCTTCCAAGTATATTTCTTTCTCTTTTTGTATCAGTGTGTTTGTTGCAGTAATTATATTCTTTATGGCTTCCAGTTCCTTGTGGAAAGCTAAATGGCTTCTTCTTCCTTTCAGCATCCCAACTCTAAAACCAGTTCATCTTTGGTGCCACAATCCAAAATATTATGAAATCTTAGAATTTCTCTAAGCCTGTATACGGAAATCTTGGCTATTGCAGTAATTGTAGACGGAATCAAGGACAGTTTGCCATCATATTTCTCGAGGGCAGGAGGTCGCTTACGATTCAACTTCTCAACAAGACGCTTTACGCATTCATGCTTTTTTCCTTCTGCAGTTACATCCTTCTTTTTACATAGCTCTTGCAGCTGTGGCTTGTCTTTCAGCTTATACCATTCTTCCTCCTTCAAAATACCCCGAGAGTATACCTTGCCGACTATTTCAAATTTAATACATACAAATCAGTATACAACATTGCTGATTAAATAATCTATGACTTACCTTCAATAATGTGATCGCATCCATCGTCTGTATACGTCTAGCGAAGAACCTTTTGTAAACCAGAAGCAATATTACAAAATCGCCAACGAAGTGAACGAACTTTCAAATTTCAATTCGAAAATGAACGCGTCACCGAGTTCCCGCGTCATCATGGGATATTAATAATCCCGCGTTAGCCACGCGTGGTCTTAAGGAGCACATAAAGTCGAAAGCCATACATTGAGTTTTACAAATCAATATTTCTACTTTTTAATTCAACTTTATGGGCTAGTATATTTAGGTCATTTGACAAGTTTTGTGTCTAATCAAATAGTGTGTAGCATGCTGCACTAAATATCTGTTAGCACAGGAATTTTGAAGACAAGAAACGTATATATAGTTAACGTTCGGTTGAATTATTGGTGAAACACTTATAAACAAAATATGACAAATGGTAAACTTGGAAAAGCATATGAAGCTCAATGTTATAACTTAGAGATGAATAAAAAATCGAATAGAATATTCTAAAGAATATTCTAGTGGCACATATGTGCATGCATGCATGCAAAGTTAAAATCAAATATTTAAAATCCATAAGACAAAGTATCAAAATTATCTATAATTACACGCTTATTATAAACTACGCTATAATCTTTAGTTTCGCTTCTGGTTAACACCCTCTTATCATTTCTGTCACGCACTATTTTAAACGGATATTTCAACCAGATATTTTACTTTACTTAACTTGTCCGGCAGTGACAATTGGCAAACAAAGTGTTTCTGACATAGTTGAAATCTTACCAAAGCCAAAAATACGTCATCGTTCTCAGAGACACTTTAACCCTACGTCGTTATTTATTCATCGCTAAACCTAATGGCAGTTATATAATTACTGCAGCCGCTAATACGAAATTATACAAACCAAAGTCGATATTGTATGCAGGATTTTTTTTTTTAGTGTTTCGTGAGTTTTCTTTCGAAATATTAAGTGGTTCTTTTTAAAAAAGAACCGTTTGTTTTTGTTTTATTTGTTTGTCATTACGCGTAGCGATTTGTTAACCTTGGCCATTTGGTTCGACTTTGGCGCACTACTGGTAGGCATTAAGCACCGTGCATGTGGTTACCATGCACAGGTGTCTAGCCATACATTGCATCAAATAATTTCTTCGCTTTTGGGCAACCAAAGTCCTCCAGATTGACGGAGGGGTCTGTAATTTCGCCAGTAGGTCTCGTTCATAAATGCCACCTTTGTATGCGAAAGTCGAGTCTTTTTCCACTTTTACATTGTTGAAAAAATCTACAACTATATTCGGTAGTTCTTTAAGGTGGTCTTGCGCGAAAAAAAATTTTTTTAATAATTTAAATAAAATAAAAAAACTACTTATATTATGTTGTTGGGGGTGTTTGCCCAACTATAAACATAATTTCTTTTTGTAAATTTTTTCCATGGTAACCGAGATACATCATCCCCATGGAGAAAACAAGGTACATGTACAAACATGATAACTAGACAACAAATCATGATAGAAGTCTGAAATAATGGTGTAATTCTTTACCAGCATCTTTCATGGTATTGGTAGCCGCAGACGTCGCTGCCTTTGATAAGACAATGTTACAAACCTTACAAGCAGTAGGTTTTCGAGGAGGTGGCATGTTCAGGAGGGCACAAAATCGTTTTGCAGAAGCTTTCCCTTTTCCAATGCTTCTCATAGCATACACAATTCTTCTGTTCACATCAAAATAATGTTGGACCTTTTTGGACGTGAAAAATGTGTAAACCTAACCACATTTATCACACCGCACTCGAAGATGGGAAGCACAAGCTTTCCTTTCACGAGGGTCATCTTCAAGAATTAGACTAGTAAAATAGGAAGTCGTTTCGTCTTCTCCGACTTTTAAAACACCCAACTCCTTGAAAAAAATATAATACCTCTGAATTTGTCCATGATGGAGCGAATGGTTGCCTAGTTTGTCCATGATGGAGCGAATGGTTGACTATTTACGGCTTTTCCAACACTAGCTTCATAACAACACTTAATGTCTAGATGTTTTTCCTTATTTGTAAGGGTTGTACTTGTACCGTATCCGGAATTTCCGTGCAATTTACACATTTCGGCAATAACGTAAATACACACGCACAAAATAACGTAACTACATAAGTAAATATGAGACAAGACAAAAGTTAAAATTAGAAATACAAAAGTACAAACATGTTAAATTTCATTGAGGACGTTACGTTTTTTAAAAAGGATATTATAACACACACGGACAATATAAATTAATACGATATAAAATTGGAAATCTGAAAATTTTGTTAGGAACGTTTTTTAACAAATATTTGAAAACGCACACGTATAAGAAATTATACGTAAAATTTGAAACGAGACAAAATAAGATTCGAAGGTTTGTCAATCAGCCGTGTGATTGTTTTAGACGGCTTTTCAATGAATCGATGTTGTGATCCGCACACTTGTTCAGATTTATAGATTGTTATGATCCATGGTTCGTTTGCAAAATTTACGACTCAGTGTTATAAATAAAACCGATACCCTGAGTTAACATGTATGCAATAGCTTAATAGAATGCTGAGATACGCGTTGTTAATATTCGGTATTACGTTTGTTTACTGTCGATAGATTTGGTGGCTCTTAAAAGAGCCGTTTCTTTTTTTTTATTTCTTCTTGGTTGTTTGTTTTGGGTTGACTGTCCGCAAAACATTGCGGCAATCACGTTCAAACCACTGTCCGCCGTAACTCCTTCACACACGCCTCGTGGACCATAGATTGACAACAGGATGTCTTCAACAGCTTCTGCTGTCCCTCAGTTTGGTTAGACATAAAAAACAAAACATATAATAGACATAACTCATATTTACAATATTGGAACATGTTCACTTTAATTATCGTTAATCATTTCATGTCGAACTGAACCAAATCATTTGATCGTTCTTCTTACGATTTGTCATTGACGGATTTAAAGTTCTCAGTGATGATTTCGGGATGACCAAGAGGGTACTCGCCATACTTATTACACCACGGGTATAGACTGCAAAAGTCGACGTAGTGGACCTTCTCGACGGGTTGAGCTTCGTAGAAGAGTCGAAGAAGTTTCGCCAAAGAAACTTTCTCGCGGTTCTAGGGGCTCGGAGATCTCCAAGCGGTCTAAAAACGTTTTCATGTCAGGATCGGTCTCTAGTTGATGATCAATGTCGCAGGTCCATATCTCCACGACGTTATAGCCGTTTTCTTCCAGGAACTTAACTTTTTCTAGGGTTCTCTGGTGAAATTCGTGCATAGTGAGATGATTGACAGGATTCACAGTGTCTCGGGCGTAACATTTCGGACAACCGTGCCACAGACAGCCTTGGATTTCCCACACGGTGTTGGTCTCGACGTTGAAACCATCCACTAAATATTTACCAACTTGTTGTTCGCCATGGTGGGACTATCCAAGGTAGGTTACCTGGTAGCAGCTTCAGGCGTGAACTCAGATCGCGTTTGTCGACACATGCATGGTCATCATCATTATTATAACCTTTATTTAAAATCAAAGATGTACTACATGTAACACGGTATCCCTTTATTAACAATGCTCTTCCAGGGAGCTGTGTTAAAACAAGAGAATATTGAAGAGAAAATTATAATTACAAAAAAATAAATAATAATAATAATAACTATCCTGAAGACCTAACTACTTAATACATGTAAAATTCTAAACAATATTTACAAAAGTGCCGCCTTAAAAGACACGACTGTCAAAAAATCGCGGCCAACAAAACCAAAATTACACCAAAGACAATCCAAAACGTCCGGGACTTTACGTGCGTTCTCTTTGACTTTGAAAGGATTGGTCTGCAAAAGTTCACTAGTCGCGAACTGTTAGTGACGTGTGTGTAGTACGCTTTCCACTGTAGTTGATACAGGTGCCAGTGTTTTAAGAGAGAAATCCGTTAAAATGTGCGATGAGTTTAACCTAGTGATGTATTTGGAACAGTAAAAAGAGTTGTTCCTCAGATCAACTAGGTCCAAATGGTGAAATGTGGCTACATCTTGATCCGTTATGTCGGTAATCGAGTTGTAGCGTAAAATTAACTGACTGAATCCCGTCGGAAGGTTATCTGGTACTGACGTACGGTCGGTGTTGGCGCAATTTATCACTTTACGCTTCTGCGAGCAGGAACAGCCGCCAGGACAAGCTACGGTCAAAACCAGAAATAGAAACGACAACATTTTCATGCGAACGCTACGGAGTAACCTCTGAACAATGACCGTGTACATAATATATGTTGCACCAACATAGGTATGTTGTTTCTTTTATTACAGTAAACCTAAGTAGATGACTCTCCCATATAGGGACCAAAGGGATGCCGCGTCATTAATATTCAGTGTGACGCCCGGTATGACGTCTGGTGTGACGCCCGGTGTGACGTCCAGTGTCACGCCTGGAAGTAAATAACATACATAGAGTGGGTGATATAAACCCAATGTTGTCGTACAGTTATTTAATTTGCATACAGTATAAACCGAGTGTTGCTGCGTCGGGACTGCATTAGTTTGGTCTTTCTCTGGTTAAGTACAACATCGCTGCAATGGAATGTCTACATGGTAAATCTGCGTCTGTCTCAACAACCCGTAATGGTACCTTTTGGTTCTGTGGACAGAAACCTAGTTGCGAGTTCTTTCATGGCGAGAAATCGAGGACACTATGGCGGAATCAGACGGTCAAGCATGCGCGTAAGGTTCGCAAGAACTAAATTCAAGATGGCGGATTGTAATAGATTTGATAGGGAAAAATTGACAATATACATTTTCAAGTACTGTACATGCGATTGAAAATTCCAACATGTGTACGTCTAAGACATCGGCAAATTATGCAAGTATTAACCACAGCAAATTTCGTAACAACTCGTCTGGCCTAAACGTGTTCCCCAGACGCTTATATTTATCTCTTACCTCTGTGTATTGGGGTGTGTTAAATCCCTACGATTCGTTGAAGTACGCTTTTCTCAGCGACAATTTTCCCTACATATGGTCGGTTTGTCTCCCATGTGCACGTCTGAATACATTGATCGAGAACAATGCTTTGTTTTGTCAAACTTTTAAAGACATTTCTACATCTACGAACATGTTCCCAAATGGCTTGAAATATACAGTTTTAGAGCTGCAATTTGATCCATCAAACACCAAGATGATTACCAAAGTTAGCGTAAACAACCCAAATTTTGCTTGATAACTTTGGGTTCTTGTTCGCCATTTCTTATGGAGCTGTTGCTAGGTTGCCAGGGTCTTAACCGCTGTTATTATTATGAAATGTGACTGTGGATTCAGAAATAATAACCGAAATTTATCCGGCAATTATTGTGAGTATGATCGATAGACGGTTAAACCTTTTGTAATTTGATATTTGGGTAAGAAATGGGTCAATAAGACATTTTAGTGAATAACTCTACTTCAATTTATTGTTATAGACTTCTGTTTACATAGCCGAAATGATCGATATTTAGCCATCAGAATCTTCAAACTAATATTTCCATCGAAATCTGAGCCCACAGGCCACTCGCTGTCCTCGATTTCTGGCCATGTGCCAGAAGAAGGCTGCTATATGTTTGGAAAAGCCGTAGCCTCCTTCCATGAAAGTGGGTGTATACATCCAACGTGCTATGCCCATGGAAAACTAGCACAGATGCGTATGGTTAAAGATAAGATGAAGGAAAGTTACGGTAGACCATACTTCGTTTGCTCCGAACGAGGAAATCCCTGTTCGTTTTGGCAATGGGCTGATGTCCTGAGGGTATCAAACCATTATGTCGACATGGTCTGGTTTGTCGTACAAACAAAGTCGAGAAAGAAGGTGATATCCAAGGTCGTCTATTTTACTCGTGTCCCCACGAGAGAGAAAACTGCTGTGACTTTTTCGTGTCCCGTAGGGTCCCGTTCTAAGAATACTGGCAGCCTCTCTAATCCCCCAATATCTTCAAGGGTCCCCAATGTACACCCACACAGTTTAAAATGAACACAGAATTGAAAATATATATATATATATATTTCAATTTTCTATTTACAATTATTTACATATCATCAAGAAAGGAAAGCAGAAAGTGAACGTTTAACGAATTCAAATCTTGTTGCTGTTCAACAGCTGCAGCCTCTTCTTGTTGTTCCTGTTGGACATCGGCTGCTTCTTGTTGTTGTTCATAGTTGCTGTAAATGATCGGGAACCAGTCAGAGGAGTTGTCGACTTCTTGTGGGATTGGCCGTTGCTGTTCAGCTGTGGCTTCTTGTTGCTGCTCCATGTAGGTAAAAACAACCGGGACCCAATCGGACCAGTCGTCAACGTACTGTGGAGTTGGTTGCTGTTGTGGTTGCTGTACATGTTCATCTTGCTGTTCATCTTCTTGTTGTGGCGGCAAAGAAAATATAAAATGGTACCAGACGTTGGGATAATGGAATCTTACGAAGGACTCCAGTTGTTCTTGTCTTTGGTGGTGTATCCTCTTTCTCGCTCGATATTTTCGACTTCGCTCAGCGTCTGTCGTTCTCCTGTTTGTTCCCTCCATCACTTGTGCTTCGTCTACATTGAGAACTGAAGTATAACTATTTGGACAGATCTCTCCTTATTTATTTCCAAGAGTAAATAAAAAAAGGATTGAATGCTTCACAATAGAGGATAATCATTATCTTTCAGAACACGCACGGCATCCCTATGTGATGTCCAAATGATCGTAAATAAACGACTGAATGCTTCACAAAAGAGCGATAATCGCTACTGTCTTTCAGAACACGCACGGCGTCCCTATGTGATGGCCAAAGTGAAGTCCCAGAAGACATGGGTTCGAATCCCACACCTGGCAATTATTTTTCTTCAAGACAAGACAAATCGATAGTGTTAATAAGAGATATAACTTCAGTTTCCCACAGAAAACATCGGATAATTTTAGCGACAACAGCAACAGACAACCTTGACGAGCTGCGACGTGTAGTGGCTGTTGGCTGTCCTCGTCAAGAGAACGAATATCTGCACCTTTATTAATGAAGTACTCTACGACTTCAATGTGCCCTCCGTGGCTGGCAGCATGTAGAGGAGTTCTTGCCAAGCTTCCTCCTTTTTTTCTATGTTTACTCCACCATCAACCAGCTCTTTTACTTTACTTTACTTAATTCTCCTCTATCAGGTTATCTATCAATCTATAAAGTTGAAAATTATTTACAAGCACACAAAGTTAAAATCAAATATTTAAAATTTTTAAGACAAAGTATCCAAATTATCTATAATCACACGCTTATTATAAACTACTCTATAATCTTTAGTTTCGCTTCTGGTTAACACACTCTTATCATTTTTATCACGCACTATTTTAAACGGAATATTTACACTAGTGGTTTTGGACCTACACTTTCACCATGTTACTCATGGTGAATAGTCCACCATTAGAAGCTATATTTTTGTTGTGAATTTGGACAATATTTAAATATCATTGTCCACTTAGACCCCTATTTTTAAATTACGAGCACGACTCTTGATCCGGGGAAAACTACACCAAGCTAGCTCTTGTCCGCACTAACAAAATATTAAACATGTGTCGTTTGTTTTCCTGAGCTCGTTTCCTGTTCTTTTTTAGTGCTTTAGACATGCTTGATACGTCTCCAATAGTGTGAATTGGTTTCATGTGTCACATTCTCCATTTCGCATGTCACATTTCGTCGCATGACAAGAAAACAAGTAAATGAAAACCAAACTTCGTGAAACGAGAATCATATGACCTACCTCACGAGTTTTATTTCTTGACTATCGTTATACAACGTTATGACTCAAAGACAAAGAATGACGAGAACAGAATTCGAATGACGCGACGCTGTACGTTGGTTACAGTCAGGGCGCTTATATACTGGGCGGCGCAACGGCAATGGGGGAGCTGATCGACATGTGATGCGGGGCCTGGCAACGAGTAATTGATATTCACCGGTCAGCGGTTGTTACAATGGTTGATAACATGGATCTTTTCCTTAGCAACAATTTTTTGCTTGTAGCTACAATCGTGGAATAATTACATTGGGACACAGCGTATGTCAAGTGACTTATGTGCGCACGCGATTTAACTTTAAAATGTGCCCTCCCCTTCCCCCTCCGATCAACGTTGCGACAGAATTTTTGTTTTCTAGGCCTCAGAAGTATCCCCTGGAAATCAACATTGATTGGTGGGGGGTGGGGAGGGGTAAACCAACGTTATTTATCCCACGATAGTGAAATAAGCAAGAAGGAAGCTAATTGATGCTTTAGTGTCCCAATGAATTATTCTCAGATTGTCTGAAATAAGCGCAAGTCATAAATATTAATACCAGGGTCACATTTTTATTGATTACACACTCAATGAAGGTCAGGGTTACTATTAACGACTATGGGATGACTATTAGTATCAGTGAAATAATTTTCCGATTGTTTCCGATTCGTATCGGTTGACCGGCACAGTACTCCACTACAGTACTCCACTAAAATAGGTCTATATTCGAAAGAACTGAGCCTTCTTTAGACAGTTTTTTTTGTTGAAGTGATAGATATTTACTTAATCTTCACTGTAAGCGCTGAATTATTGCTGTCCAGACCCTTTTACTCAGATAAATAACAGTACTCCACCAAATTCGTGGTAATAAGTTAAAAGATAATCTAATTATAATATTATTTATGCCGTAGATGGAGTACTGTTAAAAATACGGTTTAAGTTAGGTATTTTGCTACCTCAATGTTACCAGCATATAGAACTTTATCTGTATCATAAGCGTAATAGAGACAGTTGTTATTTAGAACGTGTTTATGCGAGAAATACGCAGTAAAGGCATGGAGTACTGTGCAGGAGCCATTATAATAGCACAGCTAATTATAAATGCAGTCTTTACGCTTATTTTGTTAGGTTGTCATTTAATACGCGGGCCAAATAAAACGCAAGTTTCTACTGTTTTGTGCTTATTTAGAACAACTGAAGTGGACATGGATAGTAAAAGTAAACCACTGACAACCTATGAGTGTGGGTTTAGTATTTTGTTTGACTCCCTTTCATCACACAGTCAATTCGGTTAGGTAGACGTGCGATCGTTTGATCAATTGTTGCGGTCTTCGCAACAGCGAAAGCTCGTTCATTGAAATGTTGAAATAATTCATTTATAATTCTGCCGTGTAATTTTAGTTCCACCGTTTGCTTTTTATCCGTTATTTATTATTTGGCAGTGCGTAATTTCAATTCATTGATATTGAATATTTTCAGACAATCGTGGAATAATTACATTGGGACACAGCGTATGTCAAGTGATTTATGTGCGCACGCGATTTAACTTTAAAATGTGGCCTCCCCTTCCCCCTCCGATCAACGTTGCGACAGAATTTTTGTTTTCTAGGCCTCAGAAGTATCCCCTGGAAATCAACATTGATTGGTGGGGGGTGGGGAGGGGTAAAGCAACGTTATTTATCCCACGATAGTGAAATAAGCAAGAAGGAAGCTAATTGATGCTTTAGTGTCCCAATGAATTATTCTCAGATTGTAGGTATAAAGCGGTAATACTCTACATTTTACAAGGCCGAAATAGAAATGTCACCAAAGTTTTCACGAATAATTGTAGGATGACCGACAGGGTATTTTCTTGTTTTGTTAACAAAAGGATAGAGAGAAGTAAAGTCGACATACTCAATAGTTTCGTCTTGTTTTGCTTCGCGAAATAACTTAAACCCTCCAGTCTTTCCTCCAAAAAAACTAGCGATAGGCCGGAGGTCTGTGACAACTAGTAGGCAAAGTGCGGAGGTGCTTGAATAACAGCGAGATAAGTGTTATGGATGAAAGTAATTCATCTGCTGTAAACGAGATAAGTGTTATGGATGAAAGTAATTCATCTGCTGTAAACGAAACGTACAAATTGATTGCAGTTGGTGAAAGCTTGTGCTGGAATAGTTCTTTAAGTGATTTAAAGCAATTTGTCGCTAACCACCTAAAGCTTAGTGGCAAATGGTCTTCGCCTGGTGGACATGTCAAACTTTTTACAGGTGAGAACATTAACTTAAAATGGGATGGCCCGATTAAGAAGAAGATATCACTATCGGGACAAACGAATGAGATTGAAACAAAGCTTAGTCAACTGGCAAACTCTGTGATAGATGAAACTGAGCAGATTGACATATTAACCGAGGACGATCTTAGTGGTGAACAACACCGCGAAGAAGAAGACGAAGTTGAAGATACAGGTATGGCTAACAAACAAACTTATCCTGAAACATCTCTACCTTATGCCGAAATTTCAATCATTGAAAGATTTAGTGATATTGATAACCAAATCAGAAATCTCGAGGCTAGATTTTCTGACAAGGTTGATATCATTTCTAATGATTTGAATAATCTTAAGAAATCGTTAATGAATGAGGATGTCAAACAGTATACAAATGCGTTTGAACAAGAAAATAGTAGACTGAAAGAACAAAATCTACTTCTAACAGACAGACTAAATACGGTGTCGTATGTTATGTCAGATCTGAATACAAAAATCAAAGATCTTGAAAACGAGAAAGCATATCTAGTAACGACCATCGAGATTATCAATAATGAATATCGTCAAGGGGATACTATAGCTGACACACGTAATGAGCCTACAATTACGCAGTCTACGCTACATTCGAAGACAAGTTGTTCCGAAGACCAAACCAGTCAATCTGAAATGATTGAAGTAGTTTCATCCGAGGACGACGACGACGAAGAAAATTCAGAATCAAAGCCAAAGAAAAAGAAGAAGAAGAAAAGTAAGAAATCAATTATGCTAAAAAATGCAAATCTGAACGCAATCCCTCAAAATCCAGTCATGCAAGAAAATGCAAATCAGAATGAAGATGTCGACTTGCAGAATAATAAATCAAAAAAGAAAACCACCGTAGTAGTCGGAGACTCCATCGTGAAGAATGTACAAGGTTGGCGATTATCTGATTCTAATAATCATGTTGTAGTTAAGAGCTTCGCTGGCTCTACTATCTCTGATATGGAGGACGTACTATCTAAAGCCAATTATTCGCAGGGAACCCAGCAAAATTATTTTACATGTTGGGACTAATGATATAAACCAGTTGACCCCACAACAAGTGGCTGAAGGAGTTGCTAATCTTGGAACTCAAATCAGTGAAGATTCCCCAACAACTAAGGTAACTTTATCAGGTATTTTACCCAGAACTGACAAGCCCGGATTGTCGAGTAAAATTAAGGTAACTAACGGAATTATTAAATCGTTTTGTCAACACAACAAATGGGACTATTTAGATCATAAGACCATTGACTCATCTTGCTTAAATGCTAGAGGTTTACACTTAAACCGAAAAGGAACTATTGTTGTTGCAAAAAACATTACTCATTATATTGTTTAACAATTGATTGGCGGACACAGGTAATTCAAATAAGCTTGATTATTCCACAGAACAGCACAAATCCAATTCTAATATATCAACACAATATGATTTTGGTATATCGAAACTCAAGGGCTTCAAAATTGCTTCCTTAAACATTGCCAAGTTTATTAAAACATATTGATCAGTTGCGGCTAAATATGAAAGAGCAAACCATAGATGTCTTAGCTTTAAATGAAACACGACTTGATAGTACCATCAGTAATTATGAAATTGCAGTTAATAACTATACAATTATTCGTCGTGATAGAACAAGACATGGCGGAGGTGTTGCAATATATATTCGAAATGCAATTGAGTACAAAATTCGAGATGATCTAAATGATGATGCTCTTGAGTTTCTGTGTATTGAAATCAATAAACCTAAAATTAAACCTTTCCTTATATCAACATGGTATAGGCCTCCTAATACTCCTATTGAACTTTTTGAAAAATTCCATGGTATTATAGATAGAATTGAGTCACTACACATTGAATCGAACATTATCGGTGATTTCAATTGTAATGTTGCAGCCGACATAATTGATAATAATACAAAGCACTTACTTGATTTATGCAAATCGTATCAATATAGCCAACTTATTCAGGAACCAACACGGATCACTAGCAGTTCTTCTACACAAATCGACCTTTTTCTCACAAATGAACCCAGTAAATTTTCGGTATCAGGAGTTAAACATATTGGAATAAGTGATCATAGTTTAATTTATGCTTCTAGAAAACATTGCAGCCCATGCAGATCTAATCCCAAAATTATTCAAAATCGTTATTACAAACATTTCAATATTGACAATTTTAAGCGTGATATTGATTTAGCTGCTTGGCAGTCAATAATATCAGTCACTGATCCTATTAAGGCTTGGGATCTTTGGAAATCCACATTTCTTCGTATTGCGGACTTACATGCTCCGATTAAAAAAAGGCGAGTTAGGACTACTTGTGCACCCTGGCTAACTACTGAGATCAAACACTTAATGTGGGAGAGAGATCGATTGAAACGAATTGCTGTAGTAACCAACGAGGAATCCGCTTGGTTTAGTTTCAAAAATCTTAAAAATCAAGTTAACTTTGAAATTAGAGAAAACAAGATCCAATATTACAACTCGTTTTTTAATGATAATCTTGGACAGTGCAAGAATACCTGGAAAGGTATTAATTCTATATTATCTAAGAATAAAAACGTTACTCATACGGAGAAGTTTTTGATTGATGATATTGAAATCAATGACCCGGTGGAGGTTAGCAATGCTTTCAATAAACACTTCACTGGTATCGGACCAAAATTGGCGGCCAAAATTCCAGCCAATCTGAATATAAACTATGATCATATTCATAAACCCGATAATGAATTTGAACTCCGGGTAGTGAGCAATTTAGAAGTTTCAAAATTAGTTGATAAACTATCAACGCGTAAAGCCAATGGTCTAGATAACATTCCAGCTTGTTTATTGAAAGCAAGTGCACCAACCACGATAGGCTCGCTGACGTATATTATTAATTTAGTAATCCACACTGGCACTATTCCACCCGACTGGAAAAGAGCTAGGGTAACTCCTATTCATAAAGAAGATTGTAAAATGGATCCCAATAATTATAGGCCTATATCTGTGCTATCAGTGATTGCAAAAATCTTCGAAAAAGTTATTTTTGATCAAACCTACGATTTTCTAAGTAAAAATAAACTTCTTTCGGATTCACAATCCGGTTTTAGGCCTTTGCACTCCACTTTAACAGCACTACTAGATATTACTGATAAATGGTATACCAATATGGACAATGGATTGAACAATGCTAAAAGACATTTGATACCATTGACCAAATAAATTATCTCGATACGGTTTCAAAAATAAGACCATTGAACTTTTCCGTAACTATTTAACTGAACGTACTCAAATAACTTTTGTAAATAATATTCCGTCTGATAGCGCTGATATAACATGTGGAGTTCCTCAAGGATCTATTTTAGGACCATTATTATTCTTACTATACATTAATGACTTACCAAATTGCAATTTGATATCTGATGGTCATCTATATGCTGATGATACTAGTTTGACATACGCGGATAAAGACACAACTTTTCTCCGTTATGAATAATGACTTACATACACTTAAAAACTGGCTCAACATGAACAAACTCAGTTTAAACGCACTTAAAACAAAATGTATGTTCATCGCTACTCGACACAAACTAGCTACCTTACCAAATCAACCTGATGTTGCCATCGATGGCAATCAAATTGAACGAGTAAAGACGTATAAATGTTTAGGTTTGGAGCTTGATGAGTGTTTGATGTGGGATGATCATATTTCGAAGATTACTTCAAAAGTGACCAAAGTAATTGGAGTACTAAGGAGATTAAAATCATTTCTCCCACGTCCAATCCTAATCTTAATCTATAAATCCTTAATTCAACCACATTTCGACTATTGTAGCAGTGTCTGGGGTAACTTAGGTAAAGGTCTGGAACAAAAACTCCAACGATTACAAAATCGGGCCGCTCGTATTATCAATGGATCTGATTATAGTGTTCGGTCACATGAAATTCTGACCGAATTAAATTGGCCCAATCTAGAAGAAAGACGGTCTCAGCAATTCAGAACGCTCATGTATAAAACAATCAATAAAATGGTACCAGAATATCTTTCTAATAAATTTACTTCGGTTAATTCGGTTCATAGTCATAATTCACGAGGTTCAGATTCTAAACTATTTGTTCCGAGACCTTTAACTGAGGCACTCAAGAAAAGCTTTACATATCGAGGAACTGTTCTGTGGAATAGCTTACCTGTGGAGGCAATTAATGCTAAATCAATTGCTGAATATAAATCATTTATTTAATATTACTAACCTTAACGTGAATGTGTATAATATTTTTAATTAATTATGTATTATTTTTATTAGTTATCTTGTATTAGTTAGTTAGTTTATACACGGCTCCATGCAGGGAAGAGCACATTATGTGAATTGGACTCCGTGTTCTAAATAAAGTCTTAATAATAATAATAAAAAAAGTGTCCAAAAACTGTTGCATTTCGTCCGTTTCTCTAAGTTTCCTAAAGTTATGTTCCCATATTGTTTTAACAGTGTAACCTAAATCGCGTAATCGTTGCAGTTCGCGTTGAATTGTGTCCTTGTAAACGTCTTCCATGTTCCTTTCTTTATAAAATGGGTGGTCCCCTCTAACATCAAAACATAACGGGCACGCATGGACCAGGCGAAATATTGGCTTTTTTATATAATTCTAATGCTAACTTTTTCTGAATTATCCTTCCTAATTTAATTTGTCTTAACTTTGGATTATTATGCGCTAACGCCTGCCCTGCAGCTAAAGCTCGCCCACAACACAGATTATCTTTGTACTTAATGGTTATAATATATCTTTTAACTAAAGTGTCTTTAGAATAATCTAAAACTTTAAGAGCGTTCTTATTTCTTACTTTACCGGACCCGGTTGGCTGTTTGACGGCTACCACATCGATGAAAAAAAGACTCGTCTAACGGGATATTGTCGTTACTTTGTGAAACTTTGGTGACCGCAGCCAACACTTTATTTGCGGTCATTTGGATCGCTGGAAGAAGTCGTGTGCTGATAGGTGCCTTTAAAGCATCAGAACGAATCATCACACGCATCTTGTCTTCGAGCGGTGTTTGTAAGTCACACTGGTCTTTTACCTGGTAATAAAAGTAACACCCCGATTAATATATAAACTGAACAATTCACTAGGTATTACGCAGTACTACATACACTAAGAACATTTTTACGGGGTTAACACATTATAACACAATTAACGATATTCTCTATGCCTTGTCTATAGCGTCTGTGAACAAGTCTGAGAGTTCCGTCATGATGTCTTTGACTTTTAACGTTCCTTCTTCAAGCAGAGACTCCATGGAAGCACGATACACGCACGACGTCGCGCCAAACTTTTTGACATATCTTTCAGATACTTTGGTTAAGTTAAAATTCACTTCGGTCTGCACAGGTTGTTGTGGTTCGGGAACCGATCTCAAAGCCTCGCGTTGATCAAGGTATTTTAGACCTCGTTCTACCATTTTGGCAGACTTCTTTTTGTACTTTAACACTTTCGCTAAATCTGGTTCTCGCTTTCGCAACTCTTTCTCAACTTTTTTGAGAAGACGGCCAGCCTTCTTGTTGCTACTCACAGCTTTTCAGTGAAGACGTTCACAACGAACAGTAATGTTACTCGTGGAATTCATTTTCAAAAGTATAAACGCGAGAATGGAACGTAATGCTTAATAAAAAACGGAGATTCACAAAGATACAATTGCTCAAGTGACAGATTGTGTGAAGAAACTCACATCGACAGCCTCTTTTATAGTTTCATTAAGTATTCATAGCATGCATGAAAGTATTGTACATTACATTAAAACCACACAATAAAAAACGTTTTAAAAATATTGTATTGATTAATTCACACTCAACATCGACAAAAAATACGCAATTAAACTATTCAACTGTTCCCCAACAAAATGCAATTAAAATGTTCAGTTAAGAGTTCCTGACAGATGTAATTTTTACGAGGTCCCGCCAAAATGCAATTTAAATTGTTTTAAGAGTTCCATTGTTCACCTTCAGAAGATTCAAGAGGCTGTACTCGTGTTTTCTTTTTTGGAGGTTTGTCTCTTTCTTGTTTTCTCTCCTTTACAACTCTTTTCATTCCCTTGGGTTTTTTCTTAGGTTTGCTGTCCCCCCACATGAAAAAGTCGCACTTCTCATGAACGTTGGTTTCCTGACATCTGAAATACGGTCGACCTGGATTGGGCACTGAATTGGACACCCACAAGCTTGCAACTTCGTCGCAATCACATAACGGGAACTTGTTAGGTTTGAACGCCAGGTCAACCTTGTTTTGCTAACACTCTATGAGAGCGTTATTTTTCTCTTCAGGTGCAAACAAAGTACACGTCTCCGTTTTGCACTTTACAAACCCACGTCCAGCTTTTGACTCAAAGCTCTTGAGTCCAGCCCCACAAAAACACGGATACTTCTCAACAGATACCATTGTAATTCTTCTTGTTTTGGTACACGTCAGTCTCTTGTGATTCTACCCAGAGAAATTCATCATAAAAGAAAGAAAGTTCGTGCATAAAATCTGATCATTATCAACTGAACTTTACCCAGTTCTATATAATGACTTATCATTAAAAAACCCCGATTAACTCAGTTGAAATAAACAGGAAAGGCTGCATGAACACGGAAAAATGTTTCAAGTTACGTATTGTAATACGTACACTTTGTTCGACATTTCGAACAGGAGAAACAACACTATAATTTATAAATGCCCTCCTGAATTCTCCATATCAGTTATGATTTTCAAAAGCAACTCCTTCACAATCATTAGAAAACCATTTTAATGACTCATTAACGACAGGTCAAAATTAACAAGTTTTAACGATCGGACTTAATGTGTTTCTATTCAACTTGGATATTGATCATTTTGCTTTGTTGTCTTTCGCGTCTGCACGAATGATTAAATACAAGCTTCTCGTTTATAAGTTTGGAGATGCAAAAAGAAAACTATAAAAACTTTGTGTTAAAAATGTCTTTTTAGTTCCAACACGGTGAACAAAACAAGTCCTTAACTGTACCGCTATTGTGAGCACGATATAGTTTTTAATGATGGGAACTGACTGATGTTTCCATTCAACTTGGATATTGATAATTTAGCTTTTGTCGCTTTTCAAAAAAAAACAAACCGCAAACGTGTATCGCAAAAAGAACCAAACCAATGTTACAACAAAAACGTAAAATGAAAAAAACACGATCAGGTCAAATTCTGCCAACCCCTGGTATGTAATTACTGGGAAAATACCTTAATGACATTTTTAAATCATTATAGGACTTGCATATATTACATTCGCATAAAATACGTTCATTACTAGCACGGGTGTATAACATTGGACTTTATACTGTTTTGTTATAAGATTAGTCATGAAAATATTAAACGTAAACAAAGGAAAAGAAACCCGCGAAGGTGTTCACAAAAGAACCAAAGCAATGTTACAACGAATATACGTAAAACGAAAAACACGTTCAGATTCCCAGCAAATATTTTATATAAGGTAAAATTTTGCAAACACCTGGTAAGGAACTACTGGGAAAATACCTTAAAATCATTAGGAACAAGGTCTAACAATTTGACCGGATATCCCTTCACCTCGATCGAAACCTACCCAGTAACCATTGTTGACGGATAATGTATATGTCTGATGTATAAACAATTAGTCAAAAGCTAATGATATGAACTTTGCTAAATCACAATATTGACTATAATTAACTTTCTTCGTTCAAATTTGTACATGTACACAGTAAACTTAGGAGAGCAAAAATTACCCCAAATTTAGGGGTAAACTTTTGTCTTCAGAATCCCCCTCTTATGAGGGTAGAAGTCTAGAGGGGGTAAAAATTACCCCTAAGGATAAAGGGTAATTTTTACCCCTAATTTAAGGGTAAAAGTTTTGTCCTCAGAATCCCCCTCTTATGAGGGGTAAAATTTAAAGGGGAGTAAAAATTACTCCTACGTACGGGGGAAAATTTCCACTCAGTGGAGGGTAAATTTTTTATGGGTAAAAAATAGCTGTGCTCTATTTATTATAATCAGACCAATGAAACAAATTACCTTCAGTTTGGTATTAAATAATGTTGTGAACATGAGAATGCCACTAAACGACCAGGGCAATTTTCGTTCAGTGAATAATCAACACGGTATTATGTTACTTTATGGAGATGTTTATGTTACATTTCGTTTTGCGATTTTTTAAACTCGATTAAACTCGATTAAATTCGCGCCATGCAGCGTGCGTATATATACTTCTATTCTATAGTAACCAATTTGATTATAACTTTGGAATGGTCAGAATCGCAAACAACATCACAGAATAAAACGCCAAGTAATTATTAAGCAACATATATTATTACTTGTTAATTTTTTAATTGTTAAATAATACGCGTATAGTTTTAAAGTTTGTGTAATCCTGATACAAATTTTTGCAACCCTATCCTTTTAACTGCTGCTTCTTTGATACGCAACAACACACAGTCTATAAAAATAAACGTGTCCTTCCATTTGGCGGGGTAGGCAATGTTAAACACATAATAACTTGCGTGCAACAATAACAACGAGGTGTCTAATGCCATGGCAGGTGCATCGCACAACTTCTCTCCTTCAACACAAAGGGATACCACATCTATTTTGCACAATTCCTCCGCTGCTAAAACAACCAGTCTGGGAAATGTTGATGCCTCCACCAACTCTGATCCTTCATCCAGGTCATCCTTTAAACGAAATTAAATAGTATATTGATAATTACTAAAATTCATGATTATCTTCGAAGGAGAAACACTTTATATTTAGAAAACTAGGTTTATCAGTTAAAAATAAGTACGCTTGGGCGTACATGTATCTGCGCTTTATATATTTCAAAATGAATCAAAACCCATCGTAAGAGCTGAGTTCTTCAGCATGTCTTTCTGCTACTGATTTGTCCTAGTCTCTTCTACAGAAACTTTGCGTGGCATCATGAAATAAAGTACAACCTAACATTTTATGGACGGATGGACTAAACACATTCGATAAGCATAGTGGCTACGTGCTTACAAATGGTGATGTAACTAGCAAATTTGATATTGAAGAGAACGATATAATTGCAAAACAAATTTGGTAGTCTGTTGAACATGACTAGTAGTCAAGTGTGATCTAAAACAGTTTCCGCACATCGTCGGCCAACAACTCTCCAAGTCATTGGAAAGTTATTGGCTGATTTGTCAATGGTATTGAGTTTACTACCATATATAATTAAAGTAAATCAACCATCCAAAGTTGAATTATTGTTGCTTTTTACAGCAGTCACTGCAAACACAGAGGACATGAATACATAATTTTGGTTAATATGGTAATTTTAAATGTTGCTGAAATCTATTTTTTATAGTTGCAGCATTAAATATTTTACTTTACCATGCTAGTGAGATTCGTCAGTAGAAGTTGTTTCTTGATATTGTCTATATCAGTTTAAAGTTTTTTCAGATATACTGGTGTACACATGCACTCATGCATACTCGTTGCGAGCCTCTAATGGTCTGTTATATGAACCAGGGCAGCTCGGGATCTCACGTGACGAGTCAAACAAGGTGCTGGTTGTCCAGGCTGAAATTTGCCCATGTAAACTGTTAACCAAGCTGGCTCGGGTAGCCAGCCTAGCAAGTCAAGCAAGTCAAATCTCTGTACATGTGAGCTTCACTTCCAATTTATTATACCAACACCCCCATTTATCAAGGACCTTGCCCATAACAAGCAAGAGAGAGAGAGAAAAATAATCTCCCACATCCAATAATCGATGATTTGTATAAAACCTCCTTCAATCAAGGTATAAGTCTGTTATATACATCGACCTCAGGATATATGTTGTTGATTTTTTTTCATGCAGATATATTTCTTAAAAAACACTTACATTCAGAACTTCCATTGTTGAGTCTGCAAGCTCTTCCGAGGACTTTGTTCCTCTGCCTTTCAAAAGGGTTGGAAGAAGGATAACTGCACATGTCGTTTCAAAAACTATAAAATATCCAGAAATATGTGTGTTAACGTAATACGACTAGGGAAGCAATCAATTTAAAAGTAGTGAAATAAAAGTAGCGTGCTGCGTAGGCAGTGTTGAAACAACAATCGAAAAATATAGTTTAGGTTAGACATTATTACTACCGAAACAGAGAACGTAGGAGTCTAACGTTTCGAGTGAAGGCCCTTCGTCAGAGAGAAACGTGAAGAGTGTAAACAAATAACGAGCTTATATAAGAAAGATAATCATGTGATCAAAAATTAGCCAATCAGATAAAATTGACAATAACAAATTAATAATGAGATAAGAAAAAATTAGCCAATCAGAGCAAAATAACAATAACAAATCAATAATGAGATGCGAAAGACATTTGCAATTCTCACCGTCGATGATCAAAAAAAGGAGGGGGTGTAAAAAGGATGATTGAGAGTAAAAAAATAGATAAATTAAGTGAAAACACTGCTTATGTCCGCCCTTGCTGAACACAAACAGCATCTTCAGAAGTGTTAAATAAAAGAAAAAAAATAGATAAATTAACAACGCTTGGTCGATTGTAGCTGCATGGCACTATGCCAATAATTGTGGACGGCTGTATATTGAATATTGCACAGGAAGGTTAAAATTAGAGATTCAGTTTTACATGTCATGCTCAACCTGATAAAACAACTTACTAGTGTTGATTTGCTAACAGACCTCCAAATAAGTATAAGTTTCTACACATGTGTACTTCACTATTTCACCACAACAGCATACCAACCTTTAATTCAGAAAGCTTGAAGTTTGAGAAAACATTTCGGTTAGTTTTCTCTTCGAAAACAAATGGCGAGGGAGTCTTTGAGCTTGAGGAAGATTGTAACGAAGATGTTGGACAGCAACTTTCTTGCTTAGGTGTTGCATATACTATGCCGTTTGAGATACAAGGATCGATTAAGTTACATTCATCAACGTCCACCAGAAATGTAGAAGGAATCTGATTCTCATCCTAAATTATATACACAAGATCAAGGCTAATATAATGTTTATGATAAGAAAATTATCTCAAGTTTTTATCACATTGTTTTATCTCATTTCCTTTGTAAGTTATTGCACTTTATGCCACTACGTCTACGGAATAGGCCTACTAGCATGTCACTTTAGCAAAACACAAAATTATGCAGAATAATCTTAAAATGCCCAAGAAACAAAAATTAATTTGTCTTATGTGAAAGAACACTTAATTAAAACAACAAAGGAACACCTTTTTTTTTGTTTCCCTGCTTCCCATTTCAGATAATAACAGTTTGTTTGAGACATGTATGCAAATTTAAAAACTTTAAAAGCAAGGAAACTAATAGACAGTGGCACTGTGCACAGCCTGAATATTTCAAACCATGACATAAGGATCTGGGGTAAATTTTCGTTTCATAAACACTTTATGCTGTAATATGCTTCTCATAAAACTCAAGGAATCGACTTCTATCAGAATATAGGAACTTAATATTTATATATTTTTCCAAATACAATAGTGATAGTGATTATATCATATAGATTATGTCCTATTCACTATTGTAATCCATATGGGCAGTTTCACAATCACACACATGCAACAGCAAAGCCGCCGTTAGTTGTATAACTATTCTTGTTAGTTATGTATAACAATTCTCTATGTGAATCTTCATGACATTTTACGCATATAAATTCTTATGCACTTTGGGAGATATCCTCACACATTTTTTTAAAATAAATGTATATGAAAATACATATTGGAAAAGCAATAAATTAAAGTGATACTATGTAATGAAGTTTGTTACCTTCGCAAGGCGTGCCGCCTCAACGTTCTGTCTCAAGTCGTGCCAACTCAAAACTCCAGCACAGCAACAAACTTCATGATATAAAGGACATTGAAATTTCTCCAATCGCAAGGCGGGCCGCCTCAACGTTCTGTTTCAAGTCGTGCCAACTCAAAACTCCAGCACTTGGAGAGTTTATTTCAACTCCAATTCAAGTTCAACATATGGCTTAGAATAACAATTTTTTTTTAATTCAACGGTTGAGATAAGTCCCAAAGTGCAGTAAAAATTTTGGCGAAGCACAATCAATACGCAAGGATAGCTAGAACATCTACCTATTATAGTCTAAATTTATTATACCTGGTGTGTCTTTGTAGTTAGGTCCACACTTTGACTTTGATTAGGCAAATTCTTGCAAAGAGTTTTGACCTTTATCCCTTGACCAGCTTTAATCCCACAAGCAATTAAAATGGGAATGTCTACCTCCAAAATAGTAGGAACATCTACAAGCTATTGAGACAAAATTAAGAGTTATGACCTATGTCTCAAGGCAGAAAATTAATCAAACCGTCAAAATAAAATATCAGCTGCCCCCATTTCGCCTATTGATAAATAAATAATTTGACATGGGTTACATAAGTAATTTCAAGTTCACCCAAACTCACTCAAGTTTTGCATCAGGTTATATAAACACAGACTAAGAAATATGTTGCAACATCACAACCATGTTTGCATAGCCTGATATAAACATGGTAAGATGCAACCAACCATAAAAACCTGGTTATATAAAGCCTTGCATGCAGGGCTTATACTCATTCGTAAGGGGTTTTGGTGGGCTTATAATAGACCAACAGGGGGCATATATGTGGGGGGGGGGGGGGGGGGGCTAATATAACCAGCAGGAAAAAAGTGTTTGGGATTAAGAGGAAATGAATTTTATGAAAAATGTCTTCACTTTATTTTACCAACCAATGATAGTATTAAATAAAACAAAATTACAATGACTTGTATTTGGTGGGCTTAATATAACCGGGTGGGCAATTACATTAGCAGATTGGTGGGCCTACAGTATAACCGGGGATTATAACAGGGGGCTCATAACCGGGACTTTACAGGTATTTTCAATATAGATTGTTTTGTTACCTGTTGATCTTCAAGAATAGCAAGTTTCGTTGGAAACTCCATTAGACAAAAGTGTCTGCTTTACAAAGTTCTCCATTCTGTATAATTTTGATTATTAGGTCAAGTAGTGCTATAATATTCAAAAATACAGTATTAATCATTATGATTAGCTCTCAGATAAACCATATTAAAATACTAACGGCGTCCGGCGATAAAATACTAACCGAATTAAACAAATGCGAGGAGAATTACTGTTCCATACGCATTTTAATACCACACGCAAATACGCAATTTACATAATTTACGATGCATTTAATACTGCATTAGGCATGTGTCCATAGTAATAATTCGTAAATCGACATAAAAATCACACAGACTGATTCTTGTACTGACTCTCATCTAAATCTGTCCAAATCTAATCTCCCACAAGCATTTTCAAACGTCCGAAATATGATAAAACAAAACTACTCAACAGACATGATGTCGGCAAGCACGCGTTCCGTGTTCGCATGCCTTAAGGCTTATAGGAATTGAAACGATGTCCATGATGGCATTTTCAACAGTTTACTCTTATCCTTTCAGTTTGTACATAGTAACAGTTTAAATAGAGCAACAAGAACGCATAATAATATACATAATATAAGGCGAGTATTGTTAATGATCGTTTTTCGTCTTGCGCGTCTAGTTGGCAATGACCATTGTCGTGTATAATAGGCGATTGAACCGCCACACAATATAGTGCGCAGGAAAGAATATATAACAAGTTAGGTGCGTTTACCTTAGTATCTCTTTGATATACGCTTTCTGATGAGAAGTATCCAACGCGTCTGTACCAGAAGGCTTCCAGTGACAAAGAGAACGTCAGAACGGTCAACAACTGCTGTTGCACATTTGCCCCCAAAACCTTACATGCACTCTGATTGGTGCATACAATAAAAGGAGGCTGGATATCATGACGAAAGCTTTGGGGATTACGCGCACCGAAATTGGATAACTATATAAAAGGGTGATAATTGACAGTCACGAAAGATGCACTATATGGTACACATGCCAAGTGTCGTGCTAAGGTAAGTACATAATTATACATAATAATAGTAGAACATGAGCTGTTTATACTGTGCTATCCTTTAAAAAGCTGGAGAAAATCTAGAATTGTTGCATGTTTTTTTCTCAGAAGACTATAGTATAAGAATTGTTGCAGGCCTACATGTACCAAATCCATAAATTAACCAATTCCAACCTACTGTACAGCTATTTAAATAATATATCTTTACTTGTCCAGGGGAGATAATATATCTTTACTTGTACAGGGGAGAACAGTTCTTTTTCAGAAATTAGAAATATTTTTATGGGGTTTAAAAAATTGATTTGTTAATTTTCACAGTTTTAAACCACTAGAAATTCAGTACTCGATGCCTGGCATAATTTTTATATTCGATAGTCAATGGATACCAGCGATTATGTGCAGTGGCATAATTCTTATACTGTATCATCAAACCTGAATTATTTTTTGGGAGGGGGATAATTGTTCAAGATGTAGGGGGTTAAATGTTGTTTTACAGTGGTACTTTATCCTTTAATTAGATTTTTTTCCCTCATAACAAAATAATGGCTGGCTACTTACTTTTAATATACTCTATTACATGTAGGTTGGGACCTTTAGTAAGATCATGGTGCATGAGGTATGAGGCAAAGCATCACTACTTTAAGAAGTTAGCAACAATAATTGGAAACTACACAAACCTTCCATACACACTTTCAATGCGACATCAGCAGTGGATATGTTATCAGTTGCAGTCAACAGGACGCAATGAATCAACTTTCATGGAGACTTGAATAGAGATTGGACCTGGTATGAAAAAAGAGTGTAAATTAATAATAATATTTTGAATAGATAACTACATAAAAAGTACCACTGTAATTCTTAAGGCACATTCGGGCTATAAAGGCACACTCTGGCTATACTGTAAAGGGTTAACCAAGATAGTCCCTTAACCCTCTATAGCCCAGTCATCACTCCATTGATGAGCAAAATTGTCTGGCATTAGCCAGAGTAAAATTCTAAAGGCACGCTTCAATGGGCTATAAAGGGTTAATATAACTCATAATGTACCAGTAAATCTCAACATGATGCCTGAAGAGATCAAATACACACACGTCAGTTCTAAATACTAATCTGATTATCTAACCATTGAACTACAGTACATACTGATTCGATTTTAACTGCCGTGTCAACCAATTTACTGTAAGCTCTGACAAACTTACTTACTGTTCTACAAGGATGTAGAAGCAGATTGAGACTGCTGTTGAGGAGTACAATGTCAAATTGAACCAGTATACAATTAAGCATTTCTTTACCATAATCTACTTGTTGCCTCATATCTCTATTTACACATGGAATGTTACATTTTAGGTAAAACAGTGCATGCTGGTGACCTTGGACACTTTGAGCTTTAACAAAGAAATAAACTGGATGACAAGAGAGTCGCGTATAACAAAGTGAGATTTAGTAAAATAATGTTAGTATCCTGATCTTTTATAGTGTCACTGCAAACTAATTCTGTCATATCTGCCAACTATATATATTTCAGATCAAAATGGATTTCTATTCATGGCACAATCTACAAAGTTGACTGCATACTGTGGATTAAAGTTGTAGAAGAGTGGCCATGTTTTGCTGCAGTAAAGCAAATATACATACAGAGAGAGAGATGTCAACAATGCAGTATTGCTTGTACACCCCCTGGAAACAATGTCATATAATAGCCACCTCCATGCTTATGAAGTCCTTCTTCCAAACAATTCAATCCCACTGATTCTCAGACAGACGGAACTGACCCAACTTCAATATTACTTGGCTCTTCATCTCATTGATCCATCTTGTTCTGGAGAACAAATTAAAGCATACATTTGTCCTAAATATGAATACCCATCAACATAAATATAAAATCTTACATCTTACTTATATTAAATATAAAATCGGTACAATCATAGAATACCCATCCAGTTTCATGATTTACATACGTTAATAGTAGGATCAGTTTTAGGCTGGGGAAAATTCACCATATAAAATTGCCTCGTTCTTTAAAATCACATGATAAACTTCATCACATCACAAACAACAAGCACATACAATTTAAACCTTTGACTGTCTGTACATTAACAGAGTTTTGGTGGATTTCTTACTTGTATTTGTGTCTCTAAAAGCACATTCAAAAGTGGACAAGTATTCTATAATTGATCCATTTTTTGAAATTAATAGCATTAAATAAAGTTTGTTTATTTGTTAACTTTGTTCGTACGTTTATATAATGGTTTGCATGTATTAATCAATAGTTTAACTTTGTTCGTACGTTTATATTGGTTTGTAATCAATAGTTTATAATGGAAATGCGAGATATTCTGTCTGCAATACTTGTTCGAGCGTTTCGATATAAAGGGATCTACTAAATAGTACTTTATTACTCATACTGCGAGAAGCGCAAATCAGTTCGGGGCCTGCCGCCTGCTTCGCTCCTCGAGTCCTCGACAAATTGTACACAGAATTGAAGATTTTAATGAAAATATAAACGTGTTAATTTTACCTACCGTAAGTCTTTACCCAAAAGGGTATCAGTTCACGATATCTTCTTTGGGAAGAACGTTAAGTAGCAAACGTTATCCACAAAATAAAAGCTTCACTCGTCGAAATCCGCCATTGTTACGCCATCTTGAATCGAGGGATACGTCCAGCGAAGAGGGTAAATTTTACCTTGGCAAGCTTTACCCCTCAATTTTGGGTAGAATATACCCTGAATAAGGCAAATTTTACCCTCAGTAGAGAGTAATTATCACCTCAATATAAATATATACCCCCTACAAATGAGTTACCCCCTTCTTACCCCTTCAAATGTTACCCCTGTAGTAACAACTACCCCACAAACGGGGGTAAGTTTTACTCCAATATCTGTTACCCCGACGTTAAGAGTAATTTTTGACCCAAACAGGAGTAACTTTTGCTCTCCTAAATTTACTGTGTACATGAATGTTCAAAATATAACTTGGAAAAAACCCAACATTCGCATCAATAAGCGGGTTACCCCATATAGTTTAACAAAATTAGACCCGTCATAGTATATTGAATCAGGTTTTGTTTATTTCAGCGTATGTTTAGGAATATTACATGGCTCAGGACGCATTTCAACATCGTACTTTATACAAGATTAAAAGTTTGGATTTTAAGACGTTGTCTCTGTTTCGAACAAAACAATACTCGCCAGTCTTTGCAAGTATATTTTAGCAGTTCATTAACTTGTGGTTTCATGTCGTGTAAAGAGTTCATAAACTTTTCGACAATTTTCGCTCAGAAACTGTTTCCAACGCCACGTCAAAGTACAACCAAATTCGTTCGTCTGATTCCATCATTAAACAGTTGTGTTGCCTCTGTGAAGGATGGTCGATACGACAGCCATTACAATTCTTCAATACCTAGGCAGAAATCTTTGAAGTAATTTCGTCGGCATAACAATTTAATAGTTTGTCTTCAATCACCTTCTGTCGATGACTCAGAAATCTTCCTTCATCGCCAGGTACTTCACACATGTTACTTGCCATCGTTTACAGTGTTCTCCTTACAAAAATTTGATGTTGTGTTCTAATCACTTGTCACAAAACAACTAGGTTTTTTGTCATTTTTTTACTCTTTTAAAATGGTCTCAAACATTGCTACAAATTCCCATTAAACCTATTTCCGTTTCTAAACCTCATACTTGTCAAAACCGGTTTCTCTATTCAAAAATGTATTTCCGGTTCACATGTGCGCGCACAGGGCTCACGCAGGCAGCCCTGGAAACTAAAAAGTAGGGGCAAGAGGCCCGGAAAAAAGTGTGCTATGCCTGCACCATATCTACTTGGGTCGTGCTTGTGCCCTTGAAGTCGATACACGACAACCTCCGCGTCTTGATCTTAGAAAAGCGTAAAAGGTTTGAGACATTGCGGGTTTTTATGGTAGGATCAAATCGGATCAGTGACTTAGTCAATTAGAAACAGGTGTGTCTTCGCAGAGGTCCGACCACAAATTAACCAATCAGTTAAAAGTTATTGAAATCGAGGTTTTGTTGTGCTTAAAGGTGAAGTCGGATCACCCGTAACCACTCGCCCACTTTCAAAAGGTCATCAGAATCCGACCCTCCAATCACTTTCTTAATCGGTCGGTCTGTTAATGACCGAACATGTTTGGGCGTGTGTATATAAGTATCCTAATGACTTTTTAACAAAATTTTATATAAAAGCACTCAGCAAGTTTGGGTCTGAGTGGCCCTGGGCAATTAAAATAACACTTTCACAGTTTTAAAACAAAAAAAAACAAAAAAGGCGGCCTAAGAAGTTCAGATTTTCTTTTCTTCGGTTCAAAGACGTCAGACAAATCAGATTCATCAGAGTCAGAAACAAAGCTATATAGCTCAGATTCTCTTAGATCAAATTCACTTATTACAACACGCGCTGTTTTAATGTCTGTCGGGTTATGAGTGTTTCTTTCGTTTATGTTCTGCTGAATATCCCCCAATACTCGCTTGACAAGCCCAAGCTCTTCTTCAGTAAATGAAATGCATTTACAAAAGAATCCTCGTTAACTTTACTTGCAGAAAGATACGGTTTAACCATAGTTAATAGAAACATGGTTTGGAAGGTCAACAAAAGTCATTGTTTTATGTTTTTGTTCAGGTTTATGGAAATGTGTGCACTTTCACGGTTACTGAACATATTGTGTTTTCTGTATAATGAAGCAATCATCCAATAGCAACGTTTGGGTTGAATCGCTCAACCGTACTGTTTAAATATTAATAAACCTAAAACAAAGGATTTGTGCACCTTCGTGTACCTTCGTGTACCTTTCAACATGAATCGTAGCTTGATTGTTGACCGCTTTGAAGTTTGCCGGGTTTCCAAACCATGTTTAGAATAACTATGGTTTAACCAAGGATCCCTCCTCCAACAACGAAAACTTTGTTTCTTCACTTAACGAGTCCTCTCCATGAACAGTTTCAGCAAGAATTGGTAAAATATTTATCATTTTCTGAAACACTGACTCATTTAATGTGATTTCGCTCCCTTGCACCAAGAGTTTAACCCGTTCCTATTCCGAAACTCTCTTAAAAATACATAACATCTGCTGAAAAAACTGGTCGGAAACTCGGAATATACGTAAACTTGGTTTTGACTATTCTGCTTAAGAACACAGGTTTCTCGTGGGAAAATTTTATTTCGGTCACAAAGACGTCGTCCATATCATAAGGTGAGCTGTGTGGCGTAATCCGAGGGATACGACACCGATGTGTTCCCCGGACACACTGGCTTTGGGGCAGGAAGAATCATATTCAACTAACGTAATACTTTACAAGACACACATGCGCAATCTTCTTTATGTTTGTTCATAATTAATTTGTAATTGTTCTCGAGGTTCTCTTTAGTCCGATAAAATCACATGGCATATATCTTCGAAACGTACGCTTCCTTGTGATCTTGATATGTATGTCTTAAATATGATATGTATGTCTAAATAATTTTTCGCCCAAACTTGACGTATAGTAATATTCAAATTCGCCTTAGCAACGCTCTAACATCCCTCACAACAGTTTCGTTAGGAAAAACAATCCAATCAGTGTTTTATTTCGTATTTCCTCAAGTCAACTCGCCTAAAATCTTTGGCAGTTCTTCGACAGCTTGGCGAAGTGTTTCGGTGTCGCAATAATCGCTCACTTTCAACACTAGATTCAAATAAGCAATAATTCTACCGAAATTCACAACATCCATCTCTAGATAAATATTATACAAGCTACTTGGTAAGATATCTCTGTTGATTTGCCCAATAATTCCCTGATACAATTCACCATGCTCTCTAAGGCATCTATTCATGTAAAACATAACGCATCTTTTTCTATATCGATATTATTTTCCCGCAATTCAGCCCAAATTGTTTATTCGGCCATCGTGTTAAGAATGACGTAATCTCAACAATCACTCTTCATCTTATCGTCTTCGGAAATGCTTCGTTAGCTCTTCGGAAATCCGACTCATTGATTATTCATAATTATTAAGGAATGCAAAATCATACATTCATTGATTATTCATAACTCATTGACTATTCATAACTCATAAATTATTAAGGATAATTTTAAAGCACATGCTGAGACATTCCTGCATAAAACGGGCCATTTAAGCTCCTGACTATACTACTCACTTGACGCTTTCGTACACATATAATCTAACTAGAAATACATGAATGCAACAACCCCTCGCCCGCTTTTCTTAAATGCTTTTTTGAAACACCCCCACCCACCCACCCTACATATAAATACAGCCAATATAAACACAAAATGATAATCCTCAAGATAATTTTATAATTTTAATATGGATAAGATGACTAAACTGATTTAACATATCAAAGCAAAACTTAGATTTCATTATTAAATTCTGGTTGTACAAAATATGTTTTTAGGATGTTTCAAAAGGGATTATTTTTAACAAGCTTTAAGCTTCCCTATGCATAGATGTTTTGCAAAGGCAGAATTAAAAGTCAACAGCTCAAAAATTACATTTATAATAGAGTCCGAGATAAAAACAATTCGGTAGAATCGGTAGAAAGAAGTATCAAATCGGTAGAAAGAAGTATCAAACAGACGACGTTTCAGTCAAAAATTTGGAAATACAGCCAAAAAAATCGCCAAAGCTCATGAGTATTTTATAATAAAAGGTGCATGCAATGCCAATGAAAAACATTACGTCTACATAAGCTTATAAAGGTAGTGTTTTAAGTTAGCTTTAGTTAAGCTGATTTATGGTTTGGACGAGCAAAAGGAAAGCACGAAAACGTGAAGCTGTGTATTGTTTAGGTTAAGCGAAAACTTGAAAACAACAAGAATCCTACCGTTAACTTTAAAATTATTTGACCACGGAGTGACTACAAACACTGCAATTCAGATCGAGTTTTGTTTACCATACGGCGTTTGGTTTCTTCAAGTTCTCTGGTTTCTCTTCAAGATATATTAAACGGGTTGTTTGTATCCTCCTTTTCTTCGTGCTCCATTTCGTTTCGTTTCGTTTAAATAAACGAAAGCAAAATACTATTTGTTTGAGAATTTATAGTTTTCTTCGTCGCTAGTCACCAGTGTCCAACTATTCTTACCGCGTGACACCGTACCAAACATATATATATATATATATATATACAAAGTATAAAGTATAGTTTTACTTTAAAGTCTTCGCTACCAGAGGTTTCACCCTAAACGGGATCATCAGGCGACTGAAAAATATCGGTTAGTGGGCTGCTTAAATGCGTTGGTTGGGGCGTGGGTGTGGGCGTCGAAACGTCCGGCGGATTCATTTGGAGCGTGGGTGTGGGCGTCGAAACGTTGCGCGCATTCCTTTGATTGTTTATATATATATATATATATATATATATATATATATATATATATATATATATATATATATATATATATATATATATATATATAAATATATATAAATAAATATATATATATATATATATATATAAATATATATATATATATATATATATATATATATATATATATATATATATATATATATATATATATATATTATATATATATATATATATATATATATATATATATATATATATATATATATATATATATATATATATATATATATATATATATTATATATATATATATATATATATATATATATATATATATATATATATATATATATATATATATATATATTATTTCCCAGATTTCGTCTCCCTCGCTTTTTCTACACGCGTGTAAAGTGGACTACACCCATGTCGAGATTAGCACCCTCACCGGGCTCCGGGCCTTCGGCCCTACGCCCGGCCTCGGGGATAAATCTCGCAAGTTCGTTTTTAAGTCGCGGTAAATTAAATAATGTCATTAAATATTATCTATGTTTAACTGGCATTCGAAAACTTCACCACCTCAAAACCTTCCCCCACCTCAAAACCTTCCAACATACAACACCAGACGTCCTCATAGTTACCTTTGGCAATGCTTCTGCGTAGGAGTCATTCTTCATCATCACCGCTATTGTCACAATTCTTTCGTATCGCTGTCTAACTCCTTAAACACCAACTTGATCAAATGTTTTTTCGATAATACTTCATTTACCCAGTTTGCCTTAACTTTAGGCACATCAATCATTACTTTGTGTTTACTTGCAATGTAAGAATTTTATCTTGGTTCACGCCTCTTTGTACATGCTAAGGTTTAAAGCCCCTACGAGATCAGCGATGGGGTTATAGTAATCATTTAGGATAAGACCCGTATCGTCATATTTCGTTACAGCGTTATAGAGAAACGTTTGTTGAACACCTTTTTAAATCGTGCTCCATGTATGGGGGTAATATAACTCTGACAAAGCTACTAAAATTTTTGCCACACAAAACTTTCGTTTCCTCGATTGACATCAGCCGGTCCCATCCCAATACTACGGTGTCTCGAGTGGTTGTAGGAATATACTAGGAATATACCTTTTGTAGTACATCGATATATTTCAACGTATTCTTTGCTGTAAAATATTTCCACATTTCCCCCTTTTTTTTAAATCGTTCAAGGATGGATGCCTTGATATCGTGTGTTGTAAAAAATGGAATATGTTTGTCCTTCAATAACTTTTGAAAGCGTTTGTTGGTAAATTCAGTTCCTTTATCGGTATGAAATGTTTCAGGCTTCCTTCCTTTCTTTAGTATCTTTTCAAAGGCTTTAACCAAACTCTCTCCAGTCTTTGTTTTTAATGGTTCTACCCACGCAAATTTGGACAGTACATCAATAACAGTTAAAACGTATTTATAACCATTATTTGTTTTACTAAGCGAATCCATAATTATACTAGATCACCCTCCCACTCCTCGTCCATCGCTCCAACAATAACACGATTTCGCTTAAAATTATGTCGTACGGGTTTATGCAAAATATAGGTATCTTGCTGTCTGAGCCATGTTGTTACCTTGTTTCGGGATATCTGAAATTTACCGTCACTTTTTACGACACGGTATAAGGCATCTATGCCGCCAAAACTTGCCGGACTTTTTGGGTTGTACTACAGATCGTGAAGGTACTGTACCGCCATCTAATGCGGATGCCTGTATCACAATCCCCCCCCCCAATGCGAACATTTATTATTACATATTAAATTAGAATACAAAATTATATATGTTCAGCAATGCAAATGTTCAGTTTTTCTATGTCTTCAGTCAAAGCGTCTACGGTCTTTTGAAAAATATATTCTTCATAGGCTTCTTTAGGGTCACTCTTTCTACTTGTAAATGATTCGCCCGTTTCTGCGTTCTTGTATTGATATTGTAATGGTGTGTTAAACAGGCAACCGATACTATAAATACGTGGTGAGTTCTCTGTAGGTTTCCATTCAAAGAATCCGCATGCATGTTGTCTTTCGTTAGGACACGAGTAAAACAGACGACCTTGGTAGTCACCTTCTTTCTTAACTTTTCGAGTACGGCAAACCATTCCGTGTTTACACAACGGTTTTGGACTCTCGAAGACATCTCCCCGTTGCCAAAACGAGCAGGGGTTTTCTCGCTCAGAACAGGCGAAGTAGACCTAACTTTCTCTTATTTTTGTCTTTAACCATTCCCAATGTCGCCAATTTCTGATGGGTAGGACAGACTGGATGTAGATAACCATTTGATCGAAAAGCGTTTACGGCTTTGCCAAACATGTAACAATCTTGTTCAGGGCAGAAAAACTGACAATCTTGTTCAGGGCAGAAAAACTGACATCTAGGCTTCTGTCCACAGTACCGGAATAAGCCATTCTTGGTTGTTGAGTTGGATGCAGGTTTACCATGTAGACACTCCATTGCACATTAAAAACGAGCATCTTCAATTCACACGTTTATTTCACTCAAGTAATTTATTTAACTTAAAACACATTTTAGCATTGGAGTCATTCGGCAATGTTCTCATAACACATATAACTTTAATTCAGACTGCTTTTTGTCGTTAAATTTCCAGACTTTTCAAGATGGTGCTCCTCGTAAGCCTCCCGAGGATTATTTATCGTACTTGTAATTTTTACACCAGTGCCTTCTACTTCGTACAGATACTCTAATGGACAGCTAAACAGGGCAGATATAGAAAGAATACTCCGAACTAATTTCCATGGGCTCGACCAATGTCTCTGACGTTTTTTGAGAGTATTTATTTAAACTATCTCTTTGGTTTCGTAATTTCAACGCCTGCACTAGGCATGTCCCGATTGTGCTCGTAAAATCCCAAAAAGTTGCTCCCAAAAACCAGAAAGTTGCTCGCAAAAAAGCATAAAAGTTGCTCAAAAGTTGCCCGAAATCAAAAAAGTTGCTACTAAAATTCAAAAAGTTGCCCGTACTATTACGTTAATTAAGAGCTTTATACAATTTCCGTACGCCTGGTTAAAGTGCTTGAAATTAACAGAAAACGATTTTTTTACAAAAGTTTAACAAATAACAAAACAATTGTCATATAAATTTGACATTTTTCTGAACAATAATATCTAGAGTACTAAATCTTCCGATTGAATGAAGTATAAGGTAACGTCACAAGTTTTATGTTTTTATAACTTAGCGTTCTATAACTCTAATTCTTTCTAGTCTGTTGTTCGATGACTGCACGTCTCGTATCATATAAAACGTTCATGTAACGTAAAAATGATAATGTACGAATACAATAACACATATCATCACACGTACTCGTGCCTTAATCAGGGCGATATCAGGTGCGCTAATCCATTTTTGTTCCGTAAATTTTCTCAATTTAACAAATATATATGTGATAAACAGGTTATTATCGTGTTATTGCCTCGGGCCGACTCCCGAGTAGGATATTCTATATTTACACCCTCTTGTCGCTATTGTATTGGAGCATAACAGAAGCTTCAAGATAGTCTTCAAGGGTCCTGTCTTGTTGCGCATTAAACGCATTGGTTAAGATGCTGAAGGCCCTTTCAGCGGAAGCAGAACTTGGCTGAATTAACAGCAGTGTCTTAACCAGCGAAGACCAATGCGGAAGGGTGTCTGCGTGAGCCGCCCACCAAGTAACCTTGTCATCCTCACAAGTGACTGTGACACCATCAGCTGCTGCCAGATATGCGGGAAGCTCTTCTGCCAGATTTGCTATTTTGGTGTCATCGTTGATGAAGGGAAAATTTCTTAATTCTTCCAGAGACTCAGCTGTGGTATCTAGGCTTTGAACTTGCACAGGGCAGCAGAGACGTGCAGCTTTAAATGCTCGCACTATACCATGAAACTGACCACTAAATTTCTGCTGGTAGAACTGGAGGCCAGGCTTGATACAAGCTTTCGCCTGTGAAATTAACTGGTTGCAGAGTGTATAGCATCGCCACCAGCTATTTGCCGGGCAACAGCTGAGGTATTGGGATAGTGGTCAACTGCTACCGCGTGTGAAACAGCCGAAAGCCGCTGATAACAGGTGAATATGAGCGGTCCATCTCCTTCTAAGTAGTAGGTGGCATTTACAAAATGCACCCCTGCATCAACAAGCGCAGCTAGCTCCAAGCGTAAATCCTGAAAGTTCTGAGGATCGTCGAGTATCTCCAGCAGATGCGTGCGATTGGAGGGGCAAATTTCCTCATTCTCCCGAAGAAAGGGCTCGACATAACCAAAATAGTTCAGTACTTGGTTGAGAACTTCCCACTTGCTCCACCAACGTGTTTCGCTGTACGTTTGAATGGACTGTCCTGTTTTCTCTCTCCAAACAAGACGTGCATTGTAGCTATTGGAAAACATGCCAATCCAATAGCGAGCAAACAAATCTAAGACTTGAAATTCAAAATGGTTACCAACATTGTCAATGGTGTGAGAGAAGCATACAACATCAAAGAGCTGTGGATAAAAGAAACTCAGCTGGCGTAAGGCAGCTCCGTTGACAGACGCGCCATCTCTCATTGCTGCAATGACTACGTTCGGGCCGAACTTGTAATCTACGGCAAGGCAAGACATCAACCTCTGGACCAACTCTTCACCTTTCAGGGCCTTCGCAAGTATTTCTAAACGTATGAGGCGCTGAGTGGGTTTAAAGTTGTCCTGTACATAGCGGATAATGATAGCAAGCGCTTCTCCCAATCTTGCAGTACCATCAAAAATTACCGAAACTTCCTTAACATCTTGGAGCTCTTCCTTAAGTTTGTTCTTTTCTTTCTCAAGTACCGCTGGGATAAGCTCACTCATGTGGGAGCGGCTTGTTAATCGGTGGCCGTGCTTCTCTAGCAATGGTCGAAGAACATCTACTTTTGCGAGTGGTATTCCGCTAGAGAGAAACGATTCGACGACTTCAAAGCGGAAAAGTTGCATCTCGGCGGGTAAACATGACCCGGTGGTATTCTCTCTATTTTTCCTCCGCTCAAGGCATGCCATTATCGTCTGGTTTTCCGATTTGTTCTTTGCAATATCAGCCAAGCCTTTCTTGTGCTTCTTCGATTCGACATGCTTTACTATAGAACTTTTCTTCTTAGAGATCACTTCATTGCATGCGTTGCACCGCAATTTCTGTGAAACTACAGCAAAATGATTGTTCGGGAACTCTTTCAAACGATCCCAGGCACTTGTACCGACAGGTGCTTTACTTCCCCTTTGTTTATATTTTATAGTTATTGCAGGCAAATTATGTTCTTTGTCAACTTTTTTATGCAAATTTGCTGTTATTCAGCAAATGTCAACTTTTTTCAGCACATTTGCTGCTTTTTTCAGCACATTCCTTCGTGATTCCCAAGATCTTTGCACTCTGGCATGTTTGGGAAGAAGTTTAGTGTTGCCACTCCAATTCTTAAAGGCAAGAGGTCTAGTGATATTTCTTCAGCGTTAGAGCTTGGCGCGTTTGCAGAGTAAAAACCAGTGCTTTTGACGACGCTAGTTGGTGAACCACAACAAGCTGCAGCCCATAAGAATGCAGGCACGTTAACTCTATATTTTCGAGTGTTATTCTTGGTTGAAATCTTCTGAAAATTACTGAAACCTGCGGGACCAAAAAACCTTGGTTCCAAGCCCAAATATTCTATATGTGGGCGGTACGCAGCCCGTAATAATATGCAAAGGATAGCCTCCACAATATTTTCTTGCCCAAAAGAAAAGACGCTGCTCGTGACTGTTCCATTGTCCAGAATTTTACTTTACTTTACTTTTACTTTACTTTTACTTTACTTTACTTTACTTTACTTTACTTTACTTTACTTTACTTTACTTTACTTTACTTTACTTTACTTTACTTTACTTTACTTTACTTTACTTTACTTTACTTTACTTTACTTTACTTTACTTTACTTTACTTTACTTTACTTTACTTTACTTTACTTTACTTTACTTTACTTTACTTTACTTTACTTTACTTTACTTTACTTTACTTGGTTTAGTTCGTAAGAAAGATGGTGGTGAACACGAGCCTAACACTTTGCTGAGTTTTCACAGAACGTTCACAACGTTCGTCTCGCGCTGCGCTCGCTCGGTCCGTACTAAAAACGTCGGTCCGATATTCCACCAGTACAGACCTCACGCTCGGTCAATAAGTAGTAAATACGTACATTAATAAGAAATAATTTAAATACCTATGTTTTTGCCTCATATCGCATACACCATGTTTCTACCATAGGCCTGATATCCAATTCAGGGATTGGTGGTAGGGATTCAAAGGGTACATATGCATGCCTACACAGGCAGAAGAATAATAGCGTCAAGATTTGCCATGAAACCAACAAGGCGTTTAAAATATCTGTTTTGCTTCATATTGCACACACTATATTCGAGCCTTATAGGTTCAGTAAATCAAGGATAAGTCCAGGATGTAATATGCGAATGCGTACATGGACAAAAACGATAATAGCGTCAAGATTTACCGATGTGATGCAAATACAGAGAAACTTAATGTTTAAACAATGCAGCAGTTTTAGAGAGAACAAAAGCAGCTACAAAATAAATAAACTAGAAACTACTGACGGTATAATATGGATATAGAATTTATCAATGTTTATTTATTAAACGAGAAAAAAACTTTAACCCTTTTATGAATGGCTTTTCGAGACGTTTCCTTCGACGAGTAAAAGCATCTTGAGTTAGACAGAATAAAAAGATAAAGTTGTTCCACAACAACAATGTTCATGCAAAGGGTTAAAATGTGTTTAAAATAAATTTAACGATTAAGACTTTATGGCCCGAGTTTAAAACTTTTCATGAATTGGACTCAATGCAAATGAACTTAAGAAAACATTCTCTAATATTCATTGTCTTTGACTCATTGATCATGAAAAGTTGAACGTTAGATTCGCTTCTAATACTCGACTGACTGTCGTGAACTCCTTAACTCGTCAATATTAACACTTTTCACTTTTTCAGTTTGTAACCATTTAAAGTCTAAAGTTTTACTAAAATATTCGTTTTGTTAACACAAGCGCAAGTAACAAATGGCTGACATACGTCTGAGCGAGAACGCGATTCTACGACACATTATGCGCATAAGCCGTTTGAACGATAGTTTAATTTGTTTGGGGAGATACCGCTGAAGTGTCGACTTTGTTTAAAGTTAACAAACCCGCTGAAACAAAATTGTATATAGTTTAAACTTTACTATTGATATAGAAATAATTTAAACCTCACTTGATATCTCACCGGCCTAACTGTCGTGCTTTCGTAAGTCAATGGAGCACGCCAAATCAATAATGATATTACTATAAGGTTTGTCCAGACCGTCTTGAACACTTGCGTTGAGATTTTGAGCAAACATTACTCGTAGTAACATTACAGATGTTACGAAACATGTTGTTTGCTTTCTTAAGTTTAATTTTGCTGGTCTTATCAGTTTCCAAACCGTTGGGTTTATTTAAGGCTTAATTGATGTCACTCTTCAGTGTAAGCCAAGTAACTGTATACGAACTGCAACTTCAAGCTCTAAACTGACATACTTACGTGGAATAACTGCATGTTGTTTCCTGCATGTCTTAAGGTTTCAGTAAGTTTAGTATAGTTGTCTTTGTTTATACAGCTATACGTATACGTAATTCAGTTAAAGTAGTTTGATGCCACATATAATATGTATAATTACGACATACTTAGTGCTCGTAAAATTTTGTTTTAGTGGCTAGGTTAGTCTTGGTCTGGGAATGTTTGCTATTTCTACAGTTCCAACTAAACCAATGCATTTGAGAGAGAAATAAAGATTCAGAAAGCAACCTGTGTCGTGGTTATTTAAGCGTCCTTCGTTTTTCAGCATCTTAGTCGTGGAACTATTAAGGTGCCCCTAACTTCGACAGTTTTTATTGTCTTATTTGGAAGATTTTCGCTTTGCTTTTAGGATATTTTATTTTGTTTGACATGCAAATGTCCGGAATTTACATCACTTATGCATAATGATTTGTCAGAGAATTTTATATAACTTTGCGTTCATCAAATAAAACACTAAAGTATGAATAACATGTGTGCGTGTTTCTCCAACAACACCAAACTTCTCGATTTTAAAAGATTTCGTTCGAGAATGAAAGAGATGCACAAACTTCTTCGATAAGTCATTATGCTTGTGTGACGTAAATTCCGCGGACATTTGCATATCAAACAAAATAAAATATCTCAAAAACAAAGCGAAAATCTTCCAAAGAAGTTACTTTATCGTTTTAAAAGTTCTTCCAAATAAGACAATATATTTTATCGAGGTTAGGGGCACTTCAGCTAAATAACTCGGGGATTAGGGAGCTTAAGGCTGGATTGCCATGCACTAAGCGAAAATATGTCGTACAAAGCGACATTTTCTTTTGTCTCGTAAGCTCTCAGGTGGAAATTATTAGCCAAGACAAAAGCAAAATGTCGTTTCGCTCGAGAAATATCGCTTAGTGGAAAACAGCCTTAAGCAAGCAGTAGAACGACGACGGTAATTTAAGCTTCAAGATGGTGTCCAGTCCGTTCTGCGCATGATCGAAAAACGTACCACATGCACCACATGTATACGTTTAACTACATTTCGTATGCAAATGCTACCACTTAGGAGCGCATACGACTATAAATTTGCAACATTAGCTCACCATATCATCTGAGCCTCAGTGGCTCAGTGGTTAGAGCGTCTAACCGGTCATTAGAATGTCGCAATTTCGATCTGGGGTCTCAAAAATCTTTTCTGAGAAATTGAGCTTGACGAACGTACACCAAACGTCTGTTACCTTTCAGTATCTCGCAGAAACCTCAAATCATTTACGTAATATTGAGTACTTAATGTGTTTTTCGACATCCAGCTTTAGAGTTCTAAAAGGATTTTGTCTCATAGTTTAACAACATCTCGTTTCACGAGTGAACGCCGTCCTGAAGACGTGAAAAAGATATGAATAACGTATGTAGAACGGGGGCGGCGTTAGGATTATACTTTTGGGACTATAAACTATTTTCTTTGTTGTGTAAGAAAAATGCTATTGTATTAAGGACGTTGTTGTTGACGTTTGCGCTGTATTTGCTAGCTTTCTATTGCGCGGAATCGCGCGGAAAACGTCATAGTGGCTAAGAATTGACGGCCCGAAAAAGATGGCGGCGGTACATTTAACCATAATGCTTTGCGACATCAAATCAGCTTAAATAACAATTAAACTTCATTCCTACCAAAGTTTACTCTTTTTAAAATCCTACCTTCTGATTATTCTGCAAGAAACACAATGTGTGAAAAGGATTGTGGTTAAATGTAAAGACGCCATCTTTTTCGTTACGGTCAATTATGAACTTCAATTTACGTTAAGAATGTACAAATGTTTTGTTTTGCGTTAGAATAGACCCTATTCCAAAATGGTCGCTGAATTAAAATTCTCATATACATATAAATTAGCCCTTATGAGCTCGTTTTCATGTGGGAAATTCAAAAGAATTTTTACTTTAAAACGAGGTCATAAGGGCTAATTTATGTGCACGTAAAATAATTCTGATTCGGGGGCCATTTTGGAATAAGGTCTATGGATCATTTTCACTCGCGTGATCGGTGGCCCCATTGGGGTGGTGAAACAATACGAAATTTTTGAATAAGAATAGAGCTAAATTCCCATAGGATAAAGACGGTACACCAATATGGCCGCCATTTCATTGTTTCGGTACACCAATATGGCCGCCGCGACGTCAGATAAACGATCTATACGGACGCGAATGTTGTAAACACCTTGTGAAATGAATGAATAATAAAAATTTCATTTAGGATATATGCTAAAACATAGTGAAAAGAAATATCCATGGTCTGGAAGACCGTTTAAATAATTGTTGTGTGAATACTAAACCTGAAACAAAGAATTTGTGCACCTTCAGATCCCACTTAACATTAACCGTAGCTCGATAGGTAGATTTTGAAGTAGTAAACTTCTAGCTAAGGGTAGCTAGAAGTTTACTACTTCAAAACCTACCTATTTGGTGTTGTGGGCGAAACACACTTGCACGCTTCCTTTGAATTAATTCCGTATAATAATTTCTCAAACTCATTAATAAATAATTCATGAGCTAATTAGCCAATCAAAGAAAAATATTTGGTCATGTGCATCAGTAAAGGTCGCGCAGACTGAATTCATAATTAAGAAATCGGATAATAAACGGCACAAGCAAAAAAACGTTTATTACCACATTTCTTAATTATAAATTCAACATGAGACCATCAGGGTACTAATATACCCCATTTCTGGGAAAACAATAAAAATCACTTGGCCTGCAGCCTCGTGATTTTCATTATTTTCTCGTGTTTTACAAACACTCGAGAACAATGAAAAATATCAGAAACGCTGGGACGGCTGAGTCATGAAATATAACTTCTGGCAACTTATGAACGTTTCTTAAACTTACCTCGCGCGATTGATCACTTCCGACATATTGACAGATCAAGGGCTAGGCATCTCCATTGGTCAATACTCCATCACGTGACGGTTTCACACCCCTCGTTTTCTCTTATATCCTTTCTCCGCGGTCGTAAATGCTCGTGTCTCGGGTTTCGTTCGTCCTTCGTCGTGCAACCGTAGCCCGCGCCTGCGATACGCTAATGATATATACCGCATTATTCAAGATGGCTGAATATAAGAACTGAAGAAGAAGAAATACAGGTCAGTCGGGTGCACTGATCTATATAAGAGACTGGATAGAGCATCCGTTGTCTGAAATTGAAGTCGGAAGTGGTCGGAGGTTGGCAACAGCCGCCATGTTGGATGGTCCCACTTTCGCTATATTTTACTGTTGCACAATTATAGTTTTCGCATATTAAGGCATTTTTCTCCTTCGGGTTCGGACAAACTTTTTTATTACGAGGAAGAAAGGACACGTGAAGCATTTAGAGAGAAAAATTGTAGTTATTTAGCCCCAAAATGTGGGGGGAAACGGAATTTGCGAGTTCGATGGAGCGAACTCCCAAGTGTCATTGATGACAACTTTGAACAGACGAAGGCCGTTCTCATTCAGAATTTACTCACAATATGGAAATACTGCTAAAGGACCGAATGAATTCGGGAAATTTGATCAACTGAACAAGCTACACTACGAACAACTGCTGTGGTATTATTATATCATAAGCCAAAAGACCAGAATCAAACAATTAATTTAAGAATGCGATGTGCCCAACTGTATAGATCAGTGGATGTGCCTATAGTTGAACAATATATTTTCACTCACAGAAAACTCGGGGTAATGATTCAAATAAGTTATCCTGGCATTCACAGGATTAATCAGAATGAGTTTATTATTTTCTATGAGATAGGGTTATCTAATTTGGGCAATTGGGCCTACATTTTCCTACAACTAAAAATCTTGTATTAATTTTACAATATAATTAGTTTTGTGACTATACCTTTGCCAAGATGCTTTTTTTTAGCCAGTTTACAAATGTTATCCGCCACATCGTTGTGAAGTTTAACATATATATTAGCTTGATTTGTTTTGACTTTATATAAACATCAAACACTGGCCTTGTTGATCTACTTGTATAGTACACACTGATAGTACAGTATTAGTTCTGCCACAATTTTCATAACATACAGAAGTCAGAGAACAGATTAAAAATTTATCATTATATAGTACATTTATACAGAATCAAACTACACAAGACAAAATACACTCATGAATTGTAAACATTTTCTTTAATCAAATCATTGACAAAGTTTGAAAACTATAAATGACACAGTTCAATTATATTCTGTATTAAGTTGTCATGTTGCTTCACCTTTATTGTTCTTCATTCATTGTTGTTTCATTTTAAACTACCTACAACATAACATACAAATATCACATTCAATTTTACAGATACTCACAAACAATTTTTTCATCAAAATGACAGGGAGTAAAATAGCTCAGCTGTTAATAAGAAACAATGTTGACAACTTAATTTCTTAAATACATGACTTGGACACTGGGCATGGAGTTTAATAAAACAAACTGGCTCGTTCTTGTTATGATGCATGCTACAGTTTACTTCTATGGAAGCACCAAACATTGTAAGTATTACAAACTTAGAGTATTAACATGCTCCTATGTTGCCAAAGAAATATGCTGCTTGTCGAAATCTACTCACAACTCTACAAGCCAATCTATCTTCTGTGCCATAATTTTACACGTCCTTCGGCTTTTTTTAAATGATCTACTCGATTGTGAACATTCCACAATTACAGTATTATCTCACATTTGTATCCTACAAATCAGTTTATTAACCACCGGCCGTTTACAATGTTGGGTTTCCCGTTTCCTTGGTAAATAACCCTTCGGGAGCTCTCCGTCCCCTTCGAAATTTCGTCAAAATATCAAGTTATTTACTTACGATTCAGTTTCCCTTCACGTTCTTAGGTCCTCCATAGTTCCATGATGTGTCCCGTTGCTTGAAATACCAAAATGAATTTGTGTTGTTCGTCTATTTCGTGATTATATGCGAAAACAACGAATTCACAACAGTAAAATATAGCAACTCACTCCTCATGGTGGGACCATCCAATAATGGCGTCGCTTACAAATTAGGGCGTAACTTCCGGCTTCAATTTCTGGAGGCGCTCAGATAATAGATGCTCTATCCAGTCTCTTATATAGATCAGTGGTCGGGTGTGACTGCTGTGAGTTACGCGGGTTAAACATGTCAGTGGGTCAGGTTAACGTATCAGCTAGACGGTAAACCAGGTTTCTGATCAGGATTTATGGTGTTTGTTAATGGCAGACGACTCAAGAATCCAAGATGACCCAGAAAATTGCATGATACAATGTTTTATGTATATACCATGCTATTTCGAATTCTTATGTTATGTTTTACAGGTAAGGTTATATTGTTCTCTGGCAACACAACGTTGGCCAATGCATTTTGATTATACTAACATTGCAGTGCGTTGAGGGTCCAGTGAAGTGCATGGGGGGAGGGAGGGATCTACAGACTACACTGCATGGTGGCCGAAATTACTGACTCAGAGGACACTTATAATTCTGCGAGTTTTTCAACTTTCTTGTAAGATATGTTTTTAGAATTCAACAGAGTTAGAAGTAACACGACTCTAATAGAGTTCTATTTGATTTGAATTCTTATATCTCGAGTGTATGAACACAATATTTCTTTCATGTGAATAAGTTTGCATGCAAACACATAACAAGAAGCCTGGGTCAGGCGCGGTGTGCTATCTCCCAGGGATTAGGTTTAGTTATAGAATAAAATAACGTAGTGCTGGACAAATAACCAAACTCAGTAGTTGTCCATGACTGGACATATAACAACTTCCATAAGTTTATCTTTTACTTGACTGTTGTTGAGTATTTGAATCAATACTATTGATGCTAGGACATTTAATAATAATAAAAACGTGTGATGCAACAATACCCGCATTCAGCCGAATTGAAACATTTTAGACAAAAGTTTACCGATGTTTGATTAAATTTTAAGACAGTATTGGAAATTAGTAAATAGCACATTATTGTAAAGTCAAAAGACAAATGAATAATGATATATTCCACTCCCCAAAGTATGCCAAACTAAAGTGACAGGTCCACATGCCGTCTGATAATAAAACTGCCCTGAACTGCCAAAAGTCCAGCCATCGGTGGTTTGGATATCGGAGGAAGAAATTACATAAATTAAGCAAACTTTCATCTTGATTTTCTCTTAAAATACTGATTTGTTTGAGATGCTATATCATACACTCGGAGGAGTGTTTCATCAGGATATCCAAACACCTCGAAGTTTGTTCAAAAGCCTCGGCTTCGCCTCGGTTTTCAACAAATGTCTCGGTGTTTGGATATCCTGATGAAACACTCCTCCTCGTGTATGATATATTACATCGCAAGTGAAGTGCTGCCTCATTATTGAGATGAAAACCTTTAGCCTACTCCACAGGTAACTCTGCAGTTTGTGGCCCAAGTAACACTCTCTTGCCCACTCCAGTAACTCCACCCAAGTTTGCCCACTCCACCCGAGTTTACCCACTCCACCCGAGTTTACCCACTCCACTCAAGTTTGCCCACTCCACCCGAGTTTGCCCACTCCACTTAAGTTGGGCCACTCCACCTGAGTTTGCCCACTACACTCAAGTTTGCCCACTCCACCCGAGTTTGCGCACTCCACTCAAGTTTGCCCACTCCACCCAACTTTTCCCACTCCACTCAAGTTTGCCCACTCCACCCAAGTTTGCCCACTCCACTTAAGTTGGGCCACTCCACCTGAGTTTGCCCACTCCACTCAAGTTTGCCCACTCCACCCGAGTTTGCCCACTCCACCCAACTTTGCCCACTCCACTTAAGTTGGGCCACTCCACCTGAGTTTGCCCGATCCACTCAAGTTTGCCCACTCCACCCGAGTTTGCCCACTCCACTCAAGTTTGCCCACTCCACCCGAGTTTGCGCACTCCACCCAACTTTGCCCACTCCACTCAAGTTTGCCCACTCCACTCGAGTTTGCCCACTCTACCCAAGTTTACCCACTCCACCCAAGTTCACCCACTCCACCCGAGTTTGCCAACTCCACCCGAGTTTGCCCACTCCACCCAAGTTTTCCCACTCCACCCAAGTTTTCCCACTCCACCCAAGTGTACCCACTCCACCTGAGTTTGCCCACTCCACCCGAGTTTGCCCACTCCACCCGAGTTTCTCCACTCCACCCAAGTTTGCCCACTCCACCTGATTTTGCCCACTCCACTCGAGGTTCCTCACTCCACCCGAGTTTGCCCACCCCATATGAGTTTTTCTAACCTCTTCCCAATCTGAGCCCACAGAGTTGCCTGTGAAGAGGGCTGGAAAGCCCAAAAATGTAATATTAATTGCAATTGACACACATTCTTTACACATATAAATTATCAACTTATCTCCTGACATGATTAGCAAGGGTTTTGACAGGATATACACAATACACTATTATAGTATACAAATAGTAAATAACCATGCCTATTGCTGTGGCAAAGTTGTCATTTGTCAATGCAATTCCACCAAGTTGTCCTTTGTTATGACAAATATAGAGATAAAAAAACTGTACAGCAATGCACACCATGGAGTCCATCAGTTAATTTGCAGAATTTGTACAAGCTAATAAAATATGTTCTAAGCCGACATACTGATAGTGTCGAATCGATGCCTGGAACAACAGTCCGTATAAAATGGCACGACCCCACAAGCTTGTAGCTTAAAATCCTTAAATTGAAATATTAAAATCAAATTTTAATTTTAAATCAAATGATTCAGTGATGGGCTTATAAATGAATACTTCCATAAGCAAATATTTTAAAAGACATGATGTTTCGATCTTACCATGAATTTTCCTTCGAGGAAGAAGATATTAAAATTGCTTGAATTGAACCTTCCAAAATTGAACTTGAACCTTTGAACCCCTAGCCTGCGAATACAGCCGCCTCACATCGATGAGGCGGCTGTATTCGCAGGCTATTGTACCCCAAGTACGGGTTGTGCAATAGAGCGTTTTCATCTGACGTCACGGCGGCCATATTGGTGTACCAAAACAATGAAATGGCGGCCATATTGGTGTACGGTATGGGAATTAGCTCTTTCTTATTCAGATATTTCGTATTGTTTCACCACCCCCATGGGGCCAACGATCACTTGAGTGAATATCCAAAAAATATATGGGAACATCCAAATATCCAAACCACTGACCTATATATATATAACTGGACTGCGGTTGCTGGCCAAAAATGTGTCCCCATTTTCACTTTCAAAATGGCGGCATTTATGGGTCCTTCTGCTAATGGTAGCTACCACTGACATGTACTTATCGCAGGAAAAAATAATATTTTTGTAAATACAAAGCGATTTTCTTACTTTATTAATAACTCGTTCCTGGGCGAGGGTCGCAGAGGTGAATAAAATCGTCTGGCGTTGGCCAGAATAAAATACTAAAGACCAATTCGGACAGGAAAGAGTTGGAGATATAGTTTATAAATCGTTCCTATCCGAGGGCTTTCCCAGAGGCGAATAAAATCGCCTGCCGTCAGCCAGAATAAAATACTAAAGACCAATTCGGACAGGAAACCGGGCTGACTCGTGTCACGAAATTCTTTTCTTGGGCACAAAAAATATTTTAATCACCGTTAGGATTAATTTACATCTAAACTAAACCAATTCTTCTTTGTACATTTAGTTTATGCGAGTTTCAAAACCACAGTAAGATCCAGCCTGGCTCATGTAAACAGGCCAGAGGTGAATAAAATTGTCTGGCGTTAGCCAGAATAAAATACTAAAGGCCAATTCGGACAGGAAAGAGTTAATGCATGCACAGTTGGTCATTGTTAATTTCTTGTGGAGCGACTCAAGAGGCCTGCTGGATTATTTGTCTGACCAAATAGGAATATCAGTAGAACGTGTAAACAAAATATTTCGGTGCAATCGGTGTTTTTTTCCATGTATATTATTTATGTTTGTTGCTGAGCGGCGCGGGACGTTTTCATGAAAAGAGTCTTATAAATCGTTTTCATCTGACGTCACGGCGGCCATATTGGTGTACCAAAACAATGAAATGGCGGCCATATTGGTGTACGGTATGGGAATTAGCTCTTTCTTATTCAAATATTTTGTATTGTTTCACCACCCCCATGGGGCCACCGATCACGTGAGTGAAAACGATCTATTGTAGTTCTGAACTACAATACTGATAATAATATTCCTAGATAATTACTGTTGTACTTTCTAGCAGTCTGAATTAAAGCCTGGTTTCCATATAGCCGCAAGAGTCGCCGGCATGTTGGCGTCCTGCCGGCGACTTAGCCTGCGACCTAAAGCCTGGTTTCCATATAGCCGTAAGAGCCGGCGGCATGGCTGCGGCAAGGGGCAATGGTCCAATCGCATACAGCTTTTTATTGCTGGCTAATTCACCACTGGCTATGATTGCAGATTGCCCCGGTATGCCGGCGGTGTCGCAGTCACATCGACGGCGGCACTAGAAAAGTTGAATTTGGTTCAACTTTCAACGTTCCTGCGGTGCCGCCGACCTACGAATTTTTTATGAAAACGTCTGACGCCGACATGCGTTAGCCAATCGAAATATGTGTATCAGGAGAAATGTTGATTAGGTAAAACATAATCAGTCAGCAAAAGCTAACACTATTTGTATGTGTGAAAGTTTATAAGAAATTCCCATATTGTACCAAATATTGATGAGTGACACAAATGTGAATAATTACCTATAAAAGTATTCTCTATCTTGGAGTTCTAGCTCGCGAAATAGAGTATGATATTGACCATATTCCTGTCTTTGCCGAAATATTTCCCTTACCCAAAATTTATGCTTGCGTTTTGCCTTATATTTCCTCTGACGATACCTTGTGGTATAGAAGTAACAGCTTAACTTGGTAGAGGAACAACAACCGTTTGTTCACGGCAGATTAAGTTACTACATGTAAAAGAAACCATGGATCATCGTATATTATATTCAATTGTACGCTAATTATGTATTTTGTAAGACCTTTAAAGGGCAACATCCTTCGACAACGTGGCGCATAATATAATAACGCCTAAATAAACTAACAACTTTAATTTGTGGTTCCTTGCCACAACGTTGTCTTGAAAACGTGAAAACGTTTCAGTTGACGTTGTATGTGCAACGAGGACTGTGTTGTGATTATACTTTTGGGACTGTAAATTATTCAACGCTTTGTTTTGGTTGAAAAATAATATTGTACTTGGGTAGTCGTTGTGACGTTCGCGTTTATATGCTTGCTTTATTAGGTCGGTACTCGCGAACCAGACGCAGGCACCGCCATCACATTCTCAACTTTGCCGGCGATGACTGCGGTCGGCAAAACGCCGGCACACCGGTGGCTCTTGCGGCTATATGGAAACCAGGCTTAAAGACGTGCCGGCCGGCGTACGGCACGAACGTAACACTTGGCAATAAAATAAACAAGGCTGTCAATACACATAATTGTATGGTCATGGAAATCTACAAACATTTCGTTTTATGAAGTCGCCAGCTGTATAAAAAATCGCTGAAGATCACGAGAAAATCGTAAAGAAGCGAGGCGTACCGAGTTCTTAGAGTGTCTTTATCAACCTTTTCCAAGTGTTAATAGCAGACGAGAAACTCGTCAGTTGTCAGGTGTTTTAAAATCCGGTAAACGGCGAGTTCGTCCGTCTATTTTCCCGTCGTTAAAACAAGAAACCGGACGACAAACTATATCAGACTGGGACAGTGGAAGACCGTCAAAACCCGTCAGTCAGAAAGCTTTCATCTTCTATAAATATGAAGACTTTATCGAGTTATAAATAACATAATTCGACTAAATGCCGAGCAAAATACAGGCAGTTTTAAAAACACGTGTCATCAGTCCGGTCCTTAGGTATCGGTCAGCGACCTGCACCATTAGCAAAAGGACCCATAAATGCCGCCATTTTGAAAGCGATTTTGGGGACACTTTTCCTAACTCAAAGGTAATAGGAGCACGCAGTCCAGTTATATATATAAGTCAGTGATCCAAACATATACATAGCTCGGCAAATGGACTGGGCACGAGTAAGGACATAGGGCACCCAAAACGAATGTCAGGAATAGTGTGCTGCCTGGCGACGCTCGGCAGCAATTACTAATCTTTTTACGCCCAGAGGGTTGTGGTTAGGTTTAGGGCCATGGCGTGTTGTGGTTAGATTTAGGGTTGCTGGGGTGAGACGTTGTGGTTAGGTTTAGGGTCAGGTTTACAGGTGGAAGTCAGGGGTGGGGAACACCGCTGCCAAACGTTTTGCGCATGCGCAACGTCCGAGCTCGTCCTCAGAAAAAGAGCGAGAAAATACTGAAATATTTGGACTGGTTCGAGAGTCCGACACAAAAGTTAAAATTATAACTATACTACCGAAAAGATAAGGTAGACAATTTGTGCATGGCTTCTTTGTCAATATTGTAACATATTCTGAATTTACCCCTTCGTAATTTTCTTTACCCTTTTTTAAAACACAAATGAATAGTCGAGTCTTACTTAGTTGTCGCCACAGCTTATCTTGATATTTATTCTAGAGAATTCACGCATGCGCAAACGTTTGGCAGCGGTGTTGGGGTGGGGTGGGGGTGGGATTTAATTTCTTTAATATTCAGGATTATCCTGAATCTCATGGATAATCCACGAGAGGAAATGCTGGTCCGGTGCTCTTTTTTTGAAGTGTATAAAAAGGCACAGGATGAATTGTAGACTAATCTCGTACCCAGACTCAATCAGTGATCTGTCCCTATGAGGGGCTATACTTCATGTCAACCTCGTTCCCAGGGCCTTTTTAAGATTGAGAGGGCAAGGAAAGGTCCTGGCATCGGCTGGTCACAGCACCCAGAAATACTGGGAACAAAGATCCCTTCATCAGGGTCTTCACTCGAAACGTTAGAAACTATGTTCCATATTTTCGGCAGTACTCAAACCTTACTATATTTCAATCAAAATACTTCCCGGTAATGTATTATCCTAGAGCCTTCGTTTGTGCACGGTGAAGGCTCCAGATGGGTACGAGATTGGACCATAGATATAGTCCTGAGGTATAGTTGTGGACTCATTGTAGAGCTCCAAAAAGGTGGCTCACCAGGCAAAACCAAGATGGTGGCTGAAATGACCAAGTTGGCGAAAGCCAAGAGGGTGCTTTTTTGAGAAAATTACTGCTTTGAATTAACAGAAAAGAAGAATACATTCAAGACAGAAGTATTTTTGATAGTTTTGGTTGGCAATTAAAGCCATTCACCAGAGTTAATGACCAGTCGTGGGGCAGTGTTTTGCTGAATTTAGCAATCTACATCAACAATAAACAAAAGTATCTTTAGTTAACAAAAGTATTTATACAATACACTCAGGTTATCTTAAGGGAATTTAAGCTAAAAAACGAGTGAAATAAAAGCCAAGAAGTTCCATCGCTGAAAATATATCTATTTAACTGATCCAAAATTTGGACATTACGAATTGAGACTAATATTTTTTCCCGAACATACTGATGTTGTCGAGGTTCTTGACAGGCTTGAAACAATTCTTTACAGTTAGTTTTTCTTGAGAGTCATTCAAAGTGACTTGTCCCGTTAGAGTCACTTGAGCTTTTGCCCGGTTGAGCCGCCATTTTGGATAATAATAATAATAATAATAATAATAATAATAATAATAATAATAATAATAATAATAATAATAATAATAATAATAACTTTATTGAAGTGTCTATGTATTTAGCCTTAACAGACTAATTGGGGACACTATTTAAGATACTTAATTATTTAATTAAAAACTATGTACAATACTATACTTAATCCTATATATACATTAATCAGATATATACAGAGTGTAAAATTATGAAATGCAAAGATTGCATCATTTGTTATTGTTGCCAATAAGGCCGGAGAGATCTTGTTTTCTAATATTATTCCCCCATAGTGGGCTCGACCAGGGTCTGTCTACAGAACCGAGTCGGCAATCTATACCTCCTTTATGTATTGATTGTAGCTCGGAGATTGGACAGTGCACGACTACGTGTAAACAGGCAGTAATACCGCACAAATTCGAGCACTCAGTTTCACATTCGTCCATTACCGTGTAAACGTAGTCTTATGTCGGTACTTTATGTTGGAGCATGGCTGCCATAAGAGTCTTTATGCTTAAAACCAAGCTTAAATAATACATGTTTAGGCAGTGCGGTGAAGGGATAACTATGTCAAATCGTAAAGGAAACCGCCTATTATAAAAAACAAAATAGTTAATGCCGACGTTTCAAAACGTGTGACGATTGTTGGAGAGTCAAAAAGGCAATTTAATTAATTGTTAGTTTTAACTTCCAACATAAACACATATTAAGATCAAGACAAAAACAAAGTAAATTGCTCTCTTCTGGGACTTGAGAATGTTTTTATCTATAATTATTAAAATCGAAGACAGAAAAAGACAAATTTTTCTTCGTTGTTTTGGGTTTTTGTCTATATACTTGGCTTATTATACTTTATATATATATTTCCCTATTAAAATTTCGTTTTGTGTTCTTATGAGAAACCGGGCTGGCCCGCTTGGCGAATCTTGGTAGGCGGGATGAAGTTTTCCTATATGAACACATCATCCCGCTTTATTATAAATACCGGGATGAAGTCGTTATGGGAAAAAAGTTAGTTCTCTTTGATAGAATCAAAGAATAGTTGAAGGTTTTATTGTTTATTGTAATATAAATCTCAATTGTATAATAAAAGGATTGATTTTGAAGCAAACAAACCTGTGCAATACGACAAAATTGTGATCTCTAGTCACGGATCGTCAGACAAGCTAATTTTATTCATGATTTCACCTCGCTAGGCGGGATGAAAACTACCACAAGACTTCGTCCCGCTTACCGGGCCAGCCCGCTTACCGGGATAATATGAACACCCTCAGGGCCATCAAGCATTAAACTGTCAATTAAAAAACCAGGAAAGTCTTGCCGAAGTCATTAATAGCCCAAACAAAGAAAATCTCATTAATATGCGACTAACCAAGCGTAGCATGCATGTAGGCGTAGCGTGGCTTGGGGTTTTATTCATTCGCTTGCCACTTCCATCTAACTATGTTCTCAGTAAACAGTATGTGATTGCATATCCTAGCCCTTCAGGTTGTCTTGAAAGGTAATATATCTTCAATGGGTTATAAACTTCTTGTCGAATTTTGTCGTTAAGCATTGCACAGCATACTAATAAATCTAGTTTTTTTCGTATTTTTCTTATAGATTGTTGACATAACCGAGATTTCGGGAGCGAATTTGATCTATTCCAAATTATGCTCTTTCGTCGACGAAGAAGAAGTCTAGGGAAGTCAGTTCGGTAGATAAAAGATAAATGTCTTCTGCATGAGTCGGCAGAACTTTGTCAAAAAGCCATGAAAACATCGCCTGCTGGCGTTCAACATTGTGAAGCGAAATTGAAAACACGACGGCGCCAGAATAAGAGTGACTGTAATTCAGTCTCATACCGGCCTACGGTACCAACCCAAATCTCCATGTGGACGATGCTATAGTCTGTGTCAAGTCGATAAAGAAGGGATTGAAGATGATGGAAAGTGTAATGGCGAGGCTTTCCCACCAAGTTCAAGAGAGATAAACCGACAGAGTGTACTGATCAAATATCAGATGGACGAAGCAAAGCTGAAACAAATCATTACCATGAAAAATTCAGGTAAATATATATGCTCATAATTACTAATCATTTCTGCAATACCTGTAACCGCTTGAATAAGAGCTCCGGGCGATTTTTAAAACGAAGAAATATTTACGGGAAGCCTTTATTCGAGCAGGGCCTGTCTTGTATATAAGGCCTTCTTCTTTTGAGATACAAATTAAACAGCCGCGTAATTCTCTTAAAATCCGGTTTCAAAACGATTATGAGAAAAGTAGGGGACCGATACTATTCGAGCTGAGCGTTTATTTCCGTGAAAATATCTTGGGGGGGTCCTTTATTCGAGAAGGGGCTTCAGGAGCTTCTATTCGAGCTTTTACGGTCTTGCCATATATTTAGCAAGCGATACAGGGCTTTTTTCGTCTATATAGCGTTCCCATATATTAGCAGTTGTTTCACTATTAAATTTGCATTGCGACAAAGTTCTTTGATGCATTCTATACTGCTCTTTTTTGGTTATATTCGTCTCGGTTAGTGTGGTATTGCGGTCGTTTTGCGCCTGACTATAAAATTACTCAGAATTTAAAGTCGTTTTGATTTCACCTCAAACTCAATTACGTTGATTAATTTATTCATGCATAAATTATCTTTGATGTGGGGTCATGTGCTGCGGTTAATATATAGGTTATTGACCTTGCATATTAAATGACCTACTGTCGCTTTAAAACTACGTCTAGATCTAGTCTAGAATACTATTTTTTCTGTAAATAACGATAAATATCGTCTGTATCACTTAGTTACCTCCTTCTCAGTAATTAACTAAAATAACTAAACGAAACTAACCTTAATTATACTGGATTACTCTATCAGTTATATCTAAACTGTTATCCTCAGACGTCCAGTAAGGGCCCACCCTCATATAATCATTCATAGTCTCGGTTATTATTCACCGATATTCACCTCGTCTTCGGCGAATAATTGTTAAGTATAATGTAAGTCTGGTCGTTTTACATGTTGTATAAGTTTTCGTAAGCTTTTTACGGTTTCTAGAGTTAGAGTTTTCAATTTTGTTAATGTACACATGAAACGTATATTAAGTCTGTCTTATTTGAAAGAACATTTAAAATGCATGACAAAGTAACCTCTTTCGCAGTTTCTCGTTCCCTTTCTTCGTTGTTGAGATATTTCAGTTTGTTTGATAGGCAAATTAAACAATTTGACGTCTATGACACAGCGGAGGTTATGTACTGTTTAATAAACGAGCAGGAGTGTTTTATCAGATATAAAGACACGAGGCGAAGGCGAGTGTTTATATCTCTGATAAAACATGAACTGATAAAACTGCGAGTTTATTGAACGGCTTCAAAATCGAACCACTTGGTAAGTTCATTGGCGTAGTAAGTTTGAAAAATAACCTTGTCCTAAGCCGAGAAAATCAAAGTTAAAGTTTATGTAAATCAGGAGGTACCTTTATCACATATAAAGACACTGATTAAAATTTTCCACGTGAATTATTAATGAGTTTTTGAAATACCATTTCAATAAGTGTAGAGTATGCCATTTTCCGCCATTTTTTAAATTAAAAAGAATTTAAAAGAAAAATTTAAATCGACCTTATTCTTTTGTGTGTGTATAAATTAGTTCTTATGACCTCGTTTTAAAGTAAAAAAACAACATTTGAATTTCCCACATGAAAACGAATTCATAGGGGCTAATTTATAGGTATAATATAAACGAATTTTAATTCATTAAATGTACACAATTTATGGGTTTCACCTTGCATGTTTCATTTAAAATTTTGAGCTTTCGGCTATGTACTCGGTTTGTACATTTAATTTATTAATCTCCATGCAAAGCTTCAACCAATATATCTGCTTCTTAATTCGTCGGCCATTTTTGAGTAAGGTCTATACATTTGCTATAATCAAACGAAATCACTTCAAATTACATGTGTGCTGGGAGAAACACATTTAAAGTTTTCATTTGACGTGATTTCGTTTGATAATAGCAAAGATATGTAATCTTCCCTGATAACGAATATGCACGTGTGACGTCAAGGTGTTAAATTTGCATATCAAACAACCTCAAATATCTCGACAACGAAGCAAGAAACAAAAGGACTTCAAAATGTTCCCGGGAGGGAATGAATCTAAACTAGAAATATCTAATGCATATATTATTTTGATTTTAACAGGCGACGTTTTGGATTTGTGATCTTGTGGGAGAGATACAGTATTTCCCATCAACGCACCGCTTGCAAGCCAATAAATTATTTTAGTCTTTTTTTTTGACTTCCAACCCAGAAGTAAGTTTGTTTTTGTATTTTATATTACCTAAAAAGTCATATAATTTATGAAGAAAACATAAAGAAAATCAGTACCATGTCCGTGATTTTATATCTGAAAACAATTCTCCTGATGTATTTTACATCAACTTTAGCTTTGGTTTTCTCAGCTCAAACAACGTTGTATTTCCAAATTACTACGCCAATAACATACCAAATGGTCGTTTTTTAAACTATTCAAAATTTTTGCAATACATATTTTATCAAATCTAAAACACTCGGCTCTTGTCTTAAATCGGATAAAACATTGCTACTCACGCATGTTTTATATATTACATGAGGTCTGTTGAGTAATGTTATAGCTGGGTATTGGGCGGAATGCCCTTGATTCATAGTTACGTAAAATTTTAAGAATTTATATATAATTGTAATTAATATTTTGAGTTTATTCGTAAGTGAGGACGAATTTAATATTCCTATATATATATTGCATTTGCATTAGCTTCTCAAACCTCGTTCTTGTATTTATAATTGAAAAATGCTTTTTACACAACAACTAGGCTTGAAAGGTTTGTGTAAATATGTAATAGATACACTAGTATGACCGGTCAAACTAGTTGCATGAGATTTACAAGGCGAGCTGAAGGTTTGTGTAAATATGTAATTAGTAGGACGAGCCGCTGCAAATTCCGTACAGTTCGATCGCGAATATTGTCCATTGCTTAAAATAGTGATGCATCTAAATAACCCTGTTTACCAATTATTTTGGAGATTCAAGCAATTCTAGCCGCCGAGTAATCGAAGGAAAGGTTTATGCAAACTAGCACGATGCTGTATCCGATTTATAGCATGCTAATTAGGACTCATTTCTTTTGTCCTTTGTTTCTGAATTATTAATGAGTATTTTAAGCAGTGGTATACATACAAGAATATGTATAAATTAAACAGCTAGTTTCCTGGAAGACGCAATAGGGCTTGTGATTGCGAATAAGCGACTTAAAGATGCATAAACATGCACCCTCGATAATCATTGCATAGTTCTACTAGCTCAATGGTTAGAGCGTCTGGCTAGCCGATTCAGTCCCGTCAAGAGCTCATGCGGTTTTTTGAATATTGACAACTTACGACAGTTTGTACAGAAGAGCTGAGAAATCCTTACTAATTCCAAGCTGAAAATCTTAGACAAGCAACTTTATCTTTTCTTCATCTTAGGAAATTCAAGAAAACATGTGGACGATATCTTGGACATGCACGATGAGAGTAGATATTCAAACCAATTTCCATGAATCATTGAACGGAGTAGCAAAGGTAAAGTTTAAACTATGTCAATCAGATTTTGTTCAGCTGGGTTATTTTCGCTATTTCTAAGGCAAGTGATATATTTTAGGGTATTTTTAATAAGCGTTGCTCGAAGGTGCTGTACGCGCGTAGATGTGTCGTATAAGCATCGCGTTCTCACCGTGTATGGTTTTAAGCTATTTACATTTGTCGCAAATACTTGCAAGGGCTTCATTATTCTACGGAACGGAACGTCGCATTATTTTCGAATGTTAATTACGATTCAATGTTTTAAGAAAAGTTCTAACTTAACGCTAAACTTATACCATAAAAAGGACTCACCAGCAGATTACCGATTTCTATAAAAGTGCCTATTTCACCTGTCGAAGTGTCAAAGTTGGTAATTACTGACGTCGCTGAAGGCTTTTTGATGTTTAGAACATTAAGCATCTATTTTGCACTTCAATCTTTTCGTTATTCCATAAGTACAAAGAATAACGAGAAAGATCGAAGCATAATTATATTATAAAAACTCTATTTTCCCAAAAGCTCACTCCTACAGCGACGTCACTAATTTCAGCAAATGATTACCAACTCTGACAGCAAAAAGATAAAATTTTAGAACGACAAAATTGCAATTTTGCTCAGGGGAACACAAAGATTACGAATATATAAAATCCCCACAGTTGAGCCAGGCACTTTAAACATCCGTTCCGTTGGGTAGAATAATGAAAACCTGCGAACAAAATGCTAGCGAAATTAAAATATTTACTTTTTACGCGCAAAGTAATGTGAAAATTCGGACGGCTCGTCGAGTTAACGGACTCGGAGTTCACGTCAGTCAACTGTATCAGCTCGTAGAAATTTCAAACTTGTGATTTAATTGTAGTTATTAACACTGCAGTCGGTATAGCGTCTTATATCAGACAAATAATTCTCGTCCAAAAATTTGCTGTTAGAGTTACATTTTCCTCCTTTAAACAAACACCGATAAATACTCTAACCGCGTATTATACCGTTATTAGTTTTTATTCTATTCATTTGGTAACTGCTTTTGTTCTCGATATAACTGCTACATTTAGCTTAAACATCGCATTTCTCTGTATTTGCAAACATTGGCAGATTTTGACGGCATTATTTTTTGTTGATGTACGCACAATGCACTTACCGATCGTACTTAGTGAGATAATAAAGATATTAAGTAGAAGAGTTACAAGTACGGAATGAGCTGACTCAGCACTTTTTTAGGTTTTAAAGTGCTTATATCACGGTTGGGGATTTCACATATTTAGGATATTTGTAACCTGAGAAGATTTGTAATATATCTTCCTTGAAAATTTCATCTTCGTGGAGTTTTTTGCTGTGGAAGTTGACGGAAGTGATGTCAAAGGAGAAATCTGTAACGTGGTTTTTGTATAGACAAATTCCTCTTTTGACGTCACTTCCGTCAACTTTAACGGATAAAAATGCAATGAAGATGAAATTCAAGGAAAGGAAAATATATTGCAAATCTTGTCAAAAGGTTCCAAATATCCAAATATGTAAAATCCCCAACCATGATATAGGCACTTTAACCACCGTTCGAACGTTTAATTTCAATAAAGCGGTGAACCGTGCAGAATAAAATCTTGGGCTGGATTTAAAATCGCTAATTGCAAAATTATCTTTGATGGCAACAACATATAAATATTCTATATTAATGTCGCATGAGACAAATTTTCGGCATACTCAGAATAGCGTAATATATTTTACGCTTGGCGCTCTCTCTTCTGTTTGCTTTCCCAGCAATCCAAATGTTTTGGGTGGTCACAACACGGCGTTGCGAACGCGATTGTGTCAAAACAAACGTGGCACTTGTCTTCGACTCCATCTTTGGTTATAATGCGACTGAGCGCGCACACTAACACATTTAAATCGCGTAGAACACATTTCAAACACTTTTGACATACAATAAGTAATCATTATTGTTAAGATAAGCTTTTCCTAAAATACTTGGAGACACATAATCTTATACCAAAGTGGGGTTGTAAGTAAGTAGTATAGTGCGGGGCTTAATACACCTATTTTATGCAGGAATTTAAGGAATTCTTTTGTCTTTAGATCATTAACATAATTACCATATATGTAATTATGCATAACTCATGCATTATTAAGGGTAATAATGCATGAGTTATGGATAATCAATGAGGTCGGATTTCCGAAGAGCTAACGAAGTATTTCCGAAGACGATAAAACGCCGAAGCATTTCCGAGTCCGATAAAACGCCGAAGCATTGCCGAGTCCGATAAAACGCCGAGCGCTTGTTAAGATTACGTCATTTTAAACACGATGGCCGAACAAACAATTTGGGCTGAATTGCGGGAAAATAATATCGAGATAGAGAAAGATACGTTATGCTTTTACATGACGAAAGCAACATCTTTGGACAAAAGACGCCGTGTGTTGGTTCAGAAAGGAGACGGCTTTTTAACTTTGGTGCTTGGGTCTGTTTTGAAAGAACTTGGGTCGTTAATTGGGTAATGATGATGAAACATTCACAAAAGATGATATTAGTTCCGGAGAGAACATTGGATGATTTCCAGCGGCAACAGCGACAGATAGTCGCTCCTACTGTAGTAAAGTTAGCTGATTTAGACGATGAAATGAAATCGATTTGGGACAGAAAAGATACGTCTCAAGAGGAAAAAGCCAAACGTTATACTGAAATTTTGGAGAAGTATCTTCGATTCAAAGACAAAAGAAATTTAGAAACAAAAGAGCCAATAGCCATATCCCTGCCTAAAGGAGCGTTAAATGACAGCTTGAAAGGGCAGTTAAATAACAGCGCGGCTCCAGCAGTAACAATTAACAAACAAAGTGTTGCCGATATAGTTGAAATCTTACCAAAAACAATTAGACCGAAAGCAAAGATGATTCTGAAACGAATTGATGATAATCCGGAGGTTATTAATTGGAACAAGCGAGGGGAATTGAAATACAAGGGAAAAGTTGTTCCAAATACAAACATTAGTGATCTTGTAGGAGATTCTCTTAGGCAACGCAAGAGCTATAAACCTGAAGGCTACGATGTATTTACTAAAGCTTTGAGGCAAATTAATATACCGGAGGATTTAATTCGAAATCCGGACCGCCTCCAGCTATTAAGAGCTCAAGATAATAAGACGCCGGAGGGAAAAGGATGCCGTCGACACCCACGGGCGACGAAATGACCCCCGAGACTTCGTCCGCGAAAAAAAAAAAAATTAAAAAAAGCGAAAAGAACGAAAATCCAAACTGGCTTACAAACTTTTAAGAGTTGTGAACCGAACGGTCGAAGTATTGAGTCAGTGTTTCAGAAAATGATAAATATTTTACCAATTCTTGTTGAAATATAATCGACTCGAGGCGCGGCGGGTTTAAAACCGGTAATTTGTAGTCTTTGTATTAAACGTTTGTATATGCATGCGACTTTGAATAAATTTCTTTCAAATCGCTTTCACTCTTTGTGAGTTATTGCTCTTAATGATTGAACGTGTTTAGGCGTGGGTATAAAACAAGCTGGCGTCGTCAAGTTTGTTACAACACACCCGCAGTCGATACAACACATTCACACAGTTCAGTTCGCTTAATACAACACACTAAATCTTTGCTTGTTACACCACACGAGAGGTTTGCTTGTTACACCACATCATGTGCAAGCATTTTTGTTCAACCAATTAAAGTTTATCGTGATGGCAGACAACAGTTGGTGTTCATGGTTTTCTTCTTGGTTGGATCTGTTATCTGGTTCCGAACTGGATGATTTGGAAAACGAAGCCCTTTTACAGTGTGCAATTCGCGGTAAGTTGTACTATTAGACGAGAATTCATGGCAAAGACCTCTTATATGGTCATCCTTTTATTTAGTTTGAAACTTTGTTCTTTTCAGATGCTCCATTGGAGTTTACAGAGAGTCAGTGGCAAACCCTTGATCGCTTGGAGACGTCGGCCGCTAACGACAACGCAACGACCAAGAAAAGGGAAATTGGTAAGTTAAATTATCCGGCTAAGTTTAAGAGCTGGGTTGCTGAATTAGAGTTTCAATGTTGTTTATCATTTATTCGTTTAGATGAAACCAGCCATGGCCCGGCCACAAAACAGCTGAGAACAGGCGAGACGTCCGACCTGGACCCCGGCGCAGGACCGTCGAATGAGCAGGAACGTTCCCAACCGATCGGAATGGACCCCGGTGCCGGCCCGTCGAATGAACACGAACGTCCCCAACCGATCGGATCGGAGAAGCCAGAAAATGGTAAGTCTACTTGTCGGTGAAGCTGTGTGTTGCGTTCAAAGTTTTAAGATTGTTGTTTGTTTTTGTTTTTTTAATTTGTTGTAGCTTACCGTTGTAACAAATGTAAAACAGCCTACAGATTCAGGCAAGGTCTTGTTCGACATAACAGACATTGTCGACACCAATCCCAAGAAAAAGAAGAACAAGCCGAGAGACAAATTGGTAAGTTTTCCTCTTAGTGTATGTATAGTATTGTCGTTAGCACAAAGAGGTTTGGTGTATATGTTGTGTTATCGTCTAATTATTTGTTGGAAAATAATGTTGTGTCATTGTTTATATTCATTATACAGAACAGACCGGTGCCGGTTCTTCGAGTAAACGTTCCCATACAATCCCAGAAAGTGCAGAGTCGTCTGAAACTCCACCAAACCCGTCAGTCGAAAGTGAAGAAAACCAAAAAAGTGATGCCGAGCAACTGACAGCTTTACTCCATCGCCATAGACGCCTCATAGAAGCTGATGACCGCACACACAACAGGCAAGACAGTTATAATATTAGAGTCAACGTCTCATTCACCTTAGATGCGTTAGTAAACGCATTAAGGGGTATTTATCAGCGACAACGTACCTCGTTTAAGATAAACTTAAGTTTTAGTTTTGTTCTAAGAAACATTGAGACTGGTGAATTAAGATTTTTTTACGCCTCAAACAACACCAATGTGTTAGACGCACCCATGTTGGTGCATAACGATGTTAGTTTTAGACATTTTATTGATGTTTTACGAACGTTAGATGTACTTGAGTGGGTGAGAAATCAACGTCCGAATAGCAAATGGGTGTTTTTCCAGTTGATTCAGACTTTAGTAACAGTTACTAGGCTAAACTTTCCGATAGGAGCTGTTGTTGAATTACCGTCCTATATTACCTCTAATGAGGCAATCGTTTCTTTGGCAAATAGTCGAAACACAGGTATAGGCCGTACAGCGATAATCTCTGTTTGTTTCGGTGCCTTGCTTTACATCAGGGGGAGGGGGAGCGTAGTTTAGAGCGTGCGTCGAAAGCTTTTTTCGAGCGGTATCTCCAGGAAACCAGCCTGGCACGTGAAGATTTTGAGGGTGTTGACCTAAGCGAACTGTGTGAGGTGGAGGAACTTTTCGAGGTAGCTATTCACGTGTACTCTCTTGACGAAGGTGGTCAAGCCCTCTGTATTCGGCGTTCGGTATGTGCGTTTGAGCAATTATACATTAATCTTTACGAAAACCACTTTAGTTATATCAAAGACATTAGTCATTACTGTAATTGTTTTGTTTGTTCAAAATGTGATAAGATTTTTTCTACACCGTACCGTTTATTGCGACACGAACAAACTTGCGACGTCAATGTCAAGCACAAATTTCCCGGTCGCACATATCAAGTTAAGAAGACTATCTTTGAAGAGCTTGAGGATATGGGTTTTGACTTCGAAAACAATGATAAATTTTTTCCGTATTTTACGACCTGGGATTTGGAGAGTTTCCAAGCAAATGTTAGATATGAGTCAGAGGCTAAACTGCAATGGCTTTCGGAACATATTCCGGCCTCAATTTCAGTCGCTAGCAACATTCCCGGTTACGAGAAGGCACAATGCTTCGTAACAACCGGTGACGCAAAGCAATTAGTTGGAGACTTTGTCAGATATCTTTTTGAAATCAGTGATACAAGTTATCGCTTTTTGAAGGAGAAGTTCGAAATCGTTTTCTCCGAATTGGATGTCATGGGCAAAAATTTACCGGAAGAGGACGATAAGGGAAAAGAGCAACTTATAAAACTAGGCAAAAAGTTCGATTGTTTTCTGAAAGAAATGCCCGTAATTGGTTTCAACTCTTCTCGTTATGATATCAACGTTATCAAACAGTTTTTGTTTAAAGAACTCGACACTGTCGAACTAGAGGAAAACGAAGGACAAGGTTTTGGGTTTGTTGTTAAGCGGAACAACGCCTATATGTGTTTGAAAACAGACCGTCTTAAATTTTTAGATATTTGTAACTATTTGGCACCAGGTTACAGTTACGACCAGTTTTTAAAAGCATATGAATGCAGTGATCAAAAGGGTTTTTTTCCTTACGAATGGTTCGACGAGGTTGAAAAACTCGATTTTACTTCCCTACCTCCTCACGAATCATTCTTTAGCGAGCTTCGCAACACAAATATCACTTTGGAACAGTATGCGTATTGTCAGTCTGTTTGGTTAGAGCACAACATGCAAACGTTTCGGGAATATCTAGTGTGGTATAATAATTTGGATGTAGAGCCGTTCGTAGAAGCAATCGAAAAGATGGTCCAATTTTACCAACCAAAACAGTTAGACTTATTCAAAGATGGTATATCTGTGCCGGGATTAGTAATGAAGTTTCTTTTCTCTGGCTTAGAAGCTAACGCCTATTTTAGTTTGTTTCAAGAGCGCGATAAAGACCTGTATTACGAGTTTAAAAGCAATATTGTCGGCGGCCCGTCCATTATTTTTAACCGGTACCACGACAAGGATAAAACGTTTATCCGAGGTGGGAAACCTTGTAAGCGGGTGTGGGGAGCGGATGCGAATGCCCTGTACCTTTGGGCATTAGCTCAGAAAATGCCATGTGGGTATTACGTAAGGAGGAGCAAGGAGAATAACTTTAAAAGACAAGAATATTTCAATAAATGTAGTATTGAGTGGCTGGATTTCATAATGTTTCGTGACGGTCTGAATATCGCTCACAGTCATAACCGAGGAGAGCAGCGCATAGGCCGATATTTCGTTGACGGATTTGACGCAACAAATAAAACGATATATGAATATAATGGGTGTTACTGGCATGGTCATAGGTGCGAACTTAACCAGAAGGAGTTTAACGACAGGTGTGGTGTAGCCATGAGCGTTCTTTTTGAACGAACTGCGGAGCGAAAGAGGTATTTGGAAGAGCGCGGATTTACGGTAATTGACATTTGGGAATGCGCCTACAAAAGCATGCGAAACAAGGACGAGGATCTGATAGCATTTCGAGAAGGTTACGAGCAAGGTTTAGATTGTAGGACGGCCATGTCGGTTTCGGATGTACTTTCGCTGATCAAAACTGATCAAATGTTTGGTGTTATTCGGTGCGATATTCGGGTACCGGAGGACGAAAAAGAGAAGTTTTCGGAGATGTGTCCGATTTTTAAAAACGCTGACATACCATTCGAAGCCCTCGGAGAACATATGCAAAACTTTGTCGTTGCAAATAAACTAAACCAAAAACCAAGAAGAGGGTTAATTGGTAGTATGTTCGCCAACAACATTTTGTTGACAACCCCTCTTGTGCGTTGGTATATAAAACATGGCCTTGAGATCACAGCGGTGTATGAAGTGATAGAATATGTTCCAAACGATTGTTTCAAAAGTTTTGCCGATGATGTGAGCGACGCGCGACGCCAAGGGGATCGTGATCCGTCCACAGCAATTATTGCCGAAACGATGAAATTGCTAGGAAATTCTGGCTACGGCAGAACGTTGACCAACAGGGAGAAACATCTGGATATTAAATATTGCGATGAGTCGGCCATTGGGTTAGCAGTGAACGACCCACACTTTCGAAAACTTGATATCCTTTCCGAGGACTATTATGAGATAAGTAAAACTAAGAAATCGATCAAAATGGATTTACCAATCCAAATAGGTTTTTTCGTATACCAATACGCCAAGCTCCGTATGCTCGAATTCTATTACGATTTTTTGGACAGATTCCTTGACCGCTCCGATTTCGAGTACTGCGAAATGGATACCGACTCCGCCTACGTTGCGCTTGCAGCTGAAAGCGTTGACGCTCTGGTCAAACCCGAGCTCCGTGCTGAATATGCTCGCGAAAAATTTAATTGGTTTCCGCGGGACCACAATGCAGATGTTAGAGCGTTCGACAAGCGCACACCTGGTTTGTTCAAAACAGAATTTGAAGGGGACGGAATAATAGGGTTAAGTAGTAAAATGTATTTCTGCTTCAACGCTACCAAGACGAAGTATTCGTGTAAGGGGGTAAATAAGGGTAGGAACGTTGTGGACAAAGACACCTATTTGCGTGTTCTTCAGACGAAAGCAACGGGTGCCGCGACTAACAGAGGTTTTCGCGTAAGAGGCAATAAGGTATTCACTTATACACAAGTGAAAAACGCGTTCACATATTTTTATGGAAAACGAAAGGTCCTAGCAGATGGTATAAGCACCACTTATTTAGATATTTAGATATGGGTTCATGTTAAGGGAAAAGTTATTTCGCTGGCCTTGTAGTAATATTTCGCCATAATTTAAAGTATAAGTTTTAGGTTTAAATTGCTCTACGGTTATAACTAGGATTAGAGTGAGAGTTAATATCATTAAAATGGTTAAACCTGTGTTACGCAATATCACTGCGAGATCGGCGAAATAACCTCTTCCTTGGCCTTGTGCACGCTGGGTTAATCCGCTCGTGAGACTATATTGTTGTGTTGTGACAAGCAAAGATTTAGTGTGTTGAAAATAGTATAAGAAAACTTCTTATTTTACTATCGTGTGTTGTGACAAGCAAAGATTTAGTGTGTTGAAAATAATATAAGAAAGCTTCTTATTTTACTATCGTGTGTTGTGACAAGCAAAGATTTAGTGTGTTGAAAATAATATAAGAAAGCTTGTTTTACTATCGTGTGTTGTGACAAGCAAAGATTTAATGTGTAATATTAGACTTAACGAGTGTTTCGTGTTGAATTTACTTTCATGTGCTGTGAAAGGCAAAAATTTAGCCTGTGTAATATTAATAAGACAACGACAGATTGTTATAGCAAATAATTTTTTTTTATTTTTTTTTATTGTAAATAAAACCACTTTTATCAATTTACACACGTGTCGGGTATTTTGCAACGGCTTTCTGGCCAGGACTCCGCCGAGACGGCGGCAAGGTAAAATGTTTTCTTACAAACTCAGCGACTAAGTGATCATTGTTTACAAGATAATACTATCTTTCTCCCCCATCATGTCATCAATAATAAACAAATTAAGATTGAATCATTGAATCCTAAGATTGAATCATTGAATCCTAAGATTGAATCATTGAATCCTAAGATTGAATCATTGAATCCTAAGATTGAATCATTGAATCCTAAGATTGAATAATTGAATCCTAAGATTGAATCATTGAATCCTAAGATTGAATCATTGAATCCTAAGATTGAATCATTGAATCCTAAGATTGAATCATTGAATCCTAAGATTGAATCATTGAATCCTAAGATTGAATCATTGAATCCTAAGATTGAATCATTGAATCCTAAGATTGAATAATTGAATCCTAAGATTGAATCATTGAATCCTAAGATTGAATCATTGAATCCTAAGACTGAATCATTGAATCCTAAGACTGATTGGATAAACTTTATTATAACTAACGCTTTTATACACATTATAATTGTTGTTTTTCCCTGATAAGTTTTGTTAAATAGTTAATCGTTTACTTTAGTGTTCTTTATGTTAATTAATATCTAGCTTTTCCATGGCGTCTGTCACTGACATGATGGGGAATTCTCCATTATATTCGGCAAAAGCTTCGTTTGGATCTTGTCTCTGACTTACGAACGTGAGCCCGGTGTCCGACACCATGTAGCTATATGAGGGTGGGTAGCTAAACAGACAACCAACTCTGTCGACGTGAGGGCGCGGTTTCCACTCGAAGAAACCACACGAATTTTCTTTCTCATTCGGGCAACAGTAAAACAAACGGCCTTGGTTGTCCCCCTCTTTTTTAACCTTGCGAAGGCGACAAACCAGTCCGTGCTTACATGTAGGCTTTGGTGTCTCGAGTCTATCACCCCACTGCCAAAACGCGCATTGATTTTCACGGTCACAGCAGACAAAGAAAGGTCTTCCGAAATTCGGTTTCGCTGTGTCTTTCACGACTCTCATCTTAGCCGGTCTCTGGTGGGCATGACAAACTGGTCGCAGAGCTCCGTTTGAACGCCACAGGAATAAAGCAGTCTCAAACACTTCACGGTCTTGTTCTGGGCAAAAGAACTCGCAGCTTTCCTCGTTCTTGTTATCGCAAAGCCAAAACTTTCCATTTTTCGTTGTTACGAGAGCCGCCGGTTTTCCGTGCAAACAATCCATCGTCATAATATATGAATTATAACTACTGACTAAAGTGATCCACTTTTATATGTAAGCTTTCTTTTGTGAAAAGGGCAAACAGGAACGGGCGAGCCTAGTCATTAAGTATCCTAATGACTTTTTAACGACATTTTATATAAAAGCACTATGCAAATCAAACAACTTGATACGCCTGGTCAGCAAGTTCGGGTCTTGGCGGCCCCGGGCAATTAAATTAACACTTTCACAGTTTTAATAATATTTTATTTCAGCTTTTTATTATTATTATATCCGATAACAAAAACAAGGTTCCCCAAGAAGTTCAGTCTTTCTCTTCTTCGGTTCAAAGACATCAGACACATCAGATTCATCAGAGTCGGAAAGAAAGCTATATAGTTCAGATTCTTTTAGATCAAATTCACTTATTACAACACGCGCTGTTTTAATGTCTGGCGGGTTATGAATGTTTCTTTCGTTTATGTTCTGCTGAATATCCCCCAATACTCGCTTGACAAGCACAAACTCTTCTTCAGTAAATGAAATGCATTTAGCCGTTAGAATCCTCTTTAAACCACCAAACGTCCGATCCCATTCGTAATTGTCAACGCCGATATTGTAGTGAGTCACATCATTAACATTACTTGCAGAAAGATACGGTCTAACCAAAGATCCTTCCTCCTCCAACAACGAAAACTTTATTTCTTCACTTAACGAGTCCTCTCCATGAACAATTTCAACAAGAATTGGTAAAATATTTATCATTTTCTGAAACACTAACTCATTTAATGTGATTTCGCTCCCTTGCACCACGAGTTTAACTCCGTTCCTATTCCGAAACTCTCTGAAACATACATACATCTGCTGAAAAAACTGGTCGGAAAATACGTAAACTTGGTTTTGACCATTCTGCTTTAAGAACACAGGTTTCTCGTGGGCGAATTTTATTTCAGTCACAAAGACGTCGTCCATATCATAAGGTGAGCTGTGGGATACGACACCGATCTGTTACCCGGACAAACTCGCTTTGGGACAGGACGAATCATGTTCAACTGACGTAATACTTTGTAACACACATGCGCAATCTTCTTTATGTTTGTTCATAATTAATTTGTAATTGTTCTTGAGGTTCTCCTTTAGATAGATAAAATCACATGGCATATATCTTCGAAACGCTTTCTTGTGATCTTGATATGTATGTCTCACTAGTTCAAGGCCGTTTACAAACAATTTCGTGTCTTCCAATTTACGCACAAACGCTTTAACAACGTTCTCTACAGATGATCTCTCTAAGGCACATTCGAAGTAAAACCATATTTTATCTTTATCCGGCATCCTGGAACAACAATGTCGCACACTGCCATAGCAATTCTCCACCACCAGTCTATCAATGTTTAACGATATTTCCTCAACATAGCATGTTAAAAGTGTACACTCAATCTTTCTCTCGCGCAAATTTAAAATCTCAATCCGGTCAGAATCCATTGAAATGACAACCTGTATTTACCATTTCCTAAGATTAATGACTTTGTTTAATCGATTTTTAATGACTTTTTTCGCCCGAACTTGTATAGTAATATTCAAATTTGCCTTAGCAACGCTCTAACATCCCTCACAACAGTTACGTTAGAAAAAACAATCTAATCAATCTTTTTATCCACGAGTGTTTTATTTCGTATTTCCTCAAGTCAACTCGCCTAAAATCTTTGGCCGTTCTTCTAACGACATGACGAAGTGTTTCGGTGTCGCAATAATCGCTTACTTTCAACACTAGAGTCAAATAAGCAATAATTCTACCGAAATTCACAAGATCCATCTCTTGATAAATATTATACAAGCTACTCGGCAAGTTATCTCTGTTGATTTGACCGATAATACTCTCATACAATTCACCATGCTCTCTAAGGCATCTATTCATGTAAAAGCGTAACGTATCTTTCTCTATCTCGATATTATTTTCCCGCAATTCAGCCCAAATTGTTTGTTCGGCCATCGTGTTTAAAATGACGTAATCTTAACAAGCACTCGGCGTTTTATCGGACTCGGCAATGCTTCGGCGTTTTATCGGACTCGGAAATGCTTCGTTAGCTCTTCGGAAATCCGACCTCATTGATTATTCATAACTCATGCATTATTAAGGGTTCAACAAAAGATATGGTAATTATGTTAATGATCTAAAGACAAAAGAATTCCTTAAATTCCTGCATAAAATAGGTGTATTAAGCCCCGCACTATACTACTTAAGTAAAATGATGTCAGCAAACATACTTCCAATTAATCCTTGTCTTTTTTTTTTTCGTTCAAATTATTTTCGATGGCAAAGTTTTGCATATGTTCGCCGATAGCTTTAAAAGGGATATCTACGTTTTTAAAAATTAAACACATCTCCGTAAACTTGGCATATATCGTCGTTGATCGCTCAGAATCGCTTTGGATCGCCGGCGATTATATGGAAACTAGCCTTAAGGCATACTGAACAAAACACTCACCTCGTTTACTTTTGGTTTGTTTTTGCCAACTCAGTTTGCCAAACTGGTCTGCTTTTTGTCTTGTGGAACTCGGATGTCGCTTCGGACAGTAACGAACATCTGGTTACTTTTAACAAACGAAAGTAGAGCCGAGACCGACATGGCCATAGCCAGAAATAGTCGCACCAGGCCCATTGAGTGCGCGCACTATCCAACAAAACTTGCTGTAAAAAACGCTCTTTATTTTGAATTTAAAACTTTCCAATGTAGTATGAACCAAAGTTGAACCTCCTATGTGAAAATCGAACTTACATTCTAACGTAAATTTCAAAAATTATTTACCAAAGTATGAATTTCGCATTGCCTTTCTCGATGTAAACTCTGCTCGACAATTCCACAGACGCGCGCTGTATAATACCTTATGTCCTCGCTTGTCTTCGTAGTATGCCAAATGTATAGTCGTTAAATTTACAAAACGAAAGGGACTAGTGAAAAAGTTGAACATCGTGCGGTAAATTTCACTCTATCAACTAAACATTCTAAGTCTATTTACCTCTTTGGGTAATAAATCGACATTGCTTTTTTTAAATTCAACAGCATGCCTGGGCGTGTTCTTCGCAATTGCGGATATCGTACTCCATATCACTAGTTTTCGGGAGGCATTAGTTTGAAAAATATTCGGTGTAAACTACCGAATAACACATCAAATTGAAGCTTGTAAACGGTAGATTTCAGGTTTCGAAAGCCTAGAAACAAATTCTAAATGTTTCGAGCATATTTTAGTGTTGAACAACGGTGTTCAGCGCAAACCGTAGTGAAATTTTGCATGAGCCCTAACTATAGTTCGGAACCAAATAGAGTCGGGAAAGACTGTCTTGGTAAAAGTTACTCGAAAATCGTGTGATTGACACTAAGGTGGATCAGATTATATATTGTTACAGCGAGTATCAACCTATATTTTTTACATAAATTAAATCTTTTTACAAAGAGTTCGCACCACCGATGTTTTCTTCAGCAGGCCTCGTATAAGAAAGGCAAATACTCCCGATTGTGTTCACTTATTGCCATTATATGGTTTTATTCAAAGTCCACGCGACCAAACAATTCTTCATGCATACCCTAGCCAGGCAAATGTTTCCTGGATGTGGCCGGTATCTTGTAGAAGCTTATTAAAATGCTACTGAAAAACTTTACAATTACCTTTTCGTCGATTTGCATTCCTAAGCTGATAAGTACAGAATGGGCGCAAAAAAAATTCCGGATGATTGGCAAGTTGTTTACGTAAACAAATAAGACTGACCTGGGGGACGACCGAATCATTTTGTCAAGTCTGCCAGTATGCGAAGGAATCTTAATATGTTTAGAGTTCAGCGACAACAGCAACAGATAACCTTGACGAGCTGCGACGTGTAGTGGCTGTCCGCGTCAAAAGAATTAATATTTGCACCTTTATTAATCAAGTACTCTACGACTTCAATGTGACCTTCGTGGCAGGCAGCATGTAGAGGAGTTCTTGCCAAGCTTCCTCCCTTTTTTTCTATGTTTACTCTACTTTGAGTACTTTCAAGGAGATGTTTGACTTTACTTAACTTAGCTCTCCTCTATGAGGTTATCTACAAAGTTGAAAATTATTTACAAGCACACAAAGTTGAAATCAAATATTTAAAATCCATAAGACAAAGTATCAAAATTATCTATAATCACACGCTTATTATAAACTACGCTATAATCTTTAGTTTCGCTTCTGGTTAACACCCTTTTCTCATTTCTGTCACGCACTATTTTAAACGGATATTTTTTTTAGTGTTTCTTGAGTTTTCTTTCGAAATATTATCCGTTTGTTTTTTTTGTTTTTTTTTGTTTGTCATTACGCGTAGCGATTTGTTAATCTTGGCCATTTGGTTCTACTTCGACTTTGGCGCACTACTGGTAGGCATTAAGCACCGTGCATGTGGTTACCACAGGTGTCTAGCCACACATTGCATCAAATAATTTCTTCGCTTTTGGGCAACCAAAGTCCTCCAGATTGACGGGAAGGGATCTGTAATTTCGCCAGTAGGTCTCGTTCATAAATGCCACCTTTGTATGCGAAAGTCGAGTCGTTTTCCACTTTTAAGTTGAAAAATTTATATACGACTATATTCGGTTGTTCTTTAAGCGGGAGGGCTTCGACACCGGGTTGTACGCCAAAGGGAAGCCTTTGTTTTTTTTAAAACAGTTTTTTTATCTCGCTCTTCGAGGTCGCTCCGCCTGACGTTAATGTCCAAAAAATAGGAAAACGCTTTCCTCCGAATTTTAGAACACCCAACTCCTTGCAAAAAAACTTCTGTGTAATCAAAACCATCCATATCTATAATACCTCTGACTTTGTCCATGATGGAGCGAATGATTGCCTGGTTGACTATTTACGGCTATTTCAACACTAGCTTCATAGCAACACTTAATGTCTACATGTTTTTCTTTATTTGTAAGGGTTGTACTGTATCTGGAATTTCCGTGCAACTTACACATTTCGGCAATAACTTAAATACACATGCACAAGATATACGTAACTACATAAATAGATATGAGACGAGACAAAAGTATAAAATTAGAAATACAAAAGTGCAAACATGTTAAATTTCATTGAAGACGTTACGTTTTCTGAAAAGGATATTTGAAACACGCGTAAAATCGGAAATCTGAACATTTTAGAATACATTTTAGAATTTTAGAATTGTTCTACGGAGCATCTGAATAAATTGAGAAGTCATGAGAAAAAGGCGTTGATCCAAGACAGAAGCGTTGAAAACGTTTGTAAATATTTCGCTTAACCACTTAACACCAACGCACACTTGGTATGAATTTTCTTCCAATAAAATTATACACTCTTACACATAATCTAATCTAACAAACGTCGCAAGTTCGTTGTTACGTCAGTCTCATCATACATCTTAGCCCACTTGAACCACGGTAAATTAAATAATGTCATTAAATAGTGTCTATGTTCAGCTGTGGCATTCGAAAACTTCACCACCTCAAAACCTTCCAAAACACAACGCAAGACGTCTGAGTATTGCATAATTTACAGAGGTCTCCACGCGGGTGGATAGTGATTTTGTCATACCCTTTCTTGCACTTGTGACAGTACTGTTTCCTGGCGAGCTCATCGTAGTGGTTGTCAATGTGATAGAAGTATAAACACTTGTCGGCCTCTGGACCAGAATAAATTATTGTGTTTAAATATTCTTTGGACAACGTTCAGCTTTTCACCAGGGAGGACAGCCTGGAATTTTTTTATTTCCTCGATACCACAGGGACCCAAGGGGGACACCAGCTGTCTCTCCATGTTATTACACTCAGTAAGGGAAATTGTTAGACAAAACGTTTAACAAAAATGGTTACCATGGTAACCATGCCACGACCCAAAACACTGTTTTATGGCCCTTGCACCACCACTTATATCTCTGTATTCAAGCAACATTTGATTCTAAAATTATGGTAGAATGCAAACGACACGTGTGTGATTTATCAGTAGTGAATGTATTTACAATAAAAATGAATACATAAATTGTTCTTGAAAATTGTCATGTTTTCCTCACACTATTTACAGTTCGCCGTGTACATAATATATGTTGCACCAACATAGACATGTTGTTTCTTTTCTTTATACATGATTTCTTCCCCAACAAAATAAGCGGCGAAAATCGCGGCCAACAAATCCTAAACGCCGGACGTTTTGAAGGCTCCTCCTACAATGTTGTTCTTGAAAGTATAATATAAGTCCTTATCCCGTTCTCGAAATAAACTAAAATAAGTGTATGAAAAAGTCGAAAATAAATTTGGCAATAAATTTGGAAATAAAAATCGAAATAAATTTGGTTTCAGATGTATTATTCATGTATGATTTTAAGCTGCCGCGCGTCGCTAGAGTAAACGTTTGCGATTCTTTTGCGTGATTTGGTGGCTCCTAAACGAACCGTTTTAAAGTAAAAGTTAAAAAAATTATCGTCGACAATCCCAACACTTCTCAAGTTCACGACGACTGCGGCGGGGTAAGTCCTTTGGTGCCATGCATAACCTACAAACGCTTATAGAGTGGTGTATAATTAACGTGTAATTATAGATTACTTTAACACTGTTCCGTACACTGTTCCGTACGGTTACTAATTTATGTAAATATAAAATAATGTTCAATGAAATATAAAATAAGTTAATTAAACGAACAAGTCCATGTCCAATGATTCGAGAATGTCTGAAATTGCGTATTGATGCGGTGGTTGTGCCTGATTTTCTCGTTCTTGTACTCCTTGATGTGCTAGTGCCCGTGGTTGTGCGGGCTGCTGCGGTGCTTGATACAGTGGTCCTTGGTGTGCTTGTTGTTGCGGTGGCTGTATCTGTTGTTGCTGTGGTCATTGCTGTGTCTGTTTGGGTGTTTCCTCATCTGTATTATACAACAAGGGTTGAACCGCCAACCAATGCTCGAAAGCGTTCATTCGCAGGTACTTCAATACTTTATTCTAATCCGTTTTTGCTTTCATATTTTTCTTCCTATAAACTCTGCTCCTCTCCCTGGATAATGCTTTTTTGCGATGCTCCATAGCTGTTTTATTATAAACAATAATCGAGCTCTAACTTTTATGCATTCCCGCGATTAAGAGTTAGGTGTCTGATTGGTCCATTTTGTCGAAAAAAGCGTCAATTTTAAAGTTTCAGCGTGGCTCACGCATAACACACGCTATTTAATTAATCTGATAGGATTACAGCAATAATTAATATAATAATCTGAAATTCAAGAAAACCGAAGGGTGGGAGGGGACTCTGGTCTTGTTTTACTGAAACGGGCCATGCGGGCCGCTATGTGGCCCTCTCGCATCGCTAACTTCGTCGCCGAAACCCTCGAAACAGCTTTTCGGAACGAATTCAACAACTTCGTATATTTCCGTAACTTCTAAGCCGTGCTCCAAATGCCATCGTAAAAGTGGCGTTGTTGGCAAGATCTTCTCGGCGAACATACTGCCAATTAGTCCGCGACTAGATTTTTTACTCAACTTATTTTCGACAACAAAATTCTGCATGTGCACTCCAATTACCTCAAACGGAATATCGACATTTTTTTAAAAATCGGACACATTTCCGAAAATTTCTCTTTTTTGTTATCAGGGACCTTTATATCGCATTCATTATTATGTACTTGCAAGATCGACTACGGACTTGTAGGTTCTTTACAAATGCAACACTTTCTGCCACTTACAAAGTTCAGAAAAGAAAAGTTAACAATTTCTACCACTGTAGCATCAGAAAGACCCACTGTGACGTTGTTACGCCTGCTCTTTCTATAGCTTAAGGTATGTAAAATATTTCCTTTCACCACAGCTTTGCTGAAGATTAAAACCTCTTTTTCAGTTTCTTCATTAAAATGTTCTTCAACAGGGAACTGCTCCCCGATTGTCAGGTCTCTCACATAATGAGCTCCAAGAAACGTTACATCATTCTGAACTTTTAAAGCCTTCTTGAGAGGGGCATATCCAGACAACATCGCATCAATATATGTTGAAACAGGATCATCGTCATTATCTTGGGCTTTCAGGGAACTTGCAAGGCTTAACACTCCTTTATAAAGCAAAAATGTATTTGCAATTTGTTTTGGTACTGCTTGAGTCCAATGAAACAAGTTAAGGAGCACCATGTTGAACCCTTCAAATGTATATGAAGAGTAGCAAGATAATAGACCCCTATCTGTCACAGTTTTTGTCAGGTGTAACAGCTGGTGAACATTATAGTTCATGTTGTTAATTCCATACAACTGTTGAAATTGTACAACAAATTGGAAGAGACAAGCATCTGCTTTGTTGAGATCACGGAGTGAAATAGTTAAAGCTTCTCTCAATGTGTTTAGAAAACGTTACAAAAAACATCATCTTGCCTCTTCCCTTGAAAATTAAATTTAACAAGTTTAAAACAAGTTTAATGTACATTAATTCATATATTCATATTCTGTACTATTAATTCATTGTATTTAGTCTGCTGTATACTAGCCTGGTACTTATTCATACTCAAATGATTCACTTGACTCACATGACTCACATTTGAAATTTATAATTAACTATTGTAGGTGCATGAGAACGTTTTGTAACCCTTTGGGTTTTTAATCTTATGCTCCTTTCCATTCTGTTTTTAATTAACATACATTATTTGATGTACTGCTCCTTTTCATTTTTCTTTGCTAATACATTATTTAATGTACTGAATGGATGAATAAACAAATCTTGAATCTTAAAGTACGCATTCTGTTTCATCCCAAATTGCGTCAGGCGTATATAAGGGACATTCGCTGCTCTTGGTGCATTCAAGAACGATTCAACTGGAACACCTTTAATAAGGCCACGAGATAGATGCTCCACCTCATCTAAATGATAAATTTCCACTGTTTTATGGTACAGAAAGGAAACGGCTTTTTAACTTTGGTGCTTTGGTCTGTTTAAGGTGGAATGGTACCAAGAAGGAATTTTTTTTACATTGTTGTGAACAAATTGCTTTTTATGCCATGTTATTACACTCAGTAAGGGTAAATGTTAGACAAAACTTTTAACAAAAATGGTTATCTTGGCAACCATGCCACGCCCAAAAACACTGTTTTAAGGCCCTTGCACCATCACTTATATCTCTGTATTGAAGCAACATTTGATTCTAAAATTTTGGTAGCATGTTTTATATAGAAAACATGCTACCAAAATTTTAGAATCAAATGTTGCTTCAATACAGAGATATAAGTGATGGTGCAAGGGCCTTAACATGTACAAAAAGCCTAAAACAATAACAACCCATATTTAACTTGTTCCTAAATTCCATGGTGATGATAAGTAATTAATTTCCGGCCAAACACATGCATGCATAAATGAAGCAAGAATTAGTTGAAAAATTTAAATACACAACTTGGTTTAGGTTCATGTCGTAGAACTATTATTGATTAAAAACTATACCACAATTCATTGAAATACAGAAAATATTTTGCACGGGGGAAGTGTTGAGCTAGCTGTGAAATTTGATCTTTGAGAAAAGGGGACGTAAAGTTAAAGGTGCTGTCCAGTCCGTTCTGCGCATGATCCGCATCTTTGTTTATCGGGACCCTCAAACATGACATTCGTAGATAATTACATGAAGTATTCAGCTCCGTGTAAACCGTTAGAAGCGACATGGCAGAGAACCACGCGACTCGGTGAGAATATCTCTTCGTATTTCTTCTGCAAATATTTTGTTTTGGGTACAAGTAATGAAGAGAAAGCAAGAAAAGCTTACAATCTTCAATAAGGTATCAGTAAATATTTTTATAAACGAAGAAGTAAACATTAGTTTCGTACATGCGCAGAACGGACTGGACAGCACCTTTAAAATATAGTTTTGCAAAGCTATAACATGACATACAGCTGTCATAGTTCACTAAAACTGCCCTGCACCATAGGTTAATCCTTCAGATTGTTTCTTTTTATCTTCTTTTTTCTTCTTTTGTCCTCTTAGCACCTTTCTTCTCTTCTTGTTGTCTTCTTTCACTTGGTACCGAGCATTGTAAAGGGGTTCTTTGTCAAGGAACTAGCATCCACTAACTGTATTTTCCTGGTGTGATTCCAAGGGCTTCATAGAGTTTAAAAACAGTTTAAGCACCTACATTAACATGGGCAATAGCATCAAATAGGCCCAACTCTAGAATATCTTTCCCAACAAATACTTCTTTGGGTACTCGTTGCCAGATCATACCATTTAGGGACTCATTTTGGTTTTGCGTTTTGCTATGAAGACACTTTTCAAGAAGTCCATCTTCACTAAGCCTCTGATAAATGGGTTTAACCTTGGCATTAACAGGAAGTGGAAAGCTAGAGCCATGTTTGTAGCTGCTTTTGTCTTGTTGATACTTACACCAGCTTTCAGGACCAACAGGACAGTGTTGATGAAGGGGACGCGATTCACTTGAGGCGTAATCAAAGAAACTTGCAAGGCTTGCATTCATTGCTTTCAGATTTCCAACAATAGCTCTAATGGCAATGCCATAATAGTTTTGCATCTTGTCTATCATTGCATCAGTCAACTTGCCTTTTCCTTCAAGACCAGGATTCTCTTTCTTTAATTTTCTTAGTGCTGTACCAACTCTCTTTTGGACATGCCCAATACATTCTTGTTTCACTATTTCATTGCCATCTGCTTGGTGTACATCTTTAATTTTCTGATTGACCTCTCAATCTAGAGTACTTTAAGGTACCAAAACACTTACAAAGTTTTTTTCCAAAATTTGAACAATTTTGGGTACCATTCCACAAGAAGTTGGAACGTTAATTGGGTAATGAAGATGGATTCACAAAAGAATTCCACAGAGAACATTGGATAATTTTCAGCAAGAACAGCAACAGATAACCTCGACGAGCTGCGACGTGTAGTGGCTGTTGGCTGTCCTCGTCAAGAGAATGAATATATGCTCCTTTGTTAATCACGTACTCAATGACTTCAATGTGACCTCCGTGGCAGGCAGCATGTAGAGAAGTTCTTGCCAAGCTTCCTCCTTTTTTTTCTATGTTTACTCCACCATCAATCAGCTCTTTTACTTTAAAGTTAAAATCAAATATTTAAAATCCATAAGACAAAGAATCAAAATTATCTATAATAACACGCTTATTATAAACTACTCTATAATCTTTAGTTTCGCTTCTGGTTAACACACTTATTTCTGTCACGCACTATTTTAAACGGAATATTTACACTAATGGTTTCTTGTCCTACACCTTTCACCGTGTTACTTATGCCCTCGAGGTTAACGTCCTGTTGAGTTATATAATTTAAAGTAATGCCCCTAACGTTCGTCGATGATTTACGACGCTCGTATATTGCGGATCTTTGCCTTAGCGATGACGATGGCTCTGGCACAACAAAGTTCATCGTTGTTCTTAATCTGGTGAAGACACCGTTTCTTGTTTAAGTAGCTTTGGAGATTGACCACATTTCGTTTTTTTACTGCGTTCACATTCACCGATTCGTCCAAGGTAAACTGGGTATTCGACACGTTCCACAGCCGCCAGGGATTTCCCGGGGTTAAACGGTCTCGGGGAAGGAAAGGTGAAGAAAAACTAAGGATTAAGCGAACTTGGTATGAGGGGACATGTCGGTGGTTAAACGTAGAGAGTTAAACATAGAGAAAAGTAATGCGAGGCATGGTAATTTCGTTAAAATATTTTATTAAAACATTGTAAAAAATAAAGACAACGAAAAAACATATCCCCGCAAAACCGACACACAAAACGGTAAATAAATCTGAAACGAGACAAAAGTAAATTGGACATACAGTAAGTGCAGGTGATGATATTTTCGGATACATGACTTTTTTTCGTACCTCGAAAAATTAACAATCTTTAGTCTGTGTACCCCATAGATTGCAGAAATCTATACAACAATAATTATTTATGGATTAGTACTTTGGTCTGTTATAGTTGGTTTGTTTTAAAGTGTTATAAATTAGACTGTTAATTCTAACAGAGTATACTTACTCATATCTCTCTCTTTTTAATTCCCGCCAAAACGGGAACCCAGGCAGCCAGTCATCGATAGCCTGGTCTGGTGATCTGTAGAGAAAAAATAGGAAGAAACATGGTGTTAGAAATTAACAGAGGTCAACGAAACCTGAATAGCTCTATTACTTACATGGAATTGGAGCTAGCACCACACATATTAACAAACATGTATTTGCAAGGAATGAGTTCTAATACTTACTTACAGATTGGGCAGCACCAAGTGCCCTCAAAAACATGCAAGCTCAACAAGTGTGTCGAGTGATTACATTGTAGTGTGTATACATACTCCCTGCATCCTGAGTCCGGGCATGGAGTAGCAACCAGAGAGAATACAAGATAAGAGAACATACATGAATACGAACTTTGTCGTTACAGAAGATGTATATGTCAGAGTTATCATTTAATAAAACAGCTTGAAGAGAATCGAGGTGAGGGGATATCCGGTCAAATTGTTAGACCTTGTTCCTAATGTCATTAAGGTATTCCCAGTAAATACTTACCAGGTGTTTGCAAAATTTTAACTTTAAGTCTGTTGCACTTTGAAGTGGATATAATTTGAACCTTAAGTTAGTGTATACGTTAATGTATGCAAAAGGCGCCATTATATACATGTCGACTATAAGCATTATAATATTTGTTGATGATGTTGAAATTGTGTCTTGGTTCTCAGTAAACGTTTATCTCGCCAATATTTTTAACTGTATTCTTGAAAATAAAACTGTTTAACGTCGGTTTTATCGTTCTTAACTGAGTATGCTATTGCACTGTCGTCAAATAGACAATTGGTGAAAAAAATATGCGACAACTTTGTTTGGAACATAGACATATTGTCTTCAGTGTAAAACTCGGAATCTTGTATAATATTTGTGCGTACTGTTACACTGATGCCAAGGAGACATCGTAGGAAAAAAGCAGGAGACATGTAAACTTGTATTACATGCAGATGTACTTAGCCTTAGGAATATGGAAGATTAGATTATTGAACCGACCATACACTGAACTTTCACTTATTTGAATGTAGAATTAGGTCATTCACCAACCTTTTCAGTTCCTGTCGCTTGCTTTCAGCGGAAAACAATCCTTCGAGTTAAATCGCGATGGCGGAAAGCGAATTGTCTGATTCACATATTGACACAGCAAACATGTCAGGTTTCGGAATAGGAATACGAAATTTGTCCCGTTTGAATAATACACCCTGTACCCTTAGGTCCCGCGCGTCCCGTTGCGTCCCGTTTCAAGAATACACTCTTAATCACTCTAACCCCTCCCTATCTTCAAGGGTCCCCAGTGTACACTCGCAGAGTTTAAAATGAACACAGAATTTAAAAAATATATATTTCAATTTCCTATTTACAACTATTTACATATCATCCAGAAAAGGAAGCTCATCAAGGAAGTCAATGTTTATGGAATCTGCATTTTGTTGCTGTTCAACAGCGGCGGCTTCTTGTTGTTGCTGTTCATGGTTGTGAATGACCGGGAACCAGTCAGAGAAGTTGTCAACTTCTTACGGGATTGGTTGTTCAACTGCGGCTTCTTTTCGTTGCTCCATGTCGGAAAAAACAACCGGGGCCCAATCGGTGTAGTCGCCCATATCCTGTGGAGTCGGTTGCTGTTGTTGTGGTTGCTGTTCATCTAGCAACAGTGACCGTTGTTGTTCATCCTGGTGTGGCGGCAAAGAAAGTATAAAATCGAGCCAGACGTTACGATGGTGGAATTTTACGAAAGACCTCAGTTGCTCGAGTATTTGGTAGTCTATCCTCTTTCTCGCTCGATAATTTCTACTTCGTTCAGCGTCTGTCATTTTCCTGTTCATTCCGTCCATCATTTGTCCTTCGTTTACGCTAAGAACTGAAGTGCAGCTATTTGGACCAATCTCTCCTTATTTATGTGAAATGACCAGTAAAAGGACTGATTACTTCACAAAAGAGTGATAATCACCAGTCTTTCAGAACGGCAGCCTTATGTGACGCCCAAAGTGTCTATAAATCATTTATGGCAATTAAGAAACCCTCGATTATTCTGAATGCTACAATGCTCACATTGTCTAAAGCCTTAAAAAGGAACAGGGGGAGTGTTGAGCTATGAAGCATGCTGTGAAATTTGATCTTTGGGAAAAAGGGACGTAAAGTTAAAATATAGTTTTACAAAGCTATAACATGACATACAGCTGTCATAGTTCACTAAAACTGCCCTGCACCATAGGTTAATCCTTCAGATTGTTTCTTTTTTCTTCTTTTGTCCTCTTAGCACCTTTCTTCTCTTCTTGTTGTCTTCTTTCACTTGGTACCAAGCATTGTAAAGGGGTTCTTTGTCAAGGAACTAGCATCCACTAACTGTGTATTTTCCTGGTGCGATTCCAAGGGCTTCATAGTGCTTAAAAACAGTTTGAGCGCCTACATTAAAATGGACAATAGCATCAAAAAGGCCCAACTCTAGAATATCTTTTCCAACAAATACTTCTTTGGGTACTCGTTGCCAGATCATACCATTTAGGGACTCATTTTGGTTTTGCGTTTTGCCATCAAGACACTTTTCAAGAAATCCATCTTCACTAAGCCTCTGATAAATGGGTTTAAACTTGGCATTAACAGGAAGTGGAAGGCCAGAGCCATGTTTGTAGCTGCTTTTGTCTTGTTGATGTACTCCAGCTTTCAGGACCAACACGACTGTATTGATGAAGGGGACGCGATTAACTTGAGGCGTAATCAAAGAAACTTGCAAGGCTTGCATTCATTGCTTTCAGATTTCCAACAATAGCTCTAATGGCAATGACATAATAGTTTTGCATCTTGTCTATCATTGCATCAGTCAACTTGCCTTTTCCTTCAAGACCAGGATTCTCTTTCTTTAATTTTCTTAGTGCTGTACCAACTCTCTTTTGGACATGCCCAATACATTCTTGTTTCACTACTTCAATGCCATCTGCTTGGTATACATCTTTAATTTGCTAGTTCATTTCTCAATCTAGAGTACTTTAAGGTACCAAAATTTGGGTACCATTCCACACGAAGTTGGAACATTAATTGGGTAATGATGATGCATTCACAAAAGATTCCCACAGAGAACATTGGATAATTTTCAGCGAGAACAGCAAGAGATAACCTTGACGAGCTGCGACGTGTAGTGGTTTGTTGGCTGCCCGCGTCAAGAGAATGAATATCTGCACCTTTACTAATCAAGTACTCGACGACCTCAATGTGACCTCCGTGGCAGGCAGCATGTAGAGGAGTTCTTGCCAAGCTTCCTCCCTTTTTTTCTATGTTTACTCCAATATCAACTAGCTCTTTTACTTTACTTTACTTAACTCTCCTCTATCAGGTTATCTATAAATATTTGTATGGAATACACCTTTGTCCCCTCAGACCCCCTTTATCCTGAGATTGCCCCAGAATATCCCCTCGAAGCATCACACCATTATCAGACAACAGATAGTGCTAATAAAAATATATAATTTCCTATGTACAAAGACACAAAGTTAAAATCCATAAGGTAAAGTATCAAAATGATTTACAATCACTCGCTTATTTTATAATACTGTTTTTACAGCTAAATTCCAAAGTTCTAAACCGAAACGAAATTGTAATAGCTTTACAGAAACTCTTTCGTGGATCATGTTTATAAATTACTAAATGAAAATTATAGTAAAGTATGACACATGCAGTTTAGTAATACAATAGGTAGCTCTTAAAAGAGCTGTTTTGTGTGGCTCTTAAACGAGCCATTTTGTATTTTTTATTTCCTTTTTGCTAGCTTCTCTTTCTGGTTCTAGTCGCCAACCAAAGTCAGGTAATCCAATATGGGCATTGACTTTACCACCAAATGTGCTGGCGCCAGGAACTGCCGAAGCTGATTTGGTTTTTCGATGTTGTGGATGTCTAATGCCTCGTTAAGTGTTGTATAGCTGTTATTGTGGCCTCCACCCTAACCCGCCCACCAAGGAGTTCCGGGTGCTGCTCCATCTCCCCGAGGACCGCCTTCGCATCATTTAGATACTTCATACCGTGCCGCGTCGTCATTGGCGAATTGAACGCAAACTGATGTGGGGAACGAAGGAAGTGGAAAATAAGGTTGTATACCTTTATTTTAACGATCTTGGCTTCTGTGTTGGGGTTTGCAAATTTCGTGTTAAAACAACCACCATAATTGTAACGTGGTGAACGCCGTCTGTCTAACGACGTAAACATCACGAATTCGTCAAACTTAATGTTTGCATCGAGGTTGTGCCGATCGTTGACTTTCATAACGAAAACGTGGGGTAGCTTGACCGAAACTGACAAATCCTACTTATTTGGAGGGTATCCGTAATCCGACGCTTTGCACCTAGTGTTAAAGTACAGATAAAATTACTAAAAGTCCTGAAAAACATTAAAAAAATAATAATAATAATTAAAAAAATTTTGAAAAATACTTAACTGCAATATCTCATGGGGGATTACGGAATTGCTGCTTCATCCCGAATTGCACTAATATCTAAGATATGGTACATCAGCCGCTCTTAACGGCGTGATGAAACATTCGACTGCCACACCCTTGTTAGCCCCACGAGTGAGGTGCTCCACCCGATCCTCCGCCGGTAAAACAACGTAATCTTCCTCGATCAAGGCATCGCAAATGCTCGTCTTCAACCCAGGCGTTCGTAACGTGCTAATAATTACGGGGTTGTAGCAAAGAACAATGCAGTCAAAATCTTCTTCGTGCTTGATGAACCTTCGATGAGTCGAGGTTGATATTGATACAGTGTTACCAACAAACCTCCTCACAGTACTCACGATGTCGTTCTGAACATTCAAATTTATTGCAAACATGTCCACATCCAACGGTACATCCTCCTCGGTTAACCGCCAGAGGTTATCAGAGCACGGCTCCATATCCTTGAGGAACATTAGTAACCATCGTACGCTTGAAAAATAAAGTAACCATGGTACGGCGCTTGAATTTATTTGACATCTGCAAATCTGACTTGGCAACACTTTTTTTGTCTTTGGAGTTGCAGGACCTTCTAGTGTTCAATCCTCCAGTGATTGACAGTCTCTCCATCACCCTCTGTCTGCTTGATGCACCACCGTGATAGTGGCATACTGCTGATGCCACAGCAAAACGAACAACTTTTGCCCCATGAAATTGATGTTTTGGGCGTGAGTAAAAGAGTAACTTATGAGTAAAAGACCGTGTCTCTGGCGTAGCACCGTTCACAGCCGTGCCACAGACAACCTTGAATTTCCCACACGGTGTTTGTTTTGGCGTTGTAATCGTCGACGAAGTACTTTCCAATACGCTGTTCCCCATGGTTACGGGCGTGCCGTATAGTGATGTCGTCTCGAAGGGCAATCCAGGTCAACATCTTGCGTGAGAACTCCATCGCCGTCATCCCACGTTCGATCATAAACATTCGATCATTGCCCTCAAGATGTTGACCTGGATTGCCCTTCGAGACGACATCGCTATTCGGCACGCCGAATAGTTACGAAGTTACGGGCGTGCCGAATAGCGATGTCGTCTCGAAGGGCAATCCAGGTCAACATCTTGAGGGCAATGATCGAATGTGGGACGACGGCGATGGAGTTCTCACGCAGGAAAGTCTTGCGGAAAACAAGATTACACGCAGAGGCGATAGTGAGGCAAGAGGCGAAGGGACCCACATCGGTCACATCACGAAACAGTTCACGGAACTCGAGGTAACAACGGCGCAAAATGTCAACATCTGACTGGCAGTAACGTAGGATTTCGGCTTGGAAGTCCAAGACGTAGTCACGTTCGACGAAGTCGTTTTACCATGCATGGAATTTCTCGCGATCACCGGTGCTCATACCGTCGGGATCATAGCACTTGACGTCTGGAAGTGGTCCAACGTAGCTCAGGTTCTCAGCACGGTTAAAGAAGTGAGGAAAGTAGCCTTTCTGTAGCTCGGTGAGACCAAAAGTCTTGGGGAAATCAGCAAGACGCATAGGGATGAAACACAACGAGTCGATGAACTTAATCTTTAATTTTGGCACGAAGAGAGAAAGGATCTTTGCGCCTCGGGTGATCACTTCGGGAGTTACACCGTTCTGGTAGAGGTATTGAAGAATGAAGTAACCGTCATAAGACTGGAAATTGTGCGCAATGAAAGTCGTATTGCCGTTCTCGATCTGGAAGAGCCACTCGCAGAACTCGTCCTTGGTATTTGGCCCAGAAAATACCATCTCATCGCCACTCTCGTTCTGGACCACGCAGAGGTTTGGAACGTGCTGGCCATCGTCTTGCGTACACTCAAAATAAACAAAACAAAACATCTAAGCTTGATCTCTTTCGGTACTGTCTTTGACGTCGTTATCCACCGTAACATCATCGTCAAGAAACTCGTTACTGGTACTTTCTTGGGCAGCTCGTGGTTTTCTCGTTTCGATCGGTTGTATGTAACATTTATGATTCTCGGGTTTGACGTATTTTTGGCAAACGGAGCACCGCACTAGACCACAGTGATGGTCGTTGATACTGGCTCGAGTCACCACGCGTTGACACTTTTGGCACTTGGTCAAGGAACTGCAGAGGGCTTTCTTGTTGTCGGTAGAGGCTTTTTGTCGGGCGAAGCACTCGTCGCTCTTGAAGAACCGATTGCAGTCCTTGCAGTATTTCCATTTGATCACGGGACAGTTCTGAGTGTTGCACAGCTTGCAGAGATCTCCACATGGATGATCTGTAATCTTGTCATATCCTTTCTTGCATTTATGGCAGTACTGCTTACGTGCGAGAAAAGCAGGCATACTCGTGATGACGTCATAGTGGTTGTCATGGTGATAAAGGTATTAGCACTTGTCGGTCTCGGGACTGGAATAAATTAAAGCATTCAAATGTTCCTTAGATACGACATTGAGCTGGTATCCAGGGAGGACAGCCTGGAACTTCTTGACCTATGCCGCAGGGACCCAGGGGGACACCAGCGGTCTCGTGGAGCTCGTGGGCCAAACGACCTTGATTAGGTCTGATGAAGCACGATATTTTTGTACCCTGGATCTTTATCGAATTTCGCCTTAGCAACGACAATGGCGCGGGCACAACAAAGTTTATCTTTGTTTTTAATTTGGATGAAACACCGTTTGTTATTCAGGTAACTCTGGAGATTGACTACGTTTCGCCGTTTTCCTGCACCACAGTGAGGCATTTCCACGTGGACCACGTTGACGTTCACAGATTCGTCCAACGTAAACTGTGTATTGGACTGAACGACACGTTCGACTGCGGCCAAGAATTGCTCGGGGGTCAGACGGTCTTGTTGAAGGAAAGGCAAGGGAATAGGTCGGTCTAACTGGTGGGATTTTAAGATGAGGCGGACTTGATCATGGGGAGACATATCAGAAGTCAAACGATCGAACAAATGCTTAAAAGCACGGTTTAATGACAACATAACATTCGAAACCCCGTGAATATTTAAAGGCTTAAACTGAACAGTATAATCGGCACCTGTAGTCTTGAATTTGCGGACGTTCACTTGTTTCACAGACTTGATACTGAAATAATCCTCGGGTTTTAGACGTTTTGGGGGAGACTCATTGACGTCGCCACGCTTTCGTTTGTTGCCTTCGCCCATTTGGTTTTCCAGTGGTTCAGGGATTTCGGGTTGTTCAGCTTCCTCGTCATGGCACAGAAACTCGTCGTTCGCCCAGTCTTCGTTGAACTGACGACGTTCTTCCTCAGACCAGTTCTCCATTAGGTCAGGTACAACACCAGTCGGCGTCTCAATCTCTTGTTGGATATCCTCGGCCATAACGTTGGTCCAAAACACAATCTTCTGCTGTAAAACAACCCGTTTCTGCTCCTCGGTGAGCACGAACGATTTCTCCAAAAACTCAAGAGCACTCTCAGTCTCGCAAGACTTGATGAGATCAACAATATCAATCTACAAACATAAGAGAATCTCGTAAATATTCAATGACCAAACGTTTCATAAATGCTGAATAGATCAACTTACCATTTGAGACATTTTTAATCACAGTAGAATAAAAACTTTCCAAAGAACACTTTCCAAAAGACTTTCGATCTTACTCATCGAGAACAGAATTCGAATGAGGCGACGCGACGCTGTACATTCTCTATGGTTACATCTTATGATATTTACGGTGACTCTGCTTCCTTTTCTGCTTGTCACTTGGTATGGAGATGGATCAAATTTCGTCGTTAGTTTGTTTTTCTTGGTTTGACGAACCAGAACCATATCTCCCTTGCTTAATATTTCAGACGACTTGGCGCTTCCTTTGGAATCGGCGTAAGCTTTCATTTTGGACTTCGCAGTTGTATCTCTCTCCTTCACTTTTTCATGGCATTTGGCTTCGCTTTCGGTGCCGGTCATCTGCGGTAATTTCGTGTGGATTTTCCGATTGAAAAGAAATTCAGCAGGCGAATGACTCGTTGTGGTGTGAGGTGTAGCACGATAATTTAATAGGAATTTGAAAAGTCCTCTTTTCCAATTCTTGTTTTCGTTGTGAGCGGCTTTGATGTCTTTCACGAGCGGTACCATGCATGCTCTGTGCACGTACATGTCCCACAAGTGTTGACTGGCAGTAAGTGTATAAATGAAAAGATTGAAATCTATAGACTTTTCGGGGTATTTAATTCGGCAAAAGTTCAAGAAACAGCTCGTCTTTGCTGAGCTGTTCGCTTGGGGGTTTTTCATGCAATAAAAACGACGGCTCTAATTCTGCAAGGTTGGTTTCGGTTTGCTCCGCGATCGGAACCATTGTTTAGAACTATGAAAACTTTCTCCATCTCTGTTTACCTCAACAAGGGATTTTTCTATGGCTTCATCGCCACTGACTGCCTTGATATCTGAAAAGAAAGATAAGTTCATCCATTGAGGAAACGTTTAAGAAATTAAGTTCACTATCTTCTTGAGCAGTCTGGAATGTGAAATCCAGCAATTTTGATTGGTTCCTGAGCAGTCTGGAATCTGCAATTCCGGACCGCTGACAGTGATAATTTTATAAACAAAATGAAAGTCATGTCCGTATATGGTGCAACAAGATGGATAATAATTTCAGAACTATTCATTGTTGAAATATATCGTGCTGGTATGTTGTTAGAAATTTTGTTAAGCTTTCATTTGATGTATAGTCCTCAAACTGATTAATAATTAATAAGATGAAAACAAAGGAAATCAGTACCGAGACGGTGAACTGGATACCCGGTCTTAATTAGCATAGAATTTTCAACCACTTCTCGGTGTTTGATCTATTACTTCAATTTCCCGAGTTTTGTGAAACTTTTTAAAATGTCCACAATGTTCGTCACATTGTTCATAATACAACATTTACTTCCCACAAGTATTGTAGTATTTCAAATGGCTTAATCCTTTTTTTATTCAACTACTTCATGCACATCCTTGAGCAATATGTCAAAGAAAAAAGCAATTGAAAAATGCTATTTTTTAGCTAAAGAGAAAGTACTTTAAAAATAGGAAAACATCTGCCATTTTGGTTTACTAGTTCGCAAGAAAGATGGTGGCGAATACGAGCCTAACACTTTGTTGAGTTTTCGCAGAACTTTCACAACATTCGGCTCGCGCTGCGCTCGCTCGGTCCGTACTAAAAGGATCGGTCCGATATTTCACCAGTACAGACCTCGCGCTCGGTCAATAAGTAGTAAATAGGTACATCAACAAGAAATAAAAACGCCAAGATTTGCCATGAAAAGAGAAGCGCGTTTAAAATACCTATGTTTTGCTTCGTATCGCATACACCATGTTTGTACCATAGGCCTGATATCCAATTCAGGGATTGGTATAGTAGGAATTTGAAGGGTATATTTGTATGCATACACTGGCAGAAGAATAATAGCGTCAAGATTTGCCATGAAACCAGCAGGGCGTTTAAAATATCTGTTTTGCTTGGTATTGCATACACTGTGTTCGAACCATATAGGTTCAGTATATCAAGGTTCAGTCAAGGGTGCAATATGCGCATGCGTACATCAACAAAAGCGATAATAGCGTCAAGATTTGCCGATGTGATGCAAATACAGAGAAACGTAATGTTTAAGCAATGCAGCAGTTTTAGAGAGAACAAAAGCAGCTACAAAATAAATAGACTAGAAACTACTGACGGTATAACATGGATAAAGAATTTATCAATGTTTGTTTAAACGAGACAAACGAGTAAAATCATGTTGAGTTACACAATAAAAAGATAAAGTTGTTTCACAACAATGTTCATGAAAAGATTTAAAATGTGTTTAAAATTAATTTAATGATTAAGACTTCTAAGGCCCGAGTCTAATGTCGAACTTTTCATGAATCGGACTCAGTGCAAATGAACTTAAAAAAACATTCTCTAGTATTCATTGTCTTTGACTCATTGATCATGAAAAGTTGAACGTTCGATTCGGGTCTAATCCTCGAGTGACTGTCGTGAACTCCTTAACTCGTCAATATTAACACTTTTCACTTTTGCAGTTTGTAACCATTTAAAGTCTAAAGTTTTACTAAAATATTCATTTTGTAAACACAAGCGCTAAGTAACAAATGGCTGACATGCGTCTGTAGCGAGAACGCGATTATATACGACACATTATACGCATAAGCCGTTTGAGCGATAGTTTAATTCGATTGGGGTGATACCGCTCAAGTGTCGTTTTTGTTTATAGTTCACAAACCCGCTGAAACAAAATTGTATATAGTTTAAACTTTACTATTGATAGAGAAGTAATTTAAACCTGACTTGCTCTCTCACCTTCTAACTGTCGTGCATCCATAACTCAATGGAGCACGGCAAATCAAATTATGTTATTTTGTTATTAAGGTTTGTCCAGACCGTCTTGAGCACTTGCATTGAGATTTTGAGCAAATATTACTCGCAGTAACATCACAGATGTTACAAGAAATGTAGTTTGCTTTCTCAAGTTTAATTTTATTTAAGGCTTAATTGATGTGACTCTTCAGTGTAAGCCAATTAACTGCATACGAACTGCAACTTCAAGCTGAAAACATTATACTTGGAATAACTGCATGTTGTTTCCTGCATGTCTTACAAGGTTTCAGTAAGTTTAGTAGTTGTCTTTGTTTATACAGCTATAGCTGTATACGTATACGTATATACGTATACGTACTTCAGTTAAAGTAGTTTGATGCCAGATATAATGTGTATAGTTACGACATACTTAGTGTCCGTAAAATTTTGTGTTAGTGGTTAGGTTAGTCTTGGGCTGGGAGTGTTTGCTATTTCTACAGTTCCAACTGAACCAATGTGTTTGAGAGTTAAATAAAGATTCAGAAAGCAACCTGTGTCGTGGTTATTTAAGCGTCCTTGGTTTTTCAGCATACTTAGTTTTTGAGGGTCCTCAAACATGACATTCGTAGATAATTACATGAACCAGCTCAGTGTAAACCGTTCGGAGCAACATGGCAGGAAATTAAGCGATTCGATCAGCGAGGATATCTCGTATAACGAAGAGGAAGCAAGAAAAGTTTACAATCTTAAAAGAACATCAGCATATTTTGTCAATAAAGATGCAAACATTAGTTGTGTACACGCGCAGAACGGACTGGACCTTTCAGTATATGATAAGTTGTACGTATACATGTAGTGCATGTGGTGCGTTTGCGAGCTTGGTGTAATGTAACAGACGTTCGCTGTACGTTCGTCAAGCTCAATTACTCAGAAAAGATTTCTGAGCCCCAGACAGGGTTCAAACCTCACCATTGAACCACTGAGGCTCAGATGCAGAGCTAACTTTGCAAGACATTCTCGCGTTTGTAAAACATTCGAAAACAATAAAACTCACTTGGCCTGCAGCCTCGTGATTTTCATTATTCTCTCATGTTTTACAAATACTCGTGAACAATAAATTACTTGGTTAACGGCCTCGTGGTTTTCATTGTCCTCTCGTGTTTGTCCCCACTCGTTTATGGAATATTACATATGAACGATATCAGTACCTTTCTCTATAAGTCTTTAGGTACATGTGACGTCAAAATATTTAATTTTGCATAACAAACCAACTAAAATATTTCAACAACAAAGCAAGAAACGAAAAACTGCAGTAGGTGTTTGCCATTTCAAGTGTCTTCTTCAAATAAGACAGACTTAATTTTCGTTTTATAGGCATTTTAATTCTAGACTGAGTCTGACTGTAGTTTCACTAATAAAGCCAGACCGTATGTTCTAAAGACCAGTGAAGTGCCTATTGAATCCACACAAACGAACTCGCCCACAATATATAGCACTGCTATAACTCGTCATTTATCGCGGGGCAACTCAATATCCAAAGAGTGCAAAAAAATAGTGCTACGTAGGCAGTATTCTGGATACAGAGCACAGCGAAAAGGTGGTACACTGCGAAGATTTTTGGTAACGAAATCCTGATGCTTTGGGGGAATCCCTTCATCAGAGTGAAATGTTGTAAAGCTCCACTCGAAACGTCAGTACTTCGTTACTAAACAATCTTGGCAGTTTATCACATTTTCGCTTTGCTCCACTACAGTATTCCGCTTGGAATAACGTAAAGAAAGCAATGTTCTCCTGTAGTGACACTGGACCGATGAAGAATGGTCCTTATATGGCTACTCAGACTGAGTTATTGAGACACGGTCAGGACAGTCATATTCGATTCCACTGTAGTAATTCCGCTTCACTTTAATATCAAACATTCTTGGAATTTGGAAAGAACACTTTGAAAGTGTTTCTTTCCTAATAATATACATGAAAAAATTTCTCAATTTGATTGGCTCAGAGCAGTGCAGTTTTCAGGAAATAGAGTGCAGAAAAAAGGGTATACAGTGCAAATATTTGAAGCGAATATTCCAATTAAAAACAAAAACTGAAAAGAGCCAATCACGTTCTACAACGGATTTTGACGGATGGCATTTTCCAACCTCGTGCCCTAAGGCTCTTTCTGCACATAATAAACAAATATGGCGAGCCAGATTTTAAACGGCGAAGAACAAGTTGTTAAAATTTGAAGCTAATTATTCTTTATTGTTATCAAGTAAAGTACCTGCAAGAAAACTAGAAGATTCTTAGTGCTTTTAGTAAACTTTCTCGAGTAGTGGTAGAAGAAGCAAAGCGCTTTTAAACAACCAAATATACGAGGAGTGGACGCTGCCGAAAGGGAACTGTAATGTAAGCACAGTTGACTTGGAAATTTTTTATGTATATAATTAATAAGTAATAACATGGTTTTTCGTACAATTTGAAAAAAACATACACTCGTGAGTTTTTCAAAGACCTCAAATAGCACTCGTCCTTCGGACTCGTGCAATTTTGATCGTCTTTGAAAAACTCACTTGTGCATGTTTTTTCCAAATTGCACTCGAAACCATGCTATTACCTATACAAATTCCAAGAATCAAGCCTCCCACTTGCTATATTCAAAAAAAAGATTTACTCACTTTCCGATATGTGGTTTTGTATTTCTCAAATAGTCGTAATAAGATTTTTGTGACATAAAATCAGCCCGGTAACCGGGATAGCCGCTAGTCTGCCTCATATGAACAGTCCCTTGTCGTCGTAACATTCTGTTGCGTTTGTCTGAAGTGCTTGTCACTCCAAGTCCGATATTGCTGAATAGTTGAATGCCAAAACATTTTTTTATTTGAATAGAACAATAAGTAAACGTTTAGATTAAAAATATTGTGACATTCAACTATACACCATAAAATTCGTATCAGTAATATTGTGTTTCGAGTGATAAGTGTACCCTGCTAGCAGAGGCTTCTTTTCCTTATTTCTTCGCTGAGAGAGGAAGAAAAGTAGGCTCTGCTCGCAGGGTATGATAAGTGTTGCCGATCACAAGAAAACAAGTTCCGATTATCCACAGTATTTACTCAACAAAACAGTTCTTCTAGCTGTATGTAGACCACCATAACCACTTAGGAGTGTGGTTGGAATCATCTTTATCTTGGGACTATTACATCAATTCAACTTGCACCAAAGTCAACAAAATTCTTGGTCTAATAAGAACAACTTGGAACAAAGAACAAACACGGCATATATCCACCGCCTTTAAAGCTTCGGTGCATGAGACCATAGTTTATAGATCGAAAATAAACATGGTTTGGAAACCCGGCAAACTTCAAAGCGGTTAACAATCCAGCTACGATTCATGTTGAAAGGTACATGTAGGAGCCAAATCCTTTGTTTTAGGTTTATTAATATTTAAACAGTACGGTTGAGTGATTGAACCCAAACGTTGCTATTGGATGATTGCTTCATTATACAGAAAACACAATATATTCAGTAACCGTGAAAGTGCAAAATTTCCATAAACCTGAACAAAAACATAAAACTGACTTTTGTTGAGCTTCCAAACCATGTTTATATAGTTTCTATTAAGTATGGTGAGACCAAGTTTGGAGTACGGGTTTTCTGTGTGGAACCCCCATCTGGCAAAACATGTCCACGCTATTGAACGTATCCAGAGAAGGGCGACGCGTTTGATGTGCGACTCCGACAAAGAGTATCCAGATAGGCTAAATGGGATCGATTGGGATTCCTGGAACAAATTAAGCCGAAAATACCTAAGACTAGTACATATGTACAAAATTATCTTTGGCTATCGCAATATCGAATTCTCCAAGTTTTTTTGACGTCATCGGACACTCACGAACTCGAAGCACCCATAATTTTCAAATTAGACCATAGTTGTAGAACATATTAATTATACACGGTTTGGAAACTCGTCCAAAGTGATTGTTCTATGTTTTTGTTCAAGTTTATGGAAATTTGCGCAATTTCACGGTATTGTATTTTCTGTATAATGAAGCAGTCGTCCAATACCAACGCTCGGGTTTAATTAGTGAGTTGCTTCATCGTCACGTGTCCATAGAATTTACTTCCATATAAGGAACTCCATTGTCAGTTCAACATGACCATGCATGCTTCATGTTGAAGGACAATAGACCGGAGTATAGCTATTCACCAACTAATTTTCATTTTTATTTTTCAATAGATACATAAAACCCTAGATAATGTTTAAAATAAGTTCAATTTTACTAAAAATTGCTTGGTACACATTTAAGCAATGAATTTGCGACTATGAAAACTAGTTAAGTCTGAAGAAAGATCTCTTCAGTTTGTCGCCAGATTTTTCTTTAAAACTTTTTCTTTAATTTTTTTAAAATAATTTTATTGAGACCTCACTATATTTACAATAGAGAAGAAATGAAATAATAAATACAGAAGAAAGGAGAAGGTGAGTGACTCGAAAGGAAGAGGTGCAAACGGGACGTAAAGACCCATGCTAGGCGCCTCCCCTGATAAAATAGAGATCCTACAATGACTTAATACAGAACATAGCACATGGATTATGGACCAGTTACACAGACACCGCAACGCACCAGCACACACGTGTGACCCACCAGGTGACCCACCAGGAAATTTGGTCTAAACTTTCTTACAGATCATGACAATGAAGAAACCAATATGTTTTAGAATTACCGACCTTCTGCCAATAATATTTTTAGCGACAAAAAGGAATTGAAGGGGAAAATATCTGCCGAACGAAAGCAAATTCGACTGTCAGGAAAGTACAGGTTTTTCTTATTGTTTTTTTGTTAATTTAGCTATCGAAGACTGTCAACTGACCAAGAGTTTAATGAGATTTAATTTTGTTAAATTGTAGGCTATAGTGTAGCGTAATTCAAGTTTCCGTTGTTGTGGAAACCGAAAAAGTATAAACCCAAGAGTCTCTGGGTAGAGAAAAGTGCATTTTCGTTGATTATTCCGCCCGAACATTGACAAAGTTCAACCGTAATTGCTTTTTTCAACAATTCCTTCATTTTAAAGCTAGGATTCGCATGTCGCAAGTCTTTCAATGTCCTTCAAAATCTTCGGATATAGCCATGGCTATTAAGAATGGTAGTTAATTATGCAAATGTATTCCGTGCCAAGTTTTGCCAAATTTTTTTTCTAAATTCGGCGTGTGTGACCTGTCCATGATGCAACGAGGGCCTGCGGAGGAGGCAGGCCCCGGCCCATCTCCATAACCATGAACTCCAGTCCGTTCTAAGACAAAAGCTCCGAACAATGAGTAAAAGTGAAAACAATTCAAAAGAATGGAGCCGAGACTGCGATGGTCACCGCGGTATCTATGTAACTGGTCCATGTATTATAAAATCGTAAAATAATAGATAAAGCATGAGCAGCAATTGGTATCTGATTTACAAGGCGAGCTGCAAGCGAGCCGTAGTATAAATCAGATACTACAGATCGGCTGCGAATGCTTTATCGTACTTATCAAATGGACGCATCTAAATAGCCATGTTTTCAAACTTTTTCAAGTTGGAGTGATTTTAGCTAAGTAAATTGAGGAAAAAGTTTATGTAAATCAAGACGAATCTGTATGCGATTTACAGATATTGATTAAATATTTCTTTTGAATTTTCTTCATGACTTTTTAATGATTTGATATAAGTATACTATTTACAGAATGAGTGGCCGTTCTGTATCGGGGTATATACAGACAAGAGGCGAAGCCGAGTGGCTGTATCCCGATGCAAAACGGACACGAATTCTGTCAAAATTACTTCTAAAACGATCTATTTGGTAAGTTCATTGGCGTAGTAAGTTTTCTAAAAAAACGTTGTCTAAGTCGAGAAAATCAAAGCTAACGTTTATATAAATCAAGAGGAATCTATATCACATATATAGACCCCAATTAAACATGGATTTTCTTTGTGTTTTCTCATGAATTATTAATGAATCAGTTTAGAAGATATCTTATCAAATTCATTAATAATTCATAAGGAAAATTCAAAAGAAATGAATGTTTAATCAAGTGTTTGTAAATACTCGGTTAAAACATTGATTAATAAAACATCATTACACTTGTATATGAAGATCGGCCGCTCATATTTTAACTATTACTTATCGTTGCCTATGGCAACTACAATCACGTTAATTAAAGTGACCATGTACAAACCATGTTGGGATGAAATACAGACTTAAGTATATGTATGAGTACTTTTTCTTTATAAGAAGTATTTAAAAGAAGGAGTGGGGAAACTACTACGATAAAAACGTAGACTGGCTTTTAAACATCTTGTTTGGCGAGAGTAGAAAAACTTAACTAAAGAGGGTCTTGGGTTTATGGGGGGTGGGGGGTGGGCGGGGGGAGGAGGTGGTAAGAACCTCAGTCTCCTAGGGGGGTCCCGGGGCATGATCCTCGGGTAAATTTTGGATTTCTACACGGATACACCTAAAGTGAGTAAACATGCTTAGATACACGTTTAGTCAAGGGATACAGATCCTGTGTACAGATTGAGTGACTTAAATTCAATTACGCCAGGCCTGGGTACGAGAATCTTGTCTCGGCATGTGGAAAAGCAAGATGGCGGTTTGTACAGAAGAAAGTGTCAGCACTGTTCAGACGAAAAGATTAAAAGAAAATAATGACATGAAGAAGGTGAAATGTGTGAAATGTTCCCCGGATAATTCATGTCTTCTTGTACAAAGACTGGACTTTACGTTACATCTGATATGCATCAAAACAGGGCAAGTGCATTTCATTTGCAAGGACGTGCGAGAGTAAGTTTTATACTTTCTAAATATGTAGGTATGTAGCATAGCCAGTGTTGTAACAAGTTACTTATTTTTTGTAACTTGTTACAGTTACATTAATAGAAATCTAACTAGTTACCAGTATAAAAAGTTACAATAAATGTAAACAGACGTTTGGTGTACGTTCATCAAGCTCAATTACTCAGAAAAGATTTCTGAGCCCCCAGACAGGGTTCGAACCTGCAACCTTCTAATGACTGGTTAGACGCTCTAACCATTGAGCCACTGAGGCTCAGATGGAGAGCTAAGGTTGCAAATTCATAGTCATATGTGCTCCTAAGTGGTAGCGTTTGCATATGAGATGTTGTTAAAGTGACATGATAAGTTGTATGTATACATGTAGTGCATGTGCATGGTACATTTGGGAGCTTGGTGTAATGTAACAGACATTTAGTGGACGTTTGTCAAGATCATTAGAAGGTTGCAGGTTCGAACCCTGTCTGGGGTCTCAGAAATCTTTTCTGAGTAATTGAGCTTGACGAACGTCCACCGAATGTCTGTTTATTACACCAAGCTTGCAAATGTACCACATTCACTACATGTATATGTACAACTTATCATGTCAATAAATGTAAAGTAGCTAGTTTAATACATTTACAGTTACAAAGCTACTTTAATCCTTTATTAATAGCCTAACAGGCAAGTTTCTGCAAGAGGTCCCCAGTTGATGAGTAAAATTAGCCAGGGTAAAATATATAAGAAAGAACAAAATGTATTATTACCTGGTAAAGGGTTAAAGGAGATAGTATATTAACTATATATATAACTATATATATAACTATATATATATATATAGACAAGTATCGAGTTTAGAATCATATGAGTAGAGTGCTCAATACCGAAGTAGAGCGGATATAACAAAGAAGACAAACTTGAGTCACTTCATGAATAAATGTTTAAATGAAGTGACTCAAGTTTGTCTTCTTTGTTATATATATATATATATATATATATATATATATATATATATATATATATATATATGCGATGTGGAAATTGATACTCGGGTAATTAATGATGATAAAGGTTGTTCTCCGAGTGAACAAAGCCATACCGGCAAGCAGAAAAGTTGCTTGACCACGGCTGGATTCAAACCCATGACCTTCGGTTTACTAGTCCATTATGCTCTACCAACTGAGCTATGCGGTCAATGCTGGAGAAGGTTGAGGGAATGGGTTTAAATACTGAATTTCAAAACTATCTTGTTTCATCAAGTCAACATCAAACTGTACTCGATACTCAGGTAATTAATGATGATAAAGGTTGTTCTTTGAGTGAATGAAGTTGGACTAGTAAACCGAATGTCATGGGTTCGAATCCAAGCATGGTCAAGCAATTTTTCTGCTTGCCCGGTATGGCTCCATTCACTTGGAGAACAACCTTTATTATATATATATATATACATGCTCAAAAATGATATATTGTCTATTTACACAGTCTGCATTATGCAGATTAACTGGTGAAAATGACGATCATAAGTGCAGTGTCTAGCCACCATCAGCAACTGTGGACAGCTGTTTCATCCTCTTGGGACTCGTCAGCACAGTGTAGCTGATGGTGAGCCAGCACATCCAAAAGGTATATATATATATATATATATATATTTCAATCTACAGACACGGTGTTTCGCTGTACAACAGCTCATCAGTGTAGCTTGGAACAATCTGAATGAATTTCACCAATTACTTATACACATGCGATCGTCGGTGACAACCGCATGTGGGAAAGCATCGGTGAAATACATTCAGATAGCATGAAGCCATGGGCCCAGAGTGCTCAAACTTCCACAAGGGTAGTGAGCGTTGCATTATCGCTAATAGGTACCCACGGCAACTTCACAGAGTGCTCAACAACACCGAAGTGAAGGAGCATACATAGTTCAATCTACAGACACAGTGTTTCGCTGTACAACAGCTCATCAGTGTAGCTTGGAACAATCTGAATGAATTTCACCAATTACTTATACACATGCAATCGTCGGTGACAACCGCATGTGGGAAAGCATCGGTGAAATACATTCAGATAGCGTGAAGTGCGCATAGGCCCAGAGTGCTCAAACTTCCACAAGGGTAGTGAGCGTTGCATTATCGCTAATAGGTACCCACGGCAACTTCACAGAGTGCTCAACAACACCGAAGTGAAGGAGCATACATAGTTATATATATATATATATATATATATATATATATATATATATATATATATATATATATATACAAAGTATAAAGTATAGTTTTACCTTAAAGTCTTCGCTACCAGAGGTTTCACCCTAAACGGGATCATCAGGCGATATATATATATATATATATATATAGTACCTTCTAGCAAGCTTAATGACCTGATACCAAACCAGAGACAAACTGTGTACTCTCTGAGGCACTCACATGCATTAGAACTTTTTAAATGTCGTTGTATGTGTTAAAACTTGGGATAATTGTCCTTTTTAAACTTCCTATTTTTATAATTTTATTTTTATCATTTTTATATAATTTTATATAAACAGGCGTTTTTCAAATGTTTTAGGCAACTTTTGCCATGCTTGTATTTTTAATAATAATAATAATAAAATTGGTTTCAGCTACACTGCCTTTCATCAGAGTAAAATGTAGGGCTCTACTTGAAATGTCAGTATTTCATTACTAAAAATCTCTGTGGACAGCCTGACAGTAGTTCAGCATGCACCTTTTCACTTTGCAATTAACTGGAGATTTTAGTTTACCATTTATTACAATGATAGGCTTTGAACACAGACTGAAGACTTTCAGGTGACAGTCTATTCTTGCTCAGCCTCAAGGCTGTGGTTGAATTTCTGGCTCTCTGAAGAATGGAATTTTTCTTTACTAGTTGTCTTATTTTTTGTACAGAGTATTCCAGCTAGTACTCTATTTTTTTCTTAGTTTTATGTGGAGTTTACCAGCAAAAACCACTTCTCTGAAAAAGAGTCCTGCTTTTTCTATTTTGCGAAACGATGGGACTGTTGAAGTTTTTGAGACGAAGGAGAGAAGAACTGACAAACAATGTTCACCTGAAGAGAACTGTAAAGAGAAATTAGTCTCCAATGTAGGATCATTAACAGAAACCATGATCAAAGCCCACATTGTTGGTAAAGGAGAAGGTATGTGGATTGGGCAAGTCGGTCTTTATATACTATAACTACTCTAACTGGTACGTACTGTAGGCCCAAGGGTTTAAAGGTCAACTTACATTGTGTGGTTATTGTATTTTCCGTTAAATTCGAAAATGTTTTAATTCAAAATCGGAGAAAAAATGGAAATTGGTCACTCGCTTCTGTTTTTGCGGATACTGGTTGCTAAACCAGATCCGCTATGTCATGAGCTGAGTTGCACTGGATTGGGTTTCGTCAATCACGTGATCGGCTAGAAACACATCATCAGAGGCCATATTCGTAGGTACGAATGTTACACGAGTGTTCACGAGAGAAAGCGGAAGGAAGCCGAGTTTCGCTTTAGCGAATGTGATGTAAGCTAGATCTATGTTACTCTCATTTGCAGACGTTTTTAAGGTCGTACGTTTAAACTCCTTCCCCACTAACGTCTGCTCATCCGAGCAATAAATTCCATTCCTGTTTGTGTACAAGGAAACAATAACATTGATTGGACCATTGATCACTGGCACTGCAAAATAACGCCAGCCTGAGCCGAGCGATGGAGCGAGGGTTGTTGTGTAAAGCCCTAATCAAACGAGAACGCAAGTCATCGCAAGTTGGCAGTCACGCTATCTCAGCCAGCCGCTCTGAATAGTTTCCCGAAAATATCATGTACCGTGACAAAGTTAAAACTTATTTAAAACACTCATGAAACCTTTATTTTGTTAATTTAGGTGTTCAAACGACCGCCACAGAAATTCTGACTGCCAACTTGCGATGACTTGCGTTCTCGTTTGATTAGGGCTTAAAACTTGTTTAATCGAAAGCTAATATTTCGAAAGGTTTAGCTTAAAACTTTACAGTATGTACGAAGAATAGTGTGTTGACCATGTTCGTGAAAGTCTATATGAAGCGCGTGAGCAACAGAGCATCATCAGAGAAATATATGAAAATTATCCCCGCCCTTCACGGCACTTGAAATCACGAATATTTCAAGAAGTATAGCTTAGAACTACATGAAATTTTTGAAGAGTGGTATTTTGATTATTCTCGTTTACCACATGAAGATAAACGTGCGTGAAAGTTTGAAGTGTAAGAGCGTCAGCGAGATTAAACATTGTACTACAAGCCCGACGGAAATGGGTGAACAATAAGAGAGTGACTAGAGTGTGTTTACTTGAAAGATAATATTTCGAGTAGTTTACCTTAGAACTTTAATTTTAATTTAATTTAATTTTATTAGCTTCGCCATAGACTTGACTATAAATACATGTATGGTATCACAAAATAAACACAAATTTAAACCTATGGCAGGGTCACCGCAACAGCGTGAAGGCCAATTACTGCGGGCCCAAAAATATAAAAGTTAAAGTCAAAAATTCTAATAAAACTTACACAATATACAACATACATGCAATATAGAAATAAATACTAAAAACAGCAAGTAATGCTGCGGGTAAGACTACGAGAATTATTACAATTTGGACATATAGTTTTGAAAGAACGTGGATCGTCAGGGTTATAGGTATTCACAAGAGCAGTAAAGTAGTAGCTGAGCATCAGAGATCTAAATGTTGCCAGTTCTAGTGCATTGAAATTAATATTGGTAAGTTCGTTAACGAGCGTGTTCCATATTCTTGTAGTTCTGTTGAAGTGTGATCTCTGGAAAGTGGTAGTTCTGCATTTACGAATGATGAAGTGGACAGAGTTAGAGTTAGAATTTGATCGAGTAGGTTTTGAACAGCGGACCACAGAGGGGATTACAGTAGGATTCAGATTTATTAAGCCTTTGGTTGCTTTGAAAAAAAACACCATGTCTAAGTATTCATGCCAATAACATAATGGTAGAAGATCAAGGTTAATAAGTCGTTCTTTATAGGATTGGTCACAAGAAAAAGGTAAGTTCAGTATATATTTCGATGCGCGTCTCTGTATTCTTTCAATTTGCCTTATAAGGTCTTTGGACTGGGGAGCCCAGACTTGAGTAGCGTATCCCAGATGAGGGCGCACCAACGCAAGGTAAATGGTCCGTCTCACTTGGGTGCTGCGGATATGCCTTGTATTCCTTCTTATATAGCCCAGGGTTCGGTTGGCTATAGAACATTGTTCCGAAACTTGCTTGGACCAAGACAAGTTGCTTGTGATCCAAACCCCAAGATCTTTTTCCTCTCTGGTCTCAACCAATGGAGTGCCCTTCAGTATATAATCTGTTACGACAGGTTTTAGTTTCCGTGTTATCCGCAGAGTTTTACATTTGGTCTCGTTGAATAAAAGCCCGGCTGAAGATGACCAAGAGTCGAGGTTGTTCAAGTCGTTCTGTAGACACGAGGCATCATCAGAAGATTTTATCATCTTGTATATCTTCGTGTCGTCCGCAAAGGCAGCTACTTGACTGGAGATAACAGCATCAGGTAAGCTATTGGCATACAATAAAAACAACATCGGACCTAGGATTGAGCCCTGAGGCACACCAGAGGTGACTGGAAGAATGTTTGAAGTGGCGCCAAGAACAGTGACTCTCTGTCGGCGGTTATGCAAGTAGGACTGGAACCATTGTAAAATATTTCCACCAAAAACCGTATTGACGAAGTTTTTCGATCAGCCTCTGATGGCTTACTTTGTCAAACGCTTTTGACATGTCAAGAAGGATGACGTCGGTTTGACCTCCGCTGTCAAGCTGGGAACCGATGTAGTCAAAGACCTCGATTAATTGCGTAACACAGGATTTATTAGCGACGAAGCCGTGCTGACATGCAGCAATCAGACTGTATACACGTGCTTTAATCGCATTGAAGACACAACGTTCCAATATTTTAGATACGATAGGTAGTAGTGATATGGGCCTATAGTTTTCCGCATAATCTCTCTTTCCCTTCTTGTATACGGGGACAACGTTAGCGAGTTTCCATTCCTCCGGCAGAACCCCCATGCTAAGTGATTTATTAAATAGTTCGCATAATGATGGTGCGATTTCATCAGCGGACTCTCTCAGAATCCTGGCAGGAATTTCATCTGGTCCTGCCGCTTTATTGACGTCCACGTTGTTTAAAACGCGCAAAACCTCACTGGTGGTGAGAGTCACGTCTTTTAATATCAACCCAGGCGGATCTTGTTGGCTGTTGTCAGGTGATCCAGTTGGTAAATTGGTTGTAAAGACGGACGCAAAGTATCGGTTGAATAGTATCGGTTAAATTTACGAAGAATGATATTTTAATTATGTTCTTGCTGCTCATATAAATAGATCTGTGCGAAAGCTTTTGAAAAGGCTACAAATGTGAAATGAGTGAAGTGACAAATGTTCCAGCTTCCAGAGTTATAGAAGCCTTGCTCTATCACCGAAATCAGTAGAGTACTCGTCAGGCCCAAAATAACGACGCGTCAATAACAAGCCTAATGCAAAGGAATGTAATGACGTGAGTGAAGGAATGCGGTCTTTACGGAAAGTTCGATTTTGCATCTAAAAGACGCAAATACTATATCGTGGGAAGTTTCTCTGTTACTTGAACTACGAGACAGCATTATCGATGACGTTTACAATTTACATCGTGTACATATAAGGCTGAGGCGTTGATTTGCGAGATAGATATTTTCGACGACCGAAACGTCTTTGTTCACCTTTGTTTAATCTCACGTGATTACCTTCATTTGCGTTAGACTTGTTATTGACGCGTCGTTAATATTTCAGCGTGCGAACGCTACTGGTTTTGGTAGTTTTTGTCAGACGACAAGAATGGAATGTTGCTCGGATGAGCATACATTAGTGGGGAGGGGCGTAAGACCCTAAGCCAACGTCTGCGAAGGAGACTAGATCTATGTCCTTGACCTAACAAAATAGAATTATAAAAGTTATACGATTGCTGTTCCTTTCAGGCCTTTCCAAACTTATGTCACAATCACTTTCATATATTTATTTTGTAATTACTATAGCCTGTAAGTTCTAGTATTTTCAGTATTTTCAGTAATGTAATTCACATTGTTCAATCATCTGTGAGCCAAACGGCAAATACCAGTATCCGCATGTACGCAGTGCGTACCTATTTTTATGTTCTGTCAAAGATCGAGTTTTGGCCATTTTTCTGAACCATATTTAAAGTGCCTATGAAACTAAAATTAAGGGGGCGATTACATGGACCGAGCTAGCCCGGTTAACCGGGATGAGTTTACGAAACGATTACATGGAGCGGGCTAGCCCGGTAAGCCGGGATGATTTCAGGCCGAAATTCGTAAGTATCAAGTAAATAAGGGCAAAGTTACGTTAGTTTTACTTCAGTTTTACACTAATTAGTCTATTATTTATTTTGTAAGCCCATCGTTAATAAAAAGATTGTTAAAGTCTTAGCTAACCCAAGAAAGCGTCTTCACGAAGGCTAATTAATTTATTAAATCTTCGCTTTGATCACGAAACACACAAACAACGTTGATGTTCTATTTCTGTTCCTTTCAGCACTATTTATTCACACAGTCAAGCAAACATGGACATTTTCATCCCGGCAAACCGGTCCAGCCCGGGCGAATTTTTTTTTTGAGCCAGGTTCATTGCGCATTCAATTGTGCGCAAGGAAATGACGTAACTTGCGCGTTCTGTGGAGACTGGTGCCTAGCAGAGTGACGCGTCTCGAAATGGCGGAATGGCCGGCGAATGGCGGAATTGTTTCTCAGCATTCGGGTTTCTCAGTTATCTGTTTCCCTTTGACACTGAACGCTAGAAAGTAGCATTGTGTTGACAGAAAGAGACGCAAAACTGTGGAAAGCAGAGGTAAGATACCTTTTCATTGCTTTATATGAAGAAACCGCTATGACGTTTAATCTGTTTTAAATTATATTATAAATAGTAAAATAGATGTAGTGTGATTACTGTGATAAGCTTTTATAATTGTATATTGCCTTTGATAAAAAGTATACAATGTAGTCCAATACATAAGCAAATTGTCTATCGAGCATTTGTCAAAGGACAAGAACATTGAACCAGAAAAGTTAAGAAATATAAGTAAAACAAATACAATACAGTATTTAGACACATGTCACACATCACTACACTTCACACAAATTGGAACCCAGTCTCTGCATCACAAAATTATTGTTAGCAACCTTAAGTTTTTATATAATTAATTGACAAAGAATATGCTCAAATGTAATGTTTAAGTTACAAAGTCCTAATTGTTACCATTTCCCAGCATTTTGTTGTGGTACACATGCATTCTTACTTAAAGAATGTTTGCGTTTTTTTTGTGGATTTTTTTCTGTCTTTCATAATATAACGGTCCGACATGTCCCTTGATTTGATTCGTGTTATAGAAGTTGGTCTTCCCTGACTTGCTTTTCGCATGCCACGAGTTGTTGAAACCTTCCGTCGACCTGCAGCTGTAGCTTGAACCTTGATTCTTTTGCCATACCTTTGTTTTATTCCATACGATTTTGATATGCTATTGCCTAAAATATTTCCGAAATTATGGAAGGCTGCTGCCAATTTATTATTTGGGTTCATTCCACTGGTTTTGTCCACCATAGTCAGATACCGATTGCAGAATTTTTTTATGCCACCATTAAGATTGTTATCATTTTCCATAATTCGTTCATTTATGTCGTCAAATACTCTTTTTAGATTTTCTGTTACTTCATTGTTAAAATTATGTTCAATAATTGTATTAGTTTGTGATGTGGCGATGTTTTGGGGTTGTAATGGGGGTTCACCTTCTTCTACCGACAGAAAAGAACTTTCTGCACTATGAGAACCTTCTTTCTCATCTTTCTGGTGAAGACTGGCATAAAAATCAGTTTGTTTGGCATTTTTGCCCAAAGCAACTGTGGCAAATTTTTGTCTTCCAGAGGCATCCAAGGAAGTAATAAAACTTAAACATGGGATCTTGTACTTTAAAACCACAGCTGCCTGATGCTTGCATGGCCTTCCAGTACATCCAACAGGGCATTCACATGTTCCAATAGTAACATCAACTAGGTACCATTTGGTTGAAAGAGATCCACTTCTGACCTTAAAAATATTTTGGGATTCAGTTGGTTGAACATAACTTAAGTCAACATTTCCGCATGAAAGTTTTTTATAACGTTTTGCAATGAAATGACCATATCTGTTGTGGGAAATTGACAGAAGCCTGTTCTTATAGTAGGATTCAAGTGCAATTGTGATGAAGTCGAACACTTGTACTGTGTTGTAAGCCTTGACCCTGTCAAACACGATTTCCTTTAATATTCGAATTCCACTCTCTGCATAATTTTGAGTATGATTTCCCCTAGTCATCAAGTTTTGCCGGTAAGCTAAAGACCATTCTTTCTTTCTCTTCATATGGGTTGTTATTCGTGATGTAAATTGCTTGTATTTTTTTGCTGTTTTGTTGTTCAGCAAAATTTGATATCTTTCTGATAATTGATGCCCATTCTTTGCAAAAACCAAGTCCTTTACTAGTTTTAGTAGTGGGTACCTGTCACATTTGTTAATAGAATTTTTGCTATCCCAGAGCCATGTCCACTGTGCTTGTAAGAAATGAAAAATACAAAGCAAAAGCACAGGAGTTGTCCAAACATTATGAAGGGCTGCCCTTTCAGTAGCACTATCGTCAGTCAAGAAAATATTTGGCCCGTTCTTGCCATTGCCATAGAAAGCATGGTCAGGAATGACATCTTTTAGTGTTTCCATGGCTGCTGTAATTGTTTCTTCACTTTCTCCTGATGTCAAAACCACTCCCAAAGGTAAACCTCCTGCTGCAGTACCTGTTGATAGCATGAAAAGGGGATTGTTATGTCTTTCCAGATTAGACGTAGCATCACAGAATGCCATTTCACCACTCTGTTTAATGTATTTGTGCACTCTGGACATTAGTGGTGTGCAGATAGCTAGGATAAAGGGCTGTATGGTCTTTTTATTATTTGAAGATGAAGAGTTGCAGTCATATATCTGAAGCTTAGCACAACTTCCCTCATCTTTATATTCACTGTTGTATTTATCTACTCTGTTTTGAAGCTCTTCAAACATTCCAAGTCCACGACTAGCACCATGCTCGTCATGTCTCCATTTTTCGTGCAGTCTATATAGAAATCCCATATCAGGATTGTACTTTCTGTCCGCTGCAAGTGTTTCATAGTCTAAGGAATCCTCATTTGCCCTAAGCTCCAGTTTCTCTTCAATAATTCGTTTTACTGAGCTGGGATTGTGTCCCTCCTTGAAGTAATTTATTGCCAATGTTGTTGAGTCAGTTGCCGGGTCCCTGAAACTTAAGGCTGCTGCAGAAGCTGTTGGATGGTTGTGATCGTATATGACATTAAGTTTGCATGGGTGTGTTGCAACTTCAGGATTTTTGTGTAGTGCTGTTTTTGTTTTTGCTAGTATTGTCAAATAAAGTTTTGCAGGACACCCTGTATCTTTGTGGCGTCGTGGCAGATCTTTGAGTGTAGAGGCTGGTATATTTTTATGTCTGGCATATCCTGTGTTATGTTGGCAGCGTGACGTAAAACGGTAAAGTACTCGTTCTCCGACTACCTTTCGTTTTCTTTCTTGACGAAGAGTTGTTTTGGAATGTTCTTCAAATTGATGTACCCAATCAACAGCATCTTTTTCAGTTTCAATGTTAATGTATGCTGAAAAAGTAAAATTTAGTTTTGGAGCCCCAAGAAATGTGTGTGTTGGCAAATTTTGAAATTCAGTTATCCTGTAGCTATAATTTGGTGGGAAAAGACATTGTGCTTCACTAGGCATACACATCAAACCATTTTGGTTGGTGCTACAGTTCAGTTCGAGACTAGGTGGTGAATCTCCAGGAGAATCAGACTCTTTAGCTGTAGTACTACTACTTGGTGGTGGTGAATCTCCAGGAGAATCAGACTCTTTAGCTGTGGTACTTGGTGGTGAATCTCCAGGAGAATCAGACTCTTTAGCTGTGGTACTTGGTGGTGAATCTCCAGGAGAATCAGACTCTTTAGCTGTAGTACTACTACTTGGTAGTGGTGAATCTCCAGGAGAATCAGACTCTTTAGCTGTGGTACTTGGTGGTGAATTTCCAGGAGAATCAGACTCTTTAGCTGTGGTACTTGGTGGTGAATTTCCAGGAGAATCAGACACTTTAGCTTGTAGTACTTGAGAGTCATCAGACTCACTTACTAGATCAGTTATACATCTGTTAATCAAGTCAAAAAAAGGTGAAGTACATTAATGCATAATTATATAATTATTATTTTTTTATTTGCATTTTTAAATGGTTAAAGTTGCCCAAAGGCCCTAAAATACTAGTCATGATTTATTATACTGTATTGTGGAATTCTGAAAGACATACAATGTAAACGTATTAAGATACCACCATTTGCGGCCGTTCAAGCGTTTTAATAGTGTTTAGCGAATAACTAGTTGTTTTCGAGTTTTGAAACAAACGTTGTCCAATGACAACTACAGTATACATTTGACAGATCAAATCAATGACGAATAGGGGGTGTAACTTTTCATTGTTATTGCTTCCGTTTCAAGTTTGAACGTTGCATTGATATTTTCTCACGGGCCACGGCAAACATGGAATACAAAATAAATGTGTTCGGCAGGTAATATCGAAGTGAACAGACCCTTATCAGATGATCTGCATTCGCTGATCATTCCAATTCTCACAATTAAGCCAAATGATTGATTTGATCTGTCAAACGTATAGTTGTCATTGGACAACGTTTGTCTCAAAACTTGAAAACAACTAGTTATTCACTAAATGCTTTAACGCAAATGGTAGTATTAAGTTCAAGACATTAGAATTGCACACACTTATTTTTCTTGTTTGTCCTTTTAGATTATACATGTACATGTAATCTAACACTAAAAACATACGTGTACAGCTGATTTTCTATGTCTAGCATCATTCTCTTGCGAAACATTGGTATATCATTCTATAAATAAAAGCATATTCTCAATAAATTACCTGTTGTTTATATCACGTTAGGAAAGAAAAAAACACTGTTGTTGTAAATCTGAAAACAGTACCTGTGAAAATCCAAGTGGTATATTTTCTGCAATATGTGTGGCATACTGTAACACAATTTCAAGTATGTTTGTTAGGAGTGAAAAGAAATGGGTCCATTGCACAAAAAATATAACCGTGTGAAGTACATGTATCAGACAGTTTTATTCTTACAATGTATATTACAATGTTTATTAAAACTCACCTGGCAGACAAAAACACCACAGTCATCATGATTTTTTTTATTAGGAATACTCTGCAGGGGGGAAAAGGAGCAAAAGGGTGCTGGTTGTATGAAATTAACTTCAATATTTGGTAGTTTGTGTGAGATGTGGCTTTCTGTCTGCAATTCTCAACATGTCTTAAAGTATTTGTTAACTGCAGAAGGAAATGGAAGATAATTGCTGTACGGTACAGAACCTCTAGAGGAGGGACCAAAAACTGCCAGTCATTAAAGTTTAGAGAACATTTCGTCTTGAAAAACGTTTCTTCTTGTAAAAACAAACTGCAACAAAGTGAAGCAGACATCTTTTTAACAATGCATCCAAATAATGATTTTGAAAGGTTAGGGTTTTTATTGTTTCAGATTGCCTGAAAATACTACAATGTAAATTGATAGGGGGAGGGAAACCTACAGCATATTTTGCTGTGTCCACCAATTACAAAATAATACTTGCCACATTCGCTTGAACCATTCTTTGCTTGTACCTAAAGAAGTTCCCAGTGAATCCAGATAAAACATACTTTTTCTTTGGGGGAATGTCACCTGTATATTTGTTGAGAAAGTATACAATCATGTACAATGTGATTATAGCATTTTATCATTATGCTAACCAGTATTTAACTCCCCTCTTTCCATCAAAGAATCAACTATTATCAGGGCTGTTGGAAATCATTATTACAGACTGTACATGTACAGTAGATTCCCTTAGACTGACATAATTATAATGATCAGTAAAATGGTTTGAAAAATAATATATTTTTACCAGTAAAGTCCAGTGATTACTTGAAATATTGACTGGGACTAAAATAGTGTCTTGAGTAAGAATGTCAATGTCCTGCAATACACCACAACAGATGTAATATCTATAATTGTACTTGTCATATTTTTTAAAGGGGGCTAGGGTGCTTAAGGGAGGGAGGAGCTTATTGAATTTTACATGCCAGAAATTTTACATGTCTAAAATGAACTCTAGTGATCCGAGTTTCTATTAATGGAGTTATTGTAGACATTTAAAAAAATACATGTTTTATGTGGAGGGGATTAAGGAGAGGGTTTGTTCAATTTTTCACTTTATGGGGGGGGGGGGGGGGGGGGGGGGGGCTTATACAGTGTCACAAATGTACCTTTGTCCAGCGGTTTTAACTTCCTCTTTTGATAACCATCCTTCACTATCAACTGAAGCAAGTGATTTGAATAACGCTTAACCTTGAAACCCTGTGAAAATCAGTGCAATTATCAGCAAATATTTATTACAATTATTACAATTAAACTTTTGGTGAGAAAATTTAGAAAGGATTTTCAACATTATTGTTTGAAATCTTAAGTTAGCCATTGGACATAATATGGGCAAATGGATAAAATATTGAGTAAATAATTACCTTACTCCTGAGTGTCTTCTCCATGTTTTCCAGATAGCAATCTATGGCCTAGTAGACAATAAAGATGAAATCAAATAATGATTACATACTGCCTTCAGATTTTGTAATTGTTTGGAAATTTTTGTTTATTAAACCACAGTTGTTTGCTATTTCTATAATTCTCATGCTCTTGCCATTATAAACCTATACAAGATATATCAGATATGTTAGGCTTATAATACAACTGATTTAAAACTCTTCTGACCACTGCAGTTTGTACAAATACATATACTATAATCATTTATCAAGTACCAGTGAGTTGAGCCATCTGTTTCCTTTCAAAGTTTCAGAATTCCTGTTGGTAGATGTCGCTAATCTGTCACACTAAAAAGGTACAGTAATTGTTATGCACCTATCAATGTTAAGCCCCAGGGTGGGTGGGTGGGTGGGGGGGGGGGGCAACCCACGGGATATCGACTGATCAACATATCCCAACACAGGGAAATTTGACTTCCTTGACAAGCTCAAGGGACAGGATTTTTGACACATAAAATGATCTTAATACTATATTTTAGCACTTAGGGAGGGGTATTTTGACCAACAATGCTATTCTACTGAGGGGAATTTGACAATTTCCCTGTGGGTTGCCTGCCCCCCCCCCCCCGGGCTTAACATTGATAGGTGCATTACAGTATACATGTATGTGCAGTATATTATTCACGTGTGTTACTATTTCTGTAAGCCTAGGAGTTAATGGGTTAAAGGGATGCATACTAAAGTGTGTAGGTGGTTGTCATTGTCAGTTTACCCATTTGAGGTGGATGAAATAGATGGAAGTAAATCATTACATGCGCTCAACTTCTAATGAACCCCTGCATGTGCTTGGAAAACTATTCACTACCACTTTCCACTTGTCATGAAACAGTAAATAATTGTTACACACAATTCTATCTGTAGTCTACTATAATTTATACCTACATGTAAAACCTCTGTATTTCTAGACTACTGTACCAGTACTTGTTTAAAGAAAACGAGGTAGGTATATTCACCATACCTGCAACTGTTCTGCCAAAGAGAATTGCCTGTAGGTATTGAAAGGCTTGGCTATTGTTGGTTTCACTTTGGGTAAAGGGCCATATTCCGGATTTAGGTACTTTGTCATCTCATTACAGGTAGCTGTTGGGGTTTCCTGTCATGAGAGGAAGTGTTAGATACAGTACAATTTATGTAGACTCAAAACTGATGCTTTCCCAAATTCATAATCTTTAAATGGGTACATTTTACAATCCTATGTAGTACCACACATGTATTAATTTACCTCTATTAAGGCTTTACAATCAACCTGCTCATAAAACAGCATAAAGGGCCATGTCTTATTCTTCATTGCAATGGATACCTTTAATTAATCAATTGAAAATGGTTTCTGTATTGTAAAATTCAGCAAAATTGTGTTGCAATGTGTGTCAAAAATTGTTTTTGAATTTTACCTGTGTATCATTAACTTCATACCATTTTCCTTTTGCAGGCAAAGAAGCAAAGTAGTGTCCATTTTTAGGACCAATGGACATGTAATGGAGTATGGCCTTAAGTTTATAGAACTTCCTCTCCTAGTTGTGAAATAAAAATTTAAGTTATTAAGTAGAAAGAGCACATGTACCATACCAGTATGAAGTGGCACTCAGGAGTGAAAGAGCTAACTATTGACAGTTCTTATATAACTTTGTAATGCAACCCTCCTTACTGATTGATTCGAAAGAATCACTTGCTCTTCAAGTTCAAAAGGAATACTTTCAATGGAGGCAGGGTTTCTGTAATAAATTCAATAAACATTTACAAATTTATTCCAACAATAAAAATAAAATTGGTAATAAAAAATTCTTATACTATAGATGTAATACAGTATACTGTATAAGGCATCCAGTTTAGACTTAACAAGTCAACCTGGAAAACTGGGCCTTTGATTGACTTATCAATAATTATTTCTAGTCCAAAAACTGAAAAAAAAGCACAAGGCCTTCCTTGGATTTAAACTCCCCCATGTGGTGTAACTCGACTTCTGATTTAACAGTTTGGTCTTGAATTGTCAATGAATTTGAACTTCTTGGGACACACAGTACAATAAAAACAATATTATATTTACAACTTACCCAATGTAAAAAACAAAGACAGGAGGTGTTTTAGTTATTGACATTTTCTTCTCTGCTGTTTCATTACTTTTGCATCTGAGGGGGGAAAATCACCACCAAAATAAGGTTAAGCATGAAAAAAATTGCTGCACTATTTTCTAATAATAATATAGGTGGTGAATGGAAGAAGATTGGTGCATTATACTGTACCTGTCACAAAAATATCCCACTACAATCTCTGGCTTTCTTGTGGCATTTAATGCAGCAGTAACTGTTGTGAGTTTCTCAGCCTGCAGTATAAAAAATATTTAAATTAATCAATCAATAAAGTATAGAGGAGTTTTAAAATATACCAGGCTGCTTGAGGCTGGTGGCAATAAATAAAACTGCTGGGCTGCAAGGTTATATTGTTCTCAAGTACATTGTGTGGGGGGTGGGGGGGGGGGGGGAGTGGGGTGTTACAGATGTCTGTGCCATTTCAATAAGATAGGCTTGGTCTTGATCTCAAAATATGGGAACTGGTCTAACCAGAATACCAACTAAGACTGCCTCAGGCCCTCAGGGAATGCTGAAGAGGGCATAGGGTGGCTGCACACACTCAGTCCTCTCCAAGGCCAGTGTGTGTGTGAAATCTGGCAAGAAGGAAAGAGCAGGTGAGACACTGTATAGACAGAATATAGATTGTACTCTTGGACGGCAACTAAATTTCAGATTCTTTTTGTTAAATATTATCTCCTGCTTACATGTGGATGCAATATCAAACTGTCTTCTATGACTGATGATGTTCTCAGATTACCACAAGTTTGGCATTTCACTAAAGTAAAGATAATACATTTTAATATAGTTAATATATAAATTACAGTGCATCTAAATACTGTTAAGCACCCTAGGGGCATATTAATTTTAGACCCCCTGGGGGGTTAAATTATTTGATTTTCTGGTGATGAAGTGACTATAGACAAAAAAGAACCCTGTTTTACAGGGGGTTAGGGGGGGGGGCAACTTATAGGGGGGGCTGTGAGGGAGCTTACTAGAATGGGAGGTGGCCTTAATTGAGGATGATGGCTTCCAGATTCTTACTGTAAACACACTATTTTTTGTACCTGTAAATGCTTGGTGAATTCCAGTTGGCCTAAAAAATAGATAAATCAGTGATGAGAAAAAATAATTATTTTAGGGATTTTTGCCAGGGTTCAGAATAAAGGCACCAAGATTTGTCCTTGATCAAATAGTGTCACAGAACCAACTTTTGACTACATAAAATAGATATCTCTCTAAAATAATATATTTACCTGGGATGTTGTGCAGCCAATGTAGCAGACGTATATACCTTAGTCATCACATAGTGGATGATACCCATGAATAATTCGTTTGGATCCCCAGGCATTGAAGGACGAAATCCCGATCCAAAAGCTACCATGTTTTAAAAATACCATTAACTGCATGGGCACGTTATAAAGTAAAGCGGAATATTTTGCTTTTATGTGTTTATCTGATAGACTACCTTAAATATTCAAGACGATTTCCGAAGGGACGATTATGGAAGCCGAATTTCTCTTCAAAATATCTTTTATTAATGTATTCACAGTGCATACACCACAGAAACATCCGACGTGTCCTATCAGATGAGAACACAAAATACATATGTTTAATTAAATTTACGTTCTTACAGAATGAACAACGGAAAATATGGTAATTATTTATAAGATGATTTTCACTTAGTGACACTTACCATGAGCTGACTCTGCCGCACGACATAGCCAAGCAGCGATTTTTTCGCAGTGTGCAACACACTGAAGAAGCGAGTTCACATAACAGTTGTTCGCAATATTGCGTAAACCGCGAAATTGCGAAATTGCCATTTCAAAAAACTGAAAAGAGCGACAAACGAATCACTGAACTAGAAAATCTTTAAGAAATCGAATCTATTTCCCCGGTAAAATTAAAGCGTATTTCCCGCTGTTGCGATTTCTTTATTTCCTGTTTGCACCAGTCTCCACAGAACGCGCAAGTTACGTCATTTCCTTGCGCACAATTGAATGCGCAATGAACCTGGCTCAAAAAAAAATTCGCCCAGCCCGGTCCTTGTAATCGCCCCCTAAGTTTGTCTTAATTAAAAGAACACTTAAAATCATAGAGTAACATCTTTTGCAGTTTTTCGTTTCCTTGCTTCGTTCTTGAGATATACAAATTAAACATTTTGACATCCCACACGTGCATAGTGAGTTATCGAAAAATGTTATATATCTTCGCTATATTGTCAAATATAATCACTTGAAAAATCTACATCTTTAATGTTCTTGGCCAAACACACGCGCATGCTTCCTTCGAATTATTTTGGTTTGATAATAGCAAAGATATCTAACTTTTTTCAATAACTCATTATGCACGTGTGACGTCAAAATGTTTAATTTGCATATCAAACAAACTGAAATATCTCAAGAACGAGGCAAGGAAACGAAAAACTTCAAAAGATGTTACTCTATCATTTTAAGTGTTCTTTCAAATAAGACAGACTTATTTTCGTTTCATAGGCACTTTAGGCAACGACCGCGTTAGAAGGTAGCTAGCCTGGTACCCTGGCCCAATTTCAAAAGAATTATGGTCCAGGTAACCACTAATCTGATTCTCGCGTTATCAGGGCTAAATCCCCTGATGACGACTACAGTTTTACCCATAGCCAAGAAAAACGCGCGAAAATTTTAACCAATAGGAAATCGGAAGTCTTTAGTGGTTACCTGGCCCATATTCTTTGATTGCGCCAGGGTACCAGGCTAGAAGGTAGCCTGCGCTACTAGCACATTTGTGACGTCATACTGGTGAGGTAGAGCTCTCTTTGGCAAAAGGCTACAACATTGTCAACATGCTAACCATGAGAGTTTTTCGAAAAGATACCCGGCCTCAAGTTCGACTCCATGACTTATGAAGGATGGCTTTGGTATTTTATCTTATACCCAACGGTACAGCCATGCAGCTGGTTTTTGCAAGAAAAAACTACGCCTAGTAGGTCAATGTCAATCTGGAGACGAAGAAGGATACGATTCATTTTTGTCTTGATGAGACAACACCATTGAGTTTTAAACTAAATTATTAGTTCAAACTATTGAGTTATTGATTTGACAGAAGTCTGGATATACATAGCCCGTCAGAACTATAGTTTAGCTTTTACAAAATTGGATCTGCTGCACCGTAGCTTCATCTATATCACCATCCTCGTACCCAGGGTCTTATCTCCGCCCACCGCTGCGAAAAGACCCTGGTTGGGGCTGGTTACGTGTTTCGAGGGCAAAAATATAACTTACTGGGGGTGGGTTATTTAGAAACGTGGCCAAACTGAAAACGAAAAGACAATGTTTTTATAATGGATTTATTTTATTCTGACAAGACAAGGTGTACGTTTTATAACTGTCAAGAAAGCCAGACTCAGAGTGCATGCCCAAATCGATGTTTATTTACGTCAGTTTACTCAGTGTTGTGCGATGCTGTAAACTGTATGTAGAAACAGAAGTCGCCGTCCTGAACTTGAAGGCCCCTATGTCTCGATTGGCCTTTTGAAATAGTAAAATACGTGTAAATCTCTCCAGTTGATTAGCGCCTTGGGTTTTATTCGTCGAAGTCTACCCGAATACACCGCCAATTTTTTGTTAGTCGCTTGTGTCCCGCCGCTTTGCCTTTGTTGTTTTTTATGTGCCAACTGTCAATGTTTTCAAGCGTTTCGTTGCGCGCGTCTGACTGTTTGCGTTTATACGAAACGGTTGCCTAAAAAACAAAGACAATATCAGTAAACTACATGAACATTTATAGAATACATGATCAAGGTGATATTTAAAGGTAATACAAATGTGCCTGAGTTGTTTAAGGAGTCTGAACGGCGAAGTAAACATATTTATTAAAATATATTGAACTCAGTTGAACGGTGGTCATGCCATAATTTGGATCTTTCGGAATTTAACGTTTATAACGAAGTATTTTCCATAATTTAGGAAACATAGAACGGTATAACATTCGCGCTGCGGATTCAGTGGTGAGTTTTGGCTGTAATTCTGTATTAAATACAGTGACAAGAAAAACATTGAACAAGCAACGTTCAGCGCGCGATATAATAATACTGTAAAATGTTAACAATAGTAAGTAAAACGCGATACTGATAGGTAGACAACTTTAGTGAAATTGAGGTTAGCAATTAACAGTTGACAACATGAGCTTGTGGCTCCTTTTATGAATTATGATGAATGTTATTAAATAAGGTTGGCTCAGTTTAAAAATCAGCAATATAGTTCAAGTATAAGTGCACACCGGCCCGCCGCTGCACGTTACGAAACGGCATGAAATTGTTGTATGCGATGTAGAAATTAAAGAAATAGTAAATGTAATGAACTAACCTGTTGGAATTTCTCAAGCACAGAATAAGAATGTAAAGCCTTGTTGACAGCTGCAAGCGTTGGCCCTTGCAAGAAATGCAGTGGGATAATTTCCACACTTTCTTTCGAATGGAGGTTCAAACGATTGTCAACCAAAAGAATTTGTGAATTTCGCATAGTCTTGATTCAGTTGATTGTAAGGAAATTTAAATCCGCTTACTGTAAAATTTAAAATCTTCAGGCTGCTAATATCAGATCGCTGATGAGTGATGACTGTAGAAATCCATTCGAAGAATACAGAATCTCGCTGCTCGTCGGATTGAACGACGGAAGGCTTTTGTAGAAGTTCAGAATTGTAATTCAATAATACCAGATTGTTATCCACGGAGTGTTTAATTTGCGTAATGAGCTTTCCTCGATATTCAGAGCTTGATATTGTAAATATTGATTCGAGGACCGAGGTACTGCGACAAATTTTCAAAACAACCACCCGACCCTGACAAGAAAAGTTTGTTATCTCCCATATTCTGGGAGACACGTGACCAGCCCCAACCTGGGTCTATTCGCAGCAGTGGGCGGGGGAGCGGAGATAAGACCCTGGGTACGAGGATGCTATATCACCTCAATGGCGCAAACACAGTGAAGAAGATACGCTGACCTTCCAAAAATCAAAGTCCGAAGAAGACCTACCTCAAAATGCCTCAAAATACTGCTAATACACGTATTTGCGTGAGTGTTAGGTGGCAAACCAAAGCTCGAGCATTGAAATATTTGTTTGGTAATTAGGAAACTTGCCGGTATGACGTCACCGACTATGTAGTACCCATTCTTCTAAACGACTCAGTCGTGCATCAATTAAGAGGTACTTAGAACCTTCCTCTTGTTAGTCCTGCGGTTTTATCCCAAATTAATTTTTTTCTTCACTTTTGCGAAGTTAGATGTTAACTGCTTTAAAAAATATATTTAACCTCAAAAGGTATAGTTAAAAGTTTATTCAGTTCTTCACTTACCCAAAAATATGTGTTCAGTCATCTTCCATTCGTTCGTTCATCCGTCTATGTATTCATCCATCCATCTATCTGATTGATTGTTTGTTTGTTTGTTTGTTTGTTTGTTTGTTTGTTTGTTTGTTTGTTTGTTTGTTTGTTTGTTTGTTTGTTTGTTTGTTTGTTTGTTTGTTTGTTTGTTTGTTTGTTTGTTTGTTTGTTTGTTTGTTTGTTTGTCTGTCCGTTATGTATACTTCCATCTATCTGACCGTATTCATCGGTCTATGCATATATCATATTATACCGTCTGTACACTCGTTCGTTCGTTCGTTCGTTCGTTCGTTCGTTCGTTCGTTCGTTCGTTCGTTCGTTCGTTCGTTCGTTCGTTCGTTCGTTCGTTCGTTCGTTCGTTCGTTCGTTTATTTATTCGTCACTCTGCACCTATCTATGGCACCCAACATATCAATCCATCCACCATTCCACCCATTGATCCACTGACTTTCAACTCATCTATCTATGTACCCTGCAAGTCAGAGCCCCTTTCCGACCTACACAGGATCGGGGGAAAGTGGGCTCTGCCAACAAACTCGATATTTCTTTTTGAGCATGCGCGAACGGTTGCCAAGATACTATTTTGGGCCAAGGCTCTAACGCGTTACTTGCTATTTTCCTGCTTGCGGGTGCTCATAAACTAGAACTTGTTTGACCAGTTCAAAACCTGACTGACTCGCTTCAAACTTGTGGCGAAAAAGCCTGCGTATAGGTCGGTAAGGGGCTCTGACTCGCAGGGTACTATCTATCATGGCATAGCAATCCATCCTCCCACTGATCCACTGACTCGCAACTTATCGATCTATCAAGCTATTCAAAACCCATAAATGTATCTACCCATCAATCCAAGCACTCATCCACAACTTACACACCAGTTTACTTCCATCAATTCATCTATTCGTCCATCTGTTCATTCATTCATTCATTCATCCATCCATCTAACCAACAAATCAACCAACCAACCAACCAACCAACCAACCAACCAACCAACCAACCAACCAACCAACCAACCAACCAATCAACCAACCAACCAACCAACCAACCAACCAACCAACCAACCAACCAACCAACCAACCAACCAACCAACCAAACAAACAAACAAACTGACAGTCTGCTGTTTGTTTTAGAAATGGCCCTAAAATGTTCGAGACTTGTCTACTGCAAACAAGGAGCTGCCAATGATGAAGACCGTATGCATTGTGTAACTTTGTTATTTGACGGTTACCTCGTCGTGGTACTGTCCTTTAGCATACTACTTTCACCTGATGTGTTAAAGTGGTTTGAAATGGTCAAACACGTTTCTGCTGTCCCGTTTCTTCTACCGCAACAAGCAATAACCGACGTCAAGGCATCTGATGAAATGTTATTTATTCTTTACAAACATGGAGTTGTAAGTAAAAAAACTAAAATTCCTATGCCATACGCAGAGATATATGAATAATGTTTTTGAATTAGGAATACGATTAAGAGGAGAATATTTTCTGTCACGTATTTTTGGCGCTCAAAACAATTGGCCATACCGAAAAAGATGGCGACTTGTACATTTAACCACAATCCTTTGCGCACAGGATATGTTGTTTCTTTTACAATCATCGGAAGATAGGTCATCATCTTTCGTAAGAACGAAGTTCTTGCTTACTTACTCCATGTTAACATGATAAACAATGTTTAGTCGTTATTTGAGCTGATTTGAGATCGCAAAGCATTGTAGTTAAATGTACCGCCGCTATCTTTTTCTGTACCGTCAATTGCGGTGCTCTGACGAGTAGCCGCTGAGTGGCTGGCTCGCTCGGGTAGCTTTATATTATGGGGGACACTTTTTTGTGGCACTCGTAAGCCACGAACACAGAATCGTGGGCTCTGGGAACGAGAATACAAGCGATGTTACATATAGTATTTTGGCGGCTTTTTGACGACATCATGTTTGTGAAGAAAAGCATTGAGCATTCCGCAGGTAGATGCAATTGTGGTTCCCTGACGTGCTAACGTCAATCAGCTTTATATAAATTATGATTTTGCTTGTAAGTTTGTGCAGAATTGAATAGATACAGTCACACAAACGTCATGCTCTCTGGCATTGTTGCATTGAGAACGGAAGCGATGTTTTTGACGCGAGGGATTTTGGCGGCTTTTTGATCATCTCCGTGAAGCGAAGCGTTCCCCAGGCGAACAAAATTGCACAAAATTGCAATGCCCTGACAAGTTAGCGGCTAGATCGTCAGGCAGCTTTATATATACTATGGTGCCATGACAAGCCAGTCACTGCCCTGACGACTTGTTAGATAGCTTTATATTCTGGGTGTTTGATGCAATCGTATGTTACGCCGTGGCACCCGTAAGCCACGGACACCGAAACGTGGGCTCTGGGAACGAGAATACAAGCGACCTTATTGACGCCAAACAGAGCGCCGCTTTTTAGCACTTTGTCTAGCTTTTCTTTTGGTTCCCTACTCAAAACCTCTATTTTTAATTTATTGTCGAACTTATCCAGTCAACATTTTAACTGCACGCATTTGGGGATTTAGAAACAAATTTAAAGGTACAAATTTTCCATAATTATGAAAGTAGGTGATACAAAAATCTTGAGTCCACCAAGTTTAAACAAGATTGTCGTTTTAGTTCCCCATCCGAAACCTTTTTTTAGCCTTTTTGCCTAGCTTGTACGTTCAACATACTTTCTCAAACTCATTAATAATTCATGAGGAAAATTCAAAAGAAATCTATATTTAATCAGTATTTAGAAATCGGAGGAAGATTACGGTCAAATTTAGCAAACTTTGAGGTCGATTTTCTCTTAAAATATTGATTCGTTTAAGAAGCTATATCCAACACTCGTCAGTGTTCATCCTCCGATGTCTAAATACAGCCAAGCGGGTTAAAAAAACTCGGCTGCGCCTCGTATTTTCAACCCGCTTGGCTGTATTTAGAAATCGGAGGAAGAACACTGACTCGTGTTGAATATATTACTTCTAAATGCATTCGGAGGTTGTGAAATATGTCGAAAGATGTGTATTTTCCATAATTATGGTTAACATTAATTCATACGATCACCAGACATGAGTTTTGAACGTCGGTATATGACTATATGTTACGCAACATACGAAAAAATTCTGCTCTTAATAGTTTAGGGATAATTACGAGAACTCTTTAGTTTCTCTCTCTAAAAAAATAGATTAGATATTCGCTTCGATTAGATAAGATTAACTTACCTTACAGTGTCTTACAGTGTCTCACATTGTCTTACATTGTCTTACATTGGATTGCATTACATAACATTGCATTACGTTGCATTACATAACATTGCATTGCATTTGCGTTTGCATTGCATTGGCACGACACGACACAACATGACGTGACATGGCATGGTATGACAGGACTTGACAGGGCAGGGCATGACAGGGCAGGGCAGGGCAGGGCAGGGCAGGGCAGGGCAGGGCAGGGCAGGGCAGGGCAGGGCAGGGCAGGGCAGGGCAGGGCAGGGCAGGGCAGGGCAGGGCAGGGCAGGGCAGGGCAGGGCAGGGCAGGGCAGGGCAGGGCAGGGCAGGACATGAGAGGGCAGGGTAGGGCAGGACAGAGCAGGGCAGGACAGGACAGGACAGGACAGGACATGACAGGACATGACAGGACAGGACAGGGCAGGGCATGACAGGACAGAGCAGGACAGGGTAGGGCAGGGCAGGGCAGGGCAGGGCAGGGCAGGGCAGGGCAGGGCAGGGCAGGGCATGCAAAATTTATGCTGTTATATTGTTTACTATTATTGAACCACGTCGCGCTTATGATAAGTGATTTTGTTGTTTTATCTTTTAACAATAGATAATCGTTTATAACTTAACCAACTCGACATTTTATGGATGGATTGATGTATTTGTAAAGGCGGAAAGTGTTTCAGGTAAGGTTTGTACCAAGAACTATCGCGTTGCGTTGCGTTGTGTTGCGTTGCGTTGCGTTGCGTTGCGTTGCGTTGCGTTGCGTTGCGTCGCGTCGCTGTTGTTGTTGTTGTGTTGTGTTGTGTTGTGTTGCGTTGTTGTGTTGTTGTGTTGTTGTGTTGTTGTGTTGTTGCGTTGTTGCGTTGTTGCGTTGTTGCGTTGTTGCGTTGTTGCGTTGCGTTGCGTTGCGTTGCGTTGCGTTGCGTTGCGTTGCGTTGCGTCGCGTTGTGTTGCGTTGTTGTTGTTGTTGTTGTTGTTGTTGTTGTTGTTGTTGTTGTTATTGTTGTTGTTGTTGTTGCGTCGCGTTGCGTTGCGTTGCGTTGTGTTGTTGTATTGTCGTGTATTGAATTACTATTCATGTATTTTCATAGGCTAAACGTAGGCATATAATACCATTTTCAACAATTAGCTGTGTACATCTGTGGAAATACGTTAAATACAGGCAATCGTGTTTTGTGTATTGCATATTGTGTTTTCTATCGGAGAATTCGATTGTGTTTTGACTTTTGTCTGTAACCAATGTGTTTAGATTTTAGATCTTAGCACTGCATGTGACACATTGCGTATGCATGTGATTGCAGCTTCGATAACACTTCAGTACCTTTTACCCAAAACACCTTCACGTACTACAGCACTGTGATTTTGCAGTAGCCCGAGTGAACGCCTGACCAGGCGTCTTGGTTTAAAAACCATAAATGAATATAGATATGGCTGCCAGCCAGTGGTTTGAGATGTTTTCAACGCCTTTGGAAAAGGCAAAATTTTTAGATACTTCTAGCAATGTTCTTTGTAAGCATGGAAAGAAAGAACTGTAAAACGTAACCCTAATATTTTGATGGCATCTTGGTACCGGCTTCAATAACCTGTAGACCTGGTGGTAACATCGTCGGTTGTTTTGCGAACATGGTCGAGTTCAAACCCTGGATGCAGCGTGCAATTTTGCTCATCTCAATTGTTTTTTGTTACTCAGTTTGATTACCTTTTTCTTTAAAAAATTACGGTTAAACAATTTGTTATTTCCTAAATTTTGAATTGTTCCGACAGGAGTGGCTATTTCCAGGCCCTTCAATAAAAAAGAGCGAGAGAGAGTTTGCATTAACCTTTTTTAATCAGAAAATTTATGTAAAAGCGGGCGAGGGATTATTGCGTTTAGGTATATCTAGTTAATATTGTATATTTAGATACTGAAGTTGATGCACCACAGAAGAGACCCTCTGCAAAGATTCTGGATATCGACGAGAATATGTCGGCTGTACTTGTCTGCGACGATACAAACAACGTAACCAAGATTAATTTAGACAAGTATTATCAACATTTCCCTAGTCACTTGCACAGTCGTCGTGATGGCTCAGTAAATGATTCTAAAGTGCACAATGCCTTTGGCCAGACCTTTTCACCAGGCCACAGGGACGTGGCCGTCCATGATCCCGACGTCGAAAAAACCCTTTTTGGTGATAAGTTTTGGCGAGCTGAAGTTCTTTCCGTTTCCAGGGAACTCGATTCTTCAACTAGAACAGGTACATGTATTAAATAAGGGGAACCCTCGCCCCCTATAGGGCTTTTCCACCAAACGTCATCACGACCAGACTTATAGCCAGGATTGCGAAAGAAGGCGTGCAATTTTACTTGTGGTGACCCCTCCTCCCCAAAAATATTGAGAAACCAGACACGGTGGTAAAAAGCGGTGCCCTGTGGCGTTAGAAACATCGCGTTAAAAATGTTGCGTCAAAAATGTTGCTTGCTATTGATTCCGAACGAACGAACGAACGAACGAACGAACGAACGAACGAACGAACGAACGAACGAACGAACGAACGAACGAACGAACGAACGAACGAACGAACGAACGAACGAAATCACACGCAGAATATAAAGCGGTCTGAAAGTTAGCTACGGAAGAGCTATGGTCGGAGCACTGCACTAGCATCGCAGGGTCGCAGGTTCAATTCCTAACCGGAAGGCCTTGATGTTAGGGATGTGCCTGATACCACTTTACCGGATACTGGATTTAACCGGATAACTATTGGTTGGAGAAAAATGGGAATGCCATCGTCACTCAGTGTACAGGTAGTTTACACTTAATATTCAAACAAAACATGGAAACTTAAACAACTCAAGCAAGTATATTTACTATATAGTATATAATAATAGTGCATCTAGTATTAAATGCTAAGAAGTAAGAAAAGTGGAACAAGTGTAAATAGAGTACATGAAGGAAGTACTTGCTAGTAAACACAGCATTATCCGGATACTACCGGATAGCGGAATTTTACCGGATACCGATGCTGCATTTTTCGCAACTGGTCCCGGTTTGGTCTCATAATGTATATATTCTACACTCGGAATTTTCCTTCACCAAAATTACCTAGAACATCCAGTTTAATCGAGTGAAGTGTCAAATATTACTTGTAATATACCCAATTCTACTCCCGGCATTACCACATTATATATACAGAACTCGTGGCCAAGCTCTTGGCAACGGCTTCCGTAGCTCAGTGATCAGAGTTCTGGAAGTTAAGGCTATGTGTGTAGAATTAGGCACTGTGGGATTTATGCAATTGGTCTGTAGCCGCATATAGGAAAGGTGTTTCCAGTTTGTTTCTGCATGCCACAGGTTTCCTCCGGGTACGCCGTTTTTTTCTGTAGTAACAATAGGCCAATGAGGGATGGCCCTTACTGGACCTCTGCTGCGAGAGCAGTTTAGATATATGACTGATAGAGAGTTATCCAAATGTATATATTCTACACTCGAATTTTCCTTCACCAAAAATCCCTGGAACATGCTATGTAATCGAGTGAAATGCCCAATATTACTTCTAATAAACCCAATTCTCTCCTGGCATTACCACCTTAATGTATACAGGACTCGCGATCAAGCTGTCGGCAACGGCCTCCGTAGCTCAGTGGTCAGAGCATTGCACGGTCGTGGGTTCAATTCCTGCCGGAAGGCCTGTGTAGTTGCATTTTTCGCAACTGGTCCGGTTTGGTCTTAAAATGTATATATTCTACACTCGAATTTTCCTTCACGAGAAATCCCTAGAACATACTATGTAATCGAGTGAAATGCCCATATTACTTATAATAAATAAAGTTAGTTTTGTTATTTCAATAATATTACGGCCACCTCGGTTTTCATTGTTCCCACACGGACGTTTAATCTCTAAATAACCTGATGCATAAAGATTAGGTAAGATTAGTAACTAATCATACCTAATCTTTACGCCAAAGTTCGCTTATGCATATAATAACTAACAAATACATGAAGTGAACACTTATCGAATTCCCAATAGTATTAATCACAACTCAATAATTTATTCATTTTGAAGTTGTTGACTCCGCCAAAAGTGTTCTTGTTTTACTCTCCTTCTTCCCCGGAAACCGTAATATTACAAAGTGATAGCATGGCATTTCGGTTGATTAGTGATTGAATGTCCCTCAAGCCTCGGGACGTTTAGTAAAAGTCCCAAGGGCTTTGTGGAACATAATATTTACCTCTGATTTTTAAAAAAAAATTGTTGTGCATGGTTAGATACGAAAATGAAAGGAAACTTTGTGAGAAGAAAAGAAAGCAATCTCGAATCAGAAACGAGGGAACGAGACGATTTTCACTCACAAACACCTTGGTCCGATGTGATAGTGTCTCATCCTTGGATGGAGGATTTTATGTCTGTTGATATGTATTGTTCGTTGGGATCTTTTTTACTCTGGTTGGAACCCAAGGAAAGAGCAGATACTGGTGACCAACTGGAAATAAACCATGGCCTGCTGTGTTGCTGTGTGGATTGGAGAAGAGATTATCTTGTAAATATGTAAGTATATGTAAGATTATCGTAGCCAGTTTATGAACGTATACTACTACATCACACGTATCAATTTTGATACCCAATGAAAATCTGTAGGGTGACAAAGGCCGTTAGCACACTGCCTCTTACCACTGAAGTTAAGCCAGGTCGAATGGGGTTAGTACTCGGATGGATGACTTCATGTGAGTAGAGTTGTTGATTCTCTCCGTGTTCTCTGGCATGCCTCCCTCCGCTAAATCAACACCATCAGAGATAAGTAGTGGCGTAGGAAGCAAGGATCAAGTTGGAGGGGCACCGCTTTAAAAGGGCATTTTGTTTAGGGGTAGGGCTTCAAAAGGACACTTGAGGCACATGTTTTGTCGTAAAAAGGACACTTTACGACAATCTGGGTGGGGGGGACATGCCCCCTCTCGGTTCCTACGCCCCTGGGGATAGGAGTGACGCCCACCCCTGCCTTAGGATAGTAACCAACGAAAGAGGAGCCTTCTGCCTCCAGCTGCTGTAGACCAACTAGTAGGAAAATTACTGGTGAACTGGATAACATTTCTTAATCTTTGGAATCAGTGAAACACAAAAATATACAATAAATCAACACCTCTTATTTTATTTTAACCAGACTTTTTAACCAGACAGGGGGTAGACAAAAAAAAAAGTGGCCATCATTAAAAATATGGTTAATGTGGAATAACTATTATTCGAGAAAAGAAAAATATGTAAAGTGATATAATTTTTAGAATGCTTGCGTCAATATCTGCTCAAATATGATATATCCAATTCTAATTTTGTTATTGGTTTAAAAAATACATAAACTTTGAAAGCATGCCACGCTGTGAAGCTGTAGTGAAATCAAGTGAAATGGCAACAAAATATCTAACTATTTTGCTGTTATAACACTTTCATAGTATATTACTAACTCCATTAATCATTTTGAAGACCAATTAGAATAAGTCGAACTAAGATTCACTTCATTTGTTACAAGATTGAAAATCATGAAAAATTAATATATTTTTTAAATCAATGGATAAAATTAGAATTTGATATCATATTTGAGCAGATCTTAACGCATGCATTCTAAAAATATATAACTTTACATATTTTTCTGTACCCTAATAAAAGTTATACAATGCACATTAATCATACTTTCAATGATGGCCACTTTTTTTTTGTCCACCCCTTGTAGATTACTCGTTTGAGAAGCAAGATCAAACACTCGTTTATCGTGTTTCATCAGGAGACTCCAAACGCTGGAAAACAATAAAAACCTCGAGGCTACGCTCTAGGTTTTCATTTTTTTCTGGTGTTTGGAACCTCAGATGAAACGGTCGAGGTTAAAAGAGATGACTCAAAAGGACTCATCCAGTCCTTTCGCGGTTTTTCCAAAGTATGTCGTCAAATTTGTTTTTTTCCAAATTTGTCGTAGAGCTTCAGTGAGTCTCAAGATTTTAGCAATCTTTTCGATATCCTAACCATAACAAAAACCCTAACCTAATCAGAAATCTGGTTTACCCCCCTAGCTTTTTGAAAAACATATTTGACGACATAGTTTGGAAAAGCCGCAAAAGGACTGGACGTGTCCTTTTGAGTCATTGATGCCAGTTTCTCAACCATTATGTACTCATGATATCGGTCCAAGATATCATCAAATCAGTCACGTTGGAGGAAGTGCAGTATTTATTAAAATTTCTTATGTTATAAATATTCCATTTTACCAGAACTACTATTAATTGCCCTTTTGTCCCCGAGCCCGGGCGAGGGTGCTAATCTCGACACGCGTGGAGTCCACTTACACGCAAAATTACACGCGAGATGAAAACCTGAAAGTAATTCTGAAACATGTTTATATATATATATATATATATATATATATATATATATATATATATATATATTGAACTATGTACGCTCCTTCACTTCGGTGTTGTTGAGCACTCTGCGAAGTTGCCGTGGGTACCTATTAGCGATAATGCAACGCTCACTACCCTTGTGGAAGTTTGAGCACTCTGGGCCCATGCGCACTTCACGCTATCTGAATGTATTTCACCGATGCTGTCCCACATGCGGTTGTCACCGACGATCGCATGTGTATAAGTAATTGATAAAATTCATTCAGATTGTTCCAAGCTACACTGATGAGCTGTTGTACAGCGAAACACCGTGTCTGTAGATTGAACTATATATATATATATATATATATATAAAAACAACGCTCACTACCCTTATGGAAGTTTGAGCACTCTGGGCCCATGCGCACTTCACGCTATCTGAATGTATTTCACCGATGCTGTCCCACATGCGGTTGTCACCGACGTTCGCATGTGTATAAGTAATTGATAAAATTCATTCAGATTGTTCCAAGCTACACTGATGAGCTGTTGTACAGCGAAACACCGTGTCTGTAGATTGAACTATATATGTATATGTTATCAAATCCACAACTTGCGCAGTTCGGATAGCAGGGTACTGGTAACTAACGTGTTAAATTATTCATATTATTTAAATTTACGTCAGCAAATTATAATCATTATAAGTTCGGTTGGATTTAGAGGTTGGATTGCGAAATACAGTTTTTCAGCGATCACAATCATTGCCAGAAAAAATGGTTTCAGCTAAAATATACATTAACATTACTATGGAAAAAGACCAAAGAAAGAAGGCTAAGAAGAGATGTGACAGCAATAGAGACAGCAGAGAAGAGGCAACAATAAACATGACTTTAAAACCATTGAAAAAAGCCTAAAAATCTATACAACAAAGACCGAAAACGATGCCGACCGAAATGTATCTGAAAGAACAAGGATGTGTCCTGAAACTGTTCAAAGCTGGTAAAGAATTCTGCTCTGGTGTATTCTACTTAACTCGAGAGAGAAGGATGAAAAATGTTTGAAACAAACGGCTTTTTAGATCATGAGGAGAACTGAATGATGCCTTGTCATATTTATTTGTCAACGAAAAAAGTAAGAAACCGCGAACGAGAAAAACAATCCGAGAATTTTCTTGGCCACTATTTATATCTGTTTTTGAATGAGAATTTGTCATTTAGTTCATCTCGTTTTGTTTTTTTTAATATTGACTGCATGTTCTTTCGCCTTTCAGTCTGTCAATACATGACAACAGATGAACTTTGCTTTATATTAATTTTCTGGGATGTTTTCGGGGGGTGTTGTGTTAAAAATGCATATAAAGCGGGCGAGGGGTTATTGCGTTTATGTATTTCTAGTAGTACATAGAACCAAGTTTCTAACTACAGTATCTAGAATAAATTTCTAAATACTATTTTTTAGGTAAAGCTGAATGTGCGAAATAGCAATTATAAAAATATTAATGCCAGCATAAAACACCTTATTGCAAAATGGCGGACACTTTAAAATTATTTTTATGTACTATTTGAAACACATACTGCGAATGTTTTAAATGGCTTAAAAAACTATCCATATAATAAGTTCATATATAGAAATCAATTTTGAAAATTGAAGTTGTCTGAGCCGCAAAATCGAAGAAAAAGTTCATCGAAAATAGCGAGACGGGACGGAGCTAATATTGGCATTTAAAGAAGATTTAAGTTTGGAGATTAAAGACTTTCACGTACGAGCAGTTCAGAGGTTGAAGAACAAAAGAAAAGGATTTTGAAGTCGTAAAGTGAGGCAGTGTGGCCAGTTTCAGTGAGATGTGAGAGGATGCTGGTTGGTTGAGGGTTGACACGTTCTTACCAGTAATAACAGATACCAAGTGATCTGAGACTCGTGTGTGTAAATGAAGAGCCGTTTGGCCATTTATTTTGATTTTTCCACTTTACTTTTGCCTTTCTGAACATGTATGTAATATGATAAATATATGTTATTTACCAGCTGGGAGGTCCGTATAAAAAAATATTTGCCCGAGGTCTTAAAAAAGGCCCGACAGGGACAAAAAAAGGGACATTTTTGAGACCGAGGGCAAATATTTTTCTGTACGGACCGACCAAAACGGCAAATAACGTATTTATTTTTTTGTTACATAATTAGATAAATTAAATTTAAAATTATAATTAATTAAGTTGCATAATCGAGATGACGTTCACGTGATATTCAAAAGTCCAAAGTTTATCGTTCGAGTTTCGACAGTATTAAACAACTGCCGACATGCAGTCTTACAGGGAAGCTTGGAACCTTTTGTGATAAAAAAACATTCAAAACTTGAAGATCTAGTTACGAAGGGAAGTCAAAATGCAGTCCAAGTGTTTTTAAAGTTTAGTTGATAAAGATTCTTCGTCATTCTTCATCGCTTGCTCGTTTTTGGCTGTTCGCTTGGAAAGTCGCTTTCATGCAATATTTGGCTGACTGCATGAAAATTGAAAGTGTGGTCCTCGAGTTTGAAGACGAAAATGCTTGTAGTAAGCCATTTGTAATTTCAAGTTTCAAGGACATGAGACGATGAGGTTGGCATGTGGAAAATGTGGAAAATGTTTGACTAAAAGGTAAAGAGTTGTAGCGGTTTTGTTGAGTATGGCGGTTGGATAACAAAAGAAAGACAGTTTAGTGTCAAAAGGTTTCAGCTTTTCTATCTTAATCTTGTGGTATGATTTTTTATATATACTTCTATATAGTTTCATTTAGTGATTCAAAATACTGTGTTCACAACTTTATGTATGTTTTCCCTACAGTTTTAAACTGTTTTCTTTATTAATATCGCTCGTAAATTTTGCTTTGTCACAGTTTTCCCAGCGTTTCTTTTAAAATTCGCTGTTTACACATGAAGTTGTCAAAACCAATTGGATAATAAAACTCATTTGCATCCCCGTAGCTCTCTGTTGAATATATTTTTTCTGTGGCAAGCGAAATAGTTACGAAAATCGATCAATTTTGCAATGATCTGCAAAAAAATAACTTTTTGGACCGCGGTCAGATATCGTAAAAAAGCTGCCCGCTCACGTAGCCAATCAAATTGCAGGAAAGCCTAGGATTCCGCCCGCTCACGACTAATAAAAAAATAATACTCCTTTATTATATGGCAAGCATTTGTTTTGGTGAATCGCGCAATGTGATTGGCTACTGACGTGGCAGGAGTTTCCCGTATCGCCCGTGGGCAATACGGAATTTTTATTGCCCTGCGAGGAAAACAATAGCAAAAACTTTAAAATTCAATAAATTGTATTTACAAGAAGTAGAAAATTATTAAAATGAGCGACGAGGTGCATTCTGAGAGCGAGTTTTATTATCCAGAAGTTGAAAATGAAGAATACGAAAGTAATTTTTATCAGTTTCACGAAGTACAGAGCGACGACGTCTACGAGCAGCGAAACAGCCAGGAAGAAATTGACAGTTTTATAAGAGAGCAGAAAAGCGTAAACACGGTGAAAAAAACAGCAAGCGACATGAATGCATTCAACCGATACCTAGCTGAAATAAACAATGTCTAAACATTTTGCACTTACCAGCACAGGAGCTTGACCACTTGTTGTCCAAATTTTTCAAAGATATCCGTAAAATAAATGGCGAAGAGTACGAACCGGACACGATTTCAAGTTTCCAAAGGAGTATTCAGCGGTTCCTTTCCGACAACAAATCCCAGTTTAACATCCTGATAGACAAAGAGTTTAAGATGTCCCGCGAAGTCCTTGCAGCGAAACGAAAGAGTTTGGTAAACAAAGCCGGCAAGGGAAACAAGCCAAATGCTACTCGCGTTCTCACGCAAGAAGAAGAGGACAAACTGTTTGAATGCGGACAGTTTGGTATGTCTGGACCAGAAGTCCTCCAGAGAACCATGTGGTGGTTTGTGGCACTCCACTTTGGCTTCAGGGCGAGAGACGAAAGCCGTAAGTTGCGTTGGGGCGATATTCAACTCCAAACCAATATTGATGGTCGCGAAATGCTCGTCTGGCTATGTGAGCGTGGCACGAAAACACGTAGAGGTCAAGAAAGCGGTCACCAAAGATAATTTCAACCGAAGATTTATGCCACTGGATCAGAAAGATGCCCTGTTGAATACTATAAAATCTTCAAGAGCCATCGACCAGTCGAAATGAATACAGCAGACGCGCCGTTTTTCCTTGCTGTCAGACATGGGAACCGCCATCAAAACAACAACATTTGGTATATGAAATCTCCTCTGGGCAAGAATGAAATTGGCAAGTTCGTCAGCAAAGCAGCAGAAAATGCTGGTCTTCAGCGAGCCGGGGGGAAATTAAGTAACCATTCTGTTAGAAAAACCAGTATCTCGAGGCTGTTAGACGCCAACACTCCCGAAATCTTTGTGGCCCAGCTGAGTGGACACAAGAACCTGCAAAGTCTACAGTCGTATAAATCGGCAAGCGAACAACATCAGCTTCAGATGTCCAGTATACTCAGCGGAACTCAACCATCAGCACAAAACCAACCAAGAAGAGCACTTAATCCTCTTGAAAATTTACAACCAGCGATACGTGAGCCAGTTGATACGTCCCAGTCGGAAACCCAGCTCGGCCAGCTGCAGCATTTCGAAGCAACACATTCATACCAGGAAGATTCAAACAGCCAAGCAGTTTTCGCTGGTGCAAGTATAAGCAGCATCTCAGGGTGTCAATTCCAGATCTTCAATGGTCCAGTGAAGATATTCCAAGAGAAAAAGCGACGAAGACTTGTGATTGAAAGCGATGAAGAAGGCTAAGTTTTGTTGACACTTTGATCGAACAGCCGTAATATATTTTTCAAATAACTTTGAGTTTTATACGAATGTTTTAAGCCAGTTACGACAATAAGTTTTCTTGATTTGTTAATCTTTTCTTTCATCGTTATTTAAATTTAATCTTGCGATTATATTTCCCAGATAAAGATATTTAAAACAAACTTGACTTGTTTGCTTGTTTCCGTGTGTGTTTTGTTGAATTCGCCACGCCGCCTCAAGCACAAATTGTCGCATTACTCGCATATTCAGTCGCGTGACCATGGCGCGTGACCGGATGTAATGGATAAACTAATTATCCATCGATATTAATTTTTGCACTGATTTATGCCATATAATAAACAACTTACTAACCTCGTCTGTTCGGTCTGTACGGTAAAATATCAAACCTCGGTTTTGCTGTATTGACCTCGCTATCGCTCGGTCAATACAGAAAAACCTCGGTTTGATATTTTACCGTACAGACCGCACTCTCAGTTAGTAAGTAGTTAATATTTCTAATTTATTCATTGTTTACTGTATTTTATCTCACTCTGATGACGTTGCGCGATACGACGGAACGTTAGTTCTACTCATTAATAAATATAGTTCTTACTAATATGGTTCTATTTGTGTTTTATGGTGGGCGTTAATATTTTTATTACAATTTAAATCTAATGTTACAAATCGGCTTTAAATAGCCTTATATATTAAACAATTCAAAACAGAACTGGGAACAAATAACTATGTCATATATTACAAAATTTACAACTAATTTACAAACAAACGTTTTCTTTAGCAAGTTTATTCAAATCTACTCTTCTATTTTTCCGAAGAAACGGCTTATACAGTTTCATTTACTAACTTTCCAATCTACTCGACTTCCTCTCGGGCTGTACTTGTTGTTTTTTTACACACTATCACGTCAACTATGCACCTATATATTACAGTTAAATGGAAAGCCGAAACATGAGATAGGGACTTTAAATTACTTTATCTTATGCTTTATATTCCTGTAATATTGGTATTGTTTTAGATTTATTGAAAAGACTTTTGTTGCATGTGGAGGACATTCAACCAGACCACTTTATCTTATGACAAGCAGTATGATAGGACTAGCCGTGTTCGGCACAACACAGAATGAACTAGTTAACAAGGTAGTAAACAGTTTTTGTGGGGTACCAGGTGAAGAATAAGACACGGTGTCAGTAGCGAAGTACGGGGTTACCACTTAATATGCGAGATACCCAAATTAATTAGTGACTAAAATGGTATATATAATTAATAATATAATTTGACTCTTCTAAATCAGTGAGAATGCAAAACGTTTGTGTATTAGAAGTTTTATTATCAGACATAGTTTAACGCTACTCTGTCTTAAAAGTTTTCTGAACGTAGCTTAAAAAGTTGCTGTTCATGACCCAACGTTTCGACACTCCAATCTAGTGTCTCCATCAGGGGTGATTGTTGTGAAGACAGGTCCCATATTTATACTCTCATAGAACCAATGATGTCGTTACCTATCAACAAGATGCAATGGAGCGAGATTTAATTGAGCGTGGGCGCTATTGATGTGCCAAGTTTCCAAACAACATCTTTGGTGGTACCGTGGATTGGTTCTTCTGAAAACAGAGAAAAGATTCTATTTATTTCATTCTGTGCAAAGACTGTAATCAGGAGTACATCGGCCAGACAAAACGGCAGTTTGGCAAGCATTTAAAAGAGCACCAAAAAGCGGTTTTCTTTTCAAAAAAGGAAAATTCTGCTTTGTCAGAGCACGCGTGCAAAACCAACCATGAAATTGCGTGGGATAATTCAAAAATTATCACTACCAATCCACGGTACACCAAAGACGTTGTTTGGAAGCTTGGCGCATCAATAGCGCTCACGCACCATTAAATCGTGATGACGGCGGTCACTGCCGGAAGCCTATTTGTATCTTGTTGATAGGTAACGTCATCAATGGTTGTATCAGAGTGTAAATATGGGACCTGTCTTCCCAACGATCCCCGCTGATGAAGACACTTGATCGGAGTGTCGAAACGTTGGGTCATGAATAGTAACTTTTTAAGCTACGTTCAAAAATCTTTTAAGCCAGAGTAGCGTTAAACTATGTCTGATTCTTCACCTGGTTGCGTTGGGAATTTATAAGTTTTATTATTTTCCAATTTTCTTGCAGGTTATCATGTATGAGAATGTCGCGATGGCAGAAAAACTCTGTTATCTCAATGACTGGGATCACTTTGCCGTTCCAGTGAGTGCTCTTGAAGCCGCGTTAAAGCATGAACAACTCGATACTGTTGCTTTCTACTTGAAGACTAAAGGCAAAGGTAGTCGATGGTTATAAACTACTTCCAGATTTTGTTTACATATACTGTACAAAGGAAATTTTGTGTTTTTATTAGTAAAGAACAAATGCAACATAAAAATTGCATTTGATTTTTGCGTCATATTATAACTAGATGATAGTGAGACACTACTGGCAAAATTTCGAATGACAATGACATGATATTGAGGATGCTCGTGACTGGATTCTTCACTCTATTTCCGACTCTATTCCCGACTCCACTCCTCAGTCTACTCCTGACTGCATTTTAACTCCATTCCACTCTTGACTCAAATCGTAACTTCATTCTTTACTCTATTCCCTATTCCACGTCTCCACTCGTGAATCTACCCCTAACTCCATTTCTGACTCTACTCCTTACATTTCTGACTCCACTCCTTACTCTATTCCTGACTCCACGTCTGACTCCACTTTTTACTCAATTCTTAACCCTATTCCTGCCTCCACTCCTGATGCCATTCGTTACTCCACTTCTAACTTCATTTCTTACTCCACTCTTTTCTCCATTTCCCCCATTCCTACTTCCACTCCTTACTCAATTTCTCACTCTATTCTTGACTTCTGTCTTCACTTCTAACTCCACTCTTGACTCCATTCCTTACTCCACTCCTAACTCTATTACCTACTCGACTGCTAAATTTCTCCTTACTCCACTTTTCCCTCCATTCCTTACTCCACTCCTGACTTGACTCCATTCCTTACTCCACGCCTCACTCCACTCTTGACTCCACTTTTGGTTTTATTCTTGACTCCACTTTTGACTTTATTCGTGACTCCAGTTTTGACTCAATTCCTCAATCCATTCCTGACTGCACTCCTCACTCCATTCCTGACTGCACTCCTCACTCCATTCCTGACTCCACTCCTCACTCCATTCCTGATTCCACTCCTTACTCTACTCCTGTTTCCACTCTTGATTCCACTTTGTACTCAATTCTTAACCCTATTCCTGACTCCACTCCTGATGCCATTCGTTACTCCACTTCTAACTTCATTTCTTTCTCCCCTCTTCACTCTATTTCTTATTCCACTCCTTACTCAATTTCTTACTCTATTCTTGATTCAACTTCTGATTATACTGCTAGCTCCACTCTTGACTCCATTCCTTACTCCACTCTTGACTCTGTTACCTACTCCATTGCTAACTTTCTCCTTACTCCACTTTTCACTCCATTCCTTACTCCACTTGTTACTCCTTTTGTTACTCCACTCCTCACTCCATTCTTTTCTCTACTACTGACTTTACTCCTTACTGCACTCCTCACTTCCTTCCTTACTCCACTTATCACTACATTTTTTACTCCATCCCTTACTCATCTCCTGACTTTATTACTTACTCTACTCCTGACTTTTTCCTTACTCCACTTTTCACTTCATTTGTTACTCCACTCGCTCTACTCACTCCACTCCATTCTTTACTCCAATCCTCACTCCATTCCTTACTCCACTCTTTACTCCAATCTTCACTCCATACTTTTCTATTCACTTCACTTTTTACTTGATTCCATTCCTTACTCCACTTCTCACTCCACGTCTCTACTTTTGAATTTACTCCTGACTGTACTCTTTACCCCTTTGTTTACTCGACTCTTTACTCCATTTCTTACTTCGCTCCTAAGCACACGCTTGACTTCAGTGCTTACTCCACTCCTCACTCCACTCCTCCCTTTATTCCTGACTCCACCCTTACTCTACTCCTTACTCAATTCCTCACGTTATTTCTGTGCCACAACACTGGCAAATAGATTGTTCGAGGAAATGTCCGGACACTCCTATAAACATGTCCTAAAACTGATGTTTTCTTTTTGAAGCGTTCACAACGATAGCTATCGAAAGTGAAGCGATATCGTCTGCCAGAGCATTGTCACCGTTGTCTCCAGGATCATTCAACTCCAGACAACTCATCACAAAGCCAACACATTCTGAAGATGTTTTTGAACAGATTACAAGTGTTGTCAACCTCCTAGTGACTGCAATTCAAACGAGCTCTAAACGTAAGTCTTAATTGTTTTACCCTGGCTCTGAAGCTTCTTTTTTTCTTTACGTGGTGAAGTAGGAGAGAAGAGAAAATCTTTCTGATAGGAAGCGTTATGATGACTGATCAAATCTTTAATAAAATTATAGCTAGTTCAGAATTTTGAACAACCTCGGTCTTCCACCTGAGTTCTAGTCAGCTCAATGGTTAGAGTAACTGGATCGATAGCTTTCGGGAGGTTATGGGTTCGAGTGTCGTCTGAAGCTCTGAGTTTCACAGCGCACGGAAGTTTGTACATCCAAACAAAGGGAACTTTACCGACTTCAAGCTTAAAACACGATACTAAAAGCGTTTAACCGAGGAAGGAAGGAAGGAAGGAAGGAAGGAAGGAAGGAAGGAAGGAAGGAAGGAAGGAAGGAAGGAAGGAAGGAAGGAAGGAAGGAAGGAAGGAAGGAAGGAAGGAAGGAAGGAAGGAAGGAGGGAAGGAAGGCAGGCCAGGGCAGGCGGCCGGACGGACGAACGAATGGACAGACAGACAGATGGACGCAAGGTATGCATTTATTTTCTTATTGTCGCTCGGGTCGGAAGTTCGTTGCCAAGTTTTAAATTATGTTTCCAAATTTAGAAGTTCATTACGAAGTTCGATTTGAAGTTCGAATGTTCGATTCGAGGTTCAGCTTTGCGCCATTCTTTGGCTACGCAAATGGTAATTTGGAATTGCAGATGATTAACAACATATTTTCCGAAAGAAATCGTATGAAAAGAAAGTCTGGTCGACCGAAGGTTTTCCGTAAAGGTGAACTCCGAATCGAACATCAAATCGAATTTCGTAATCAACTTCTGAATTTAGACACGTCATTTGATACTTGACAACGAACTTCCGAACCGCGTGTTGAAAAGTGAGCTGAAACCGACAATAAATGTAAAATTATTAATTAGCTTACATCGACCAGTGGTTGTGTTATTTTCTTGCTTACGTCATAGTCATTCAAAATATGGTCTGAAATTCTGCTAAAGTCTTTGTTCTATCTTTTTGTTCGCCTTTATGCATTTTTGTGCACGGTGCAGGGTCACTGAACCCATTGTATTTTAGTATAATGAACGAATTATCCAATAGCAACGTTTCAGTTCAATCACTCAACCGTGCTATTTAAATATTAATAACCTAAAACAAAGGATGTGCATGGTGTAATGTATGGTTCAATATAAAGTCACAGCTCATTATAGGCGCTTTGAAGTTTGCCGAGTTTCCAGACCATATATTTTGATTGACTCTGCTTGCACATGTTGTTTTCCTTGCAGGTAAACACAGCGTTCAATTCACAAGTCAGCTTTTACAAATGAGTTTTGATTACGTGAATGGCTTAATGCAAGATGCTGTGAATTATATCGAACGACAACTAGGGCAAGAATGTGATCGTGAAAAGATTCATGAAATTTTATCCTATTTGACAGAAAAAACAATGGAGTTACGTTGGTTTCTCTATGGCATTCCTCCGTTCACCGATGAGGCAAGGAGCGGTAGTGCAGGATCTGTGCGTAGAGGGAAAGAGAGTGACATTTATGTCTCTTCTGAGACGCAGGAAATTATTTTCAAGAAATGGTCTGGTATGGACGATAAGGTGAACAGATTTGTTGTGGTTTCTTTTTCTTTTCTGTGTTTTTTTTTCGCCTTTAAATTTATTAAAATCTTTCTCCCCCAAAGGAGCGTCGGATTTTGAATTCCCAGACGGTCAGTAGCATGTTTGATAGTCGGTAGCATCATTAGTTCATTTATATAATATGCATGACAAAATTACTGCATTCTAAAAAATTACCCCTTTTTTGTTTGCTCATCTACGATGTGAATAGCAAATGTCTTTCGCATCTCATTGATTTGTTCTGATTGGCTAATTTTTTCGCATCTCATTATTAATTTGTTATTGTTTTCTTTGGCTAATCTGTTTGGCTAATTTTTGGTCACATGATTATCTTTCTTATATAAGCTCGTTACTTGTTTACACTCTTTACGTTTCTCTCTGACGAAGGGCATTCGCTCGAAACGTTAGAAAACTACGTTCAATAATTTCGGCAGTACTCAAACCTTACTATATTTCAATTTGCATTCTAATTGGTTGAGAGGAGTGCAAATTAAATCGTTAAAAATGTTAAAAAAAAACAACTTAAAACTATTTTCACTTTTTCAACGACTTGTAGTAAGAATACCATTAAATATTTTTAAATGAGTGCGTAGTTTACCTAAACCGGAAATTTTTATTATCAAGTAAGGAAAGAAGACGTTTTTAAAAGCTTGCATGAGTACGAAGCGTACGTGTCGCATTCGCAAGGTAAAGTATTGTATTTTGTTCAGCAAGTTTGATGATGTTTGTGGTTTCTTCCAGTTGCTTGCAAAGTTTTCTTGTTGGAAAATTAACTGACTAGTTGAAAACCATTGCTAAAATTGTTTGCGATCATAATAGCAGTTAAACGTTCAAATCAACAAAGAAATTTACAATGTGTAGTCATAACATTGTAATTTTGTCATGAATATTATAAATTAGTAATCATATGATTTTGCTCGTGCTAATTAATGATTTTACACTACTCGTGATATTTGAAAATTTCTCTAAATTGCACTCGCCCACGGCTCGTGCAATTTTGTTTCAATTTTCAAATATCACGATTCACGAGTAGTGTAAAATCATTAATTGCACTCGCTATCATATGATGGCCTATACTAATTTCACCCGATCTACTTTCAATGCCGTACGGCAAAACCATTGAGCTTGTGAGGCTTGCTTTGGAGAGGTAAGGTTGGTAGAGCGTCTAGTCGGTCATTAGAAGGTTGCAGATTCGAACTTTGTCTGGGCCTCAGAATTGACGAACGTCTATCAAACGTCTGTTACTTTACACTAAGCTTGCAAACGTACCATATACAATACATGTGTACGTACAACTCATCGTATCATCTCAACTACATCTCATGTGCAAACGCTACCGCTTACGAACACACATGACTATGCATTTGCAACCTTGGCTCTCGCTCCAAGCCTCAGTAGCTCAATGGTTAATGCATCTAACCGGTCATTAGTCAAGAAGCTTGCATGTTCGATTCCTCTCTGGGGTTCATGCAGAAATGTTTCCTGAATAATTGAGCTTGACGAACGTCCAACAAACGTCTTATATCTCAGTATATATCTCAGTTGTACAAACTAAGAAAGCTAAGGTTGCAAATTCATAGTCATATGTGCACGTCCATCTGAGCCTCAGTGGCTCAATGGTTAGAGCGTCTAACCGGTCATTAGAGGGTAGCAGGTTCGAACCCTGTCTGGGGCTCAGAAATCTTTTCTGAGGAATTGAGCTTGACGAACGTCCAACTAAGCTCGTAAACATACTATATGCACTACCTGTATACGTACAACTTATTATATGATATACATTATCTCAACTACACCAAACGTACAACATATATCTCAACTACATCTCATATGCAAACGCTACTGCTTATAAGGGCACACGTATGGCTATGAACTTGCAACCTTAGCTCTCAGTCTATCCTCCATCTCCTCAGCAGCTCAATGGTTAGCACGTCTAACCAGTCATTAGAAGGTTGCAGATTCGATCTCTGCCTGGGGGATCAGAAATCTTTTCTGAGTAATTGAGTTTGACGAACGTCTACCAATGTTCAATCATCGGAGAAGAGGCAAGAGACGTATACTCAACAAGGAAGTCCTGTGTAACCTTATCTCTATCCATAAACCATCTCGATTTACAAGATCTTGCAGTGCTGATAATGGATTAAATCTGTCAGTTCTTCAGACAAATACTGTAACATTTCAATCCAGCTACTTTTGCCGTGTGACTAGGACGTGGAAAGTCCTTCCCACATTCCTGAAAGATATCTCCAAATCTGTCGCTGCCTTCAAAAAAGACTTATGTAACTTTTATTTTGTGACTATGGCAATTTTTGATATCTCTGACCCAAGAACCTTTAAAACTGTTTGTATTAAATGCCACTCGTGCCGTCTGGTTAACACAGTCGCCTCTAAACCGTGTTGATACTAATCATGTTAATTTAACTTGATTATCTGTTGGGTTCTTAATTTTCCTTTATTGTTTCCGGGTTCCCGTTATTGGAGGTTTTGCCTCTGTGGGTATTCCCTGCCATTGTCTATGTATACGTCTGTTTTAGTGTAATTGTGTATTTTAGTTTAAGTCTTGTCTATAATTTTGTACTTGCGAAGCTTATAAATAAAATAAAATAATAACTTCTTATTAACCGAGAGCGCGGTCATTACGGAAAAATATCAGACCGAGGTCTTGACAGTACGGACCGAGCCCATAGGGTGAGGTCTGTATGTAAAGACCTCGGTCTGATATTTTTCCGTAATGACCAAGCGGACGAGGTTAATAAGAAGTATGGCATTTTGAAACAACATACCTTACATTTATACCTTGTCATGATACGTATTTTAGTCAGTTTAGTTAACCTCGAGCGTGTGACATAAACTCATCGTTTTCAATGTTATTCCTCTTGTTGACATCGCTTTCGGAATCCGAAAGTACTTTTCGAATACCTGGCGATCAATGGCGATCTTCCCGACTATATGGCGATCGTGCCGATTATTTGGCGATAGCTGTCGAGTATGACGTAAGTGATGTCCAAGAAAATCAAGCAAGCGTGCAAGCAACACGCCGACATTATGGCTACCGCTGACAGGTCAGCGGTAGTAACAAAAACTAAATAGTCTTCATGAATGTAAATTTACCATAGTCCGAAAGCTTGGTTTTTATCTATATCATTTTAGCTAGTAGAAACAATTTTTTTTACAATGTTGAATCCTAGTTACACCTCCTTATTAAATTTAAGTACGTAAATATTTTGTAACGGAAAACAGACGTTTTGAGCGAAGCCCTTCATCAAAGTCAAATGACAAAAATCTCATTTCACTCTGATAAGGGGCTCCGCTCGAAACGTCTGGAGGTTTTTTTTTCGTTACGAAAAACCTCGCGGCAGTTTACCACATTTTCTTTTGCTCAGTTTACAGTCCAGCTTACTAAGTTCTTATTAACCGAGAGCGCTGTCATTACGGAAAAATATCAGACCGAGGTCTTGACAGTACGGACCGAGCCCATAGGGTGAGGTCTGTATGTAAAGACCTCGGTCTGATATTTTTCCGTAATGACCAAGCGGACGAGGTTAATAAGAAGTATGGCATTTTGAAACAACATACCTTACATTTATACCTTGTCATGATACGTATTTTAGTCAGTTTAGTTAACCTCGAGCGTGTGACATAAACTCATCGTTTTCAATGTTATTCCTCTTGTTGACATCGCTTTCGGAATCCGAAAGTACTTTTCGAATACCTGGCGATCAATGGCGATCTTCCCGACTATATGGCGATCGTGCCGATTATTTGGCGATAGCTGTCGAGTATGACGTAAGTGATGTCCAAGAAAATCAAGCAAGCGTGCAAGCAACACGCCGACATTATGGCTACCGCTGACAGGTCAGCGGTAGTAACAAAAACTAAATAGTCTTCATGAATGTAAATTTACCATAGTCCGAAAGCTTGGTTTTTATCTATATCATTTTAGCTAGTAGAAACAATTTTTTTTACAATGTTGAATCCTAGTTACACCTCCTTATTAAATTTAAGTACGTAAATATTTTGTAACGGAAAACAGACGTTTTGAGCGAAGCCCTTCATCAAAGTCAAATGACAAAAATCTCATTTCACTCTGATAAGGGGCTCCGCTCGAAACGTCTGGAGGTTTTTTTTTCGTTACGAAAAACCTCGCGGCAGTTTACCACATTTTCTTTTGCTCAGTTTACAGTCCAGCTTACTAAGTTCTTATTAACCGAGAGCGCTGTCATTACGGAAAAATATCAGATATTTTCCCGTCATGACCAAGCGGACGAGGTTAATAAGAAGTTTATTTTATGGCATTTTGAAACAACAAACCTTACGTTTATACCTTGTCATGATACGTACTTTAGTCAGTTTAGTGTGACCTCGAGCGTGTGACATAAACTCGTCGTTTTCAATGTTGCTGCTCTTGTTGTCATCGCTTTCGGAATCCTAAAACTCGCTTCCAGATTGCTCATCGTCCCAATCATACATAATTTAGTCCTCAGGTTGTTGAATTCACAAAATTCTTGCGGTTTTCTTTTGTTGTTTAGTTGCAAACAACATGGCTGACAAAATCCGTAATCGACCGGTCGATTACGGAAAATAATCGACCGGCACGTGACACGTCTCGGCCAATGAGAACACACGATTTCAACGGAAGTAACTTGTGCCATATAATAATAACTACTTAATAACCGAGAGTGAGGTCTTTACAGTAAAATATTAAACAAAGGTCTTGCTGTATTGACCGAGCGATAGCGAGGTTAATACGTTCAAGACCGAGGTTTAATATTATACCGTAAAGACCGAACTGTCGAGGTTATTAAGTAGTTTATTATATGGCACTTTTTATTTCAAATTCAATCTTGTATTTCTTGATCTTCGCTTCCTTTAACTCGTCAAAACACCAAACTAGTGTTATTTTCTGCTGTTTCTTTCTCGTCTGGATACTAGAATTTACTTTTATAATGTTCATCGTCGTTTATTTCATTTATTTTCGTCGTTTTTCGGCAATAAAAGTTTCTTATTAGGATTTTTTGTTTGTTTCCAATCGTAGGGCATTCACGATTTTCATAATGCCCGTGGGGCATTACGGAAAAATCTCGCCAGGTCAGCAACCAATCACAGTAATCCGTGGCACATGGCACAGTAATCCGTGCCATATAATAAATAAATAAATTTTATTTATCTTATCACTTTGACTTTTAGGATGTGATTGGAGATGCTATTCTTAGCTGTCGTATTCCTCTTGCTCAAGTGTATTTCTTAGACAACGGCGAATCCTTTTCGGCACACGATGGCTCTCTACGTTACATAATGGAATCAGGAATGAATCTTGTTCTGGATGTTTTGGCAAGGAAGGATATTGCGACCGCCATAGCAATGTTAAAGAACATGGTACTGTTAGTGTGTTGCGTTGAGAATTTCTCTTGCATTGTCAGTCTTTTTACAACCTCCTTTTTTGTATCTTTGCTTCAGGGAGAAGACGTAGTCGAGCTACTACGAAACATATGCTTGAAGACTTTTGATCGCTCGTTAAGAGATTATTTGGTAAGATAGGGTTATAAAGAGGTGTTTATAAACGAACCATCCTTTTTAATCAGGCTAGCTATTGATCTTTGCTAATTTAGCTAATCTTGGTGACCAACAAACCTACAAAGCTACAAATAGACAAACAGACAGACGGACGGGCGGACGGACGGACGCACGGACAGACAGACAGACAGACAGACAGACAGACAGACAGACAGACAGACAGACAGACAGACAGACAGACAGACAGACAGACAGACAGACAGACAGACAGACAGACAGACAGACGGAAAATCGATTGAAATCGTTACAAATATTCGGTTGTGATCACGAAGTCCGTCCAGAGGGATCGTGGAAAAATCATTGACTCATTAATACCGAAAATTATTGGCATAGCTTTAATTTCATGTAGGGCACAGCAACAGGGGGGGTGCTTGCAGGTGTTAATGTGAGGGTTAAAGTATCTGCGACGTAATACGGACGTGCTACTTCTTGTAGACTGGAGATATTCCTAGATGTATACGGTTACCCCGAACTTAAAGTGCATATGGAACGAAAATTAAGCCTGTCTTCTTTGAAAGAACACTTAAATTGATAGAGTAACATATTTTGAAGTTTTTCGTTTCCTTGCTTCGTTCTTGAGATATTTCAGTTTGTACGATATGGAAATTAAACATTTTAACGTCACATGTGCATAATGAGTTATTGAAAAAAGTTATATATCTTTGCTACTATCAAACCAAAATAACTCGAGGGAAGCATGTGCGTGTGTTTCGCACAGAACACTAAACATGTAGATTGTCAAGTGATTATATTTAACAACAGCAAAAATATATAACGTTTTTCGATAACTCATTATGCACGTGTGACGTTGCAAAATGTGACATTTACATCAAACAGACTGAAATATCTCAAGAACGAAGCAAGGAAACAAAAAACTGCAAAATATGTTACTCTATCATTTGAAGTGTTTTTTCAAATAAGACAAACTTAATTTTCGTTTCATAGGCATTTTAATCTTAAAGACCTTCGTTAAGGTTTGCAGGGTTATTTCGGTAGAGCGCTCTCAATTCGTCAGAATTTATGCCACAAAAATAAAATAGATATCGTTAGAAAGCTATTAATTTGTAGAATACAACGTTGTCTTTGTTTTTGCGATAAACTCAAACCAATAATAGTTGTGAATTTTTTAAGTCAAACCAGAGGGCTTCACTCGGGGCGACTCAAGTAAAAAGCCTTTTAGTTTGTTCAAAATCTTTTTTTGCGATTTAATTCCGAGATAAATTTCCAGCAAAACGGTGTCAGCGTTTTTCATATGTCGAGTTTTGTTGATATTATTGACAACCAAAGTTGAAAATGCTGTTTTTCGACCAACATTCGGACAAAATAAGTCATAAAATCGAAACCAGGCAATAAATTAAAAAAAAGTTGACACCGTTTTGCTGGAAATTTATCGCGGAATCGAACTGAAAATTTTTTTTAAACAAAATGAAACGCTTTGTTTTGCAAACCTTAATGAAGACCTTAAAATGCATATAAACCCAAATTTTTTATCATCTGAATACGTTCTACATAGAGCAAACAGTTGTTCAGTGAAATATTTTTTGATTGGAGCTATTCTTCAATGTTTTTTGGCGATTCGCATTTCTAGTATGGTAATGAGATGGCGTCTATGTAGGCATTTGGCTTTCTTTCTCTTCTTGGCAAGATAACTACCTGAGAATTTTTGTGGAAAAACTCATACAATATGGAACATGTTGTTGAAACACACTATTAATGGCAGAATTGTATAGATAATGATGACTACTTTGGCGTCATCTCATTACCATTTTGAAAACAAAAATCTCTATTAAAGCAATAAAGGTTGCTCCAATCTAAAATATATTTCGTTGTTCAACTATTTGCCAAAGGTAGAACGTATTTAGATGATAAAAAATGTGGGGTTATATGCACTTTAATCAAAGATGAAAATCGTTTTAGGTGAAAGAGTTGTTTGTGTTCGAAGTGGAACATATTTTTTTTCAATTACTGTAGATTGAGCAACTTACCAGTTGGGATGAATTAAAAGAAGAAGAGATCCGTGCTTTCAAGTTTTTGACATTTCTTGAAAGCATTTATGACAACCAGTCATTTGAAAGTTGCCAGATTCGAAAGTTACAGCACACTAAGCTCGAAGAGTACGTAAATAATTTTGTAACGGAAAACAGACGTTTTGAACGGAGCCCTTCATCAGAGTCAAATGACAAAAATCTTATTTCACTCTGATAAATGGCTCCGCTCGAAACGTCTGGTTTTCCGTTTTAAAAAAAACTCGCAGTAGTTTACCACATTTTCACTTTGCTCAGTTTACAGTCCAGCTTACTAAATAATAATGCCTTTAGTCTATAATTTGACAACACTAGCAACTATATGTTTCCAGGTTATTCTATTTTCCATTAAAGTGGGAAAAGTTCAATCTAAAACCGAAGAAATAATTGAAACCAGTCACTCGGTTCCACTTTTATGAACTGTCTAAGTTTGAGTTTTTGCTCCTTTTGCTGAACTCGTGTGAACGACGACCGCGTTGAAATAAACACTGGTACTAGTACCTTGTGATGTCATACCGGTAACAAACAACATGGTAATTGTGTGTTTTACCGGTGTGACGTCAAAGACAATGGAGTATCCATTCTCCTAGAAACGCGGTCATGCTTCATGGGGACGTAAGAAGGCTTCGCTGATAAATTCCTTGCTTTACCTTGAAATTCATATTTTTCTTTACTTTTGTTAAGTTAGATGATAACCCTTTCAGAAGAAAATATAACTTCAAAAAGTTTAGTTGACCTTTAAGATTTATGTTCTTCTGTATAGTTTCTTCCTCCTTGAT